>CM050167.1:346510087-346847587 GCA_027410445.1 Discoglossus pictus | reverse complement strand
AAGTGTTAACCCTTCTAATATTTTTTTTGTTTGTTTTTTTTGTTTGATTATTCTGATTTAACACTTGAGAGAGTAAATTATTTCTTCTTAGAGCTCCATGACTCAGTTGGTGCGGTGCCTTGGCACATAGTAATTAGTCAGAAGGTGCTACAAATTTGATCTACTTGCATTCCACAGACCTTACTTAATGTTTTTGTGCTATTTTTTCCGGACATATAAAATATAAATTTTTATAATGTTTAAGATCTGATATATTAAAAACAGTTGTACTTCAAGGAAAAGGGTACTTGTTTGTTACGTATACAACAAACTAACAACATTAGCAGGTGTGTATACCATGAAGTTAAAAACATATTTTGGAAAAAAATCTGAATATTTGAGGACTCTGAGTTGAGGAATCCATTTCAAGTTTGTTATATTACTTCCTGGGAGCTGGATCATGTTGATGTGTTTTTTGTAACACATCGGTGGGGTCGGAGGGAACAGGAAGACCTTTGTTAGATAACTGAATAAGACCGAAAATTGACACTCCATCCCTTTCCCTTTTACTTTTATGGCTCTCCATAAGGATAAATGCCCCCTCACATATAACTTTCACCATTATATCATGTATGCCTCCGGGGTTCAGAAGCGGCATTATTTTTATTTTTTTTCTAATTAATGATTTTTTCCCCGTTTTTAATTTTGCTTTTAGTCAAACTAAAACTTTATATCTTAAATATTATTTCCATCGTACAGTGGTCCTTTAAGTATATACTACAGTAATGCATGAGGTTTATGTACTTTTTACACCCTGTGAGTTTATTGCAAGAAAGATTTGGTGTTATCTGATTAAGGAATCCTATTACATCTATTTGTGTAGTGCTTTTGGACTTCATTTTAACTCCTAATCTGACCTACTTCTTTCTATGGCTGTTCAATACAAGGAAAAAAGAATGTCTTTGTATTCCCTGGTGAAAGGTGTTGGCAGGTAACCACAATCTGTTAAGACGTGACCTTTTTATTTAGTTTAGTATTACTGTATTTATGTCTCTTGTCTTTTAAGATAACTATTTGCCTACCATACCACTCAGAAATCAGGACAAGCATCAGAACAGTCTTTCTCACGTCAGGACACCGTTTATACTCTGGAAAGAAAATCCATCAGACAGATCAGTCAGGTAACTGGCATCTGATCCCCTATTACAGGCACTGGATACCAGCTACATCTTCAAGTAGAAAAAGGTTGTGCTATATCCTTAAATGGAAACCGCAAAGGTCCCAGTTAATGCTAAATTAACATGTGCATATATAACTATATTTGCAGATGGTTGTAGTTTAAAAAATAAATAAATAAAATGCGTGGAAGTGTTAGATAACAAAACTTGAAACTAAAATCATCTTCAATGCTACTAATGTTATCCAAGGGGATTCATTCTCTTTCTTGCTCTGTCAGAACGTCCAGTTGGTTAAATCTGCAAAATTGCAGATCCTGATAGTTACCATTTCTGCCATTTTTATTTATGCTCGTCCATATTACCGATGCTGTGAGTTACATAATCACCTTATATAAAGTTAGTAGAAGAAATGGATGATCTTTACATGCAAAATATGCTTATAAAAACAGACTTTCAAGCTTATATTATATATTTGCATATTTATCTTATATTATATCATATAATAGTTGTGGTAATTTGCGAGTTGTGCAATGAGTGCTGAAGGGGGTCCGGAAGTTACAGGTTTGATGGGGGCTGCAATGCTGTAGCCCTTTGGCGCTCATCGCGTGGCCTGCAAGACTTTCATTGGTGTATTTTGGAGGTCTGAAAACGGCTAAGTGAGAAAAAAAATGGCGGCCATAGAGCCAAAATTTTTTTTCAAGGCCGCAAATCGGAAGACCATTTTGGGCTTAGGGAAATTGATCAATTTCCAAAGCCGCAAATGGTTTCAGACCCGTCGAGCACAGAGCAGGAAGAGGGAGAAGAAAGACATAGGAGAGGGAGGGGGGGAGGGAGGGAAAGAGACACAGAGAAGGGAGATAAGGGGGGAAAAAGACACAAGGGTGAGAAAATAGGGAGAGGCTCGCAATGCGCAACAAAGGGGCTCATTGCGAGGCCCAAAAATTGTGAGTTGGATGACGCCTGTAATAAGCGGCAAAGGCGCTCATCGAGGCCCGCAAGTTAGAGGGACAGAGCCTTGCTTTGTGTGACAATCAGCATTGCCAGGCTTAAAATTTTATTGCTGTCATTTTTGACGGGCAAGTCACTAGTGTTAGCATATTTATCTTCATTGCTGCCATACCTGGGACATTTTCTGTGTCCCCTTAATGTGTGTGCAGCAAGAATGTTATTACAGTGGCAGTGCCATAGGATGTAATCATAGTGGAAATGACCAGTACCGTATTTTATAGTATGCTCTTTTGAAGAGCTAATATTGATAATAGGCAAACCTGTATGGAATAGGCAACAATATATGCAAAGTAAAATAATGAAATAAATAAAAACAGCAGTTAAACGACCAGTGCACTGCTCAAACAGGACAAAAAAGAGTCCAGGATGCTCATCTGAGTTTGGTCTCACTCAAGATTGATCCAGCCCCGGGAGTGCATTTACACCTCACTAACCAGGTCGAAACGTATGCCTGGGGTTTGGGGTATTTTGGGCTGGACCAAACTGATATACTACAGGATATTTCTCCCTGTGAAGGGCACAGGTGAGCTAAAAGAGGCTGCTGTCTGAGTAGGTAACCAGACCTATAGAGAACAAGCAACACCTAAAGGAGGAGTGCCTCTGACTTTTTTTTATTTTTTTTTATTTAGTACTGCTCAGACAGGGTTTCTAATTGATTAGCAATGAAGTTGCTATTTGAAGAATAAAAATTCCCTGTATCTTTTAAACTTACACTTACCACGGATTTAAAATCACAACAATTATTGACTCTTAAAAGGGACACTAGTTCAAAATATTCAAAGCATTTAAAGGGGCATTTTTTATATACGTTTCATATTTATAAAAGAAAGTTACTGTTAAAATGGCACAGAAATGGATGAAGCAAATATTTATTATGCCTTAACTTTAGTACAACCTAATTCTTCTAGTGAGGTGACTTGCCGTATATACTCGAGTATAAGCCGAGTTTTTGAGCACATTTTTTAATGCCCCCTCGGCTTATACTAGAGTCACCCTGCTCCTGCTGCCTTCTGCGCGTCCTATGGCTGTGTCGGGGACCCGGCATATGCTAATGATGTGACGTCACGTCATTACCATATGCCGGGTCCCCTACACAGCCTGAAGACGCGCAAGGAGCAGCTGATGGAGGTAAGAGAGGGGGAAGGGGGAGGGTGGTAATTGGATGAGGAGGATGATAAGGGGAAAGGGAGGGGGAGGGAAAGAGACACGAGGGAGAGGGGGGAGAGACATCTTTATAGAGGGGGGACACAGGGGGCAGTGCATTTCTCACTCTCGGCTTATACTTGAGTCATTAAGTTTTTACAGTATTTTGTGGTAACATAGGTGCCTCGGCTTATACTCGAGTATATACAGTATATTTACTTCCTTTGGTTTTTTTCAAGGATTTTACTAAATCACAAGCTTGTGGTCCTCAATATATTGCTAGGACTCTTTGCCACTCTTTGCAATGCACAAGTCCAGGACAAGAGGAGGATAAAACAATCCGGATTCAGTTATTATAGAAATGACCACTATAGAATGTGCGGTTGTTCCTGTTTGGGAAGTACACAATAAACTAGGAAAATTAGCATCTGTGTAAACTGTGAGCAGAAAAGCATTGTCTGGGAAAGTCTTTATGGCAGACTCTGATGATGCATGGAAGCTGCAATGACCGTAATACTCAATGTGTATCTCTAGGCTTAAAGGGCTATTTACCTCCCTGTATGTGGTATGAAAGAGCACAAGATTGTATGTTAAAATAATATATTTTTTTAAGTACACTAATAGCCAAAAAATCTAAATTTTAAGTCTGTTTACATAACAATGTGTGGCCTGCCTACTGACCGTTTCATGATTTAATAATAGATAACCAAGCATGGGGAGGATTCTGATTTATAGTT
This sequence comes from Discoglossus pictus, assembly GCA_027410445.1. NCBI lineage: Eukaryota > Metazoa > Chordata > Amphibia > Anura > Alytidae > Discoglossus > Discoglossus pictus. The sequence goes on along the minus strand of CM050167.1, from coordinate 346,843,542 downwards.
TTTCTCTGAACTCAGGAATTCAGTGAACAGTTAACTTGGCACTGACCACTTTAAGTGATTCCAGCATCCCATACTCTGCACAGATAAATGTGCTGAGGCTTATCCTCTATTCTTTTGCTCACTACATGGAGCTGCAGTGTGTGCAGTGAGTAACACATGCAAACACATTTTTTTTTATTTGATTTGATGCATATATTTCAAAAATTCTAAAAGTATTTCAACATGATTTTAGAACATCTTTACTGTGGTCCAAATTGTACTGCAATAAGTGGCTGTTTAAATCTGTATTGTAATCAACCCTTCTATCAATGCTTTCGGAAACCTAATAGTTCAAAGGGCTTTGGATAAAAGTGCTATATAAATAAAATACTTCCTCTTTCAAGAAATAAGGGAACATATTCATAATAGGGCAAGCAGGATCTAATATTTACTTATGGGGAGTCTTGTCCAGAGCATGTACAAGGAGGGGGAAGCTGCTAAAACATTTCTGAATGAACCATTGAGGCACCAAATCCCCATCCCTTCTCCTTCCATGCTGAATAGATAACATAAATTAGCTGTACACACCCTCTCATGTTCCAGCATGGAAGACGTAAACATGAAATCCTTTGGGCACAAGTAGAGTTTATTAAAATTAAGATTTTTCTCTAAAACTATTTTTACATTGCTCCCAGTGTTGTTAGTTTTTTAAACATTTAATAAAACTACAACATTTTCCCCAAAACTAAAATGTTCCTTTAAATGGAAACTTTCTATGCTATAGACTATGGTGGAAGTGCCTTTTTGCTTAAAGTATACTTTTCAGGTGTTACTTAAATTAGTTCAGTAGGTAGGCTGTGTTACTCATATGATCTTCTTCTATATGTACCAATAAGCTAACATTATTAAACACGATATATGGAGCAAATCCCTGTGCACAGTGCAGAATATACTGAGAAGATGATATGTCCATAAATAAAGTGGAAAACACGGGTCTGTTCCAAATGAGGTAATAGCCAACTGTGTGGAAAATATAAAAAAGGATAGTTTTTTGGCTGGATCCAAGCTACACACCCATTAATTTTTAGTTTGTTCAGCCAAGACTGTCAGTGAAGAAAATTTATACTAACCACCAATTCTTGAGAAACTTATATTTCCTCAGAACTTCAGTTGTAAGTGCTAAATAGAAAAGACAAAGCAGACTGGGTCTGAATTAATTGTATGAAACCATCTACATGTATATGATTTATTATCTGTTTTCTTAAACAATGTCTGCATTTTTTCTTTGAGAATTATGGTTGGAATGATGATGTGTAAGTGGGTGCTCAAGGTGTAGGGCTGTTTAGTCTAAAAGCATCACGAGTATCGCACTTACTAAGGTGCTAGTGTGGCTTGGGACATACTGGTATAGAGGAAATAATTACTAGACGTAAGTTAAAGGCTAAATAATGGGCAAATTAATTTGTGTAATTTAAAAAAACACAGCCTACAATGCATTGACTATTATATGAAATACTGCTATAATGGTTGCAAATGATTTGTTAACCTTGTATAAAGTTAAAGGACCACTGTAACGATCCACTTTCCATAACTTCGAAAATAAATCATTGCGATCTGTATGAATACAATTTGTGATTTAAAAAGCTGACAATTTTGTGAGAGGCTACATTGAAAATTGTTTGTTTTATTACAATATGCAGAGTAGAGCTTCTTAAAATTCAGGAAATCAAGAACATTATAATGACACTTTAATGTTTGTTATTTTGAAAGCATTGGCAGTAAATATCACTAGAATCTCTTATTTGCATCTAACGCCACGTGACCAACAATATTTTAACAATTAATGCTGTGGCTGCACTCATTACATCATTATTGCATATAATGGTTACTCAATTTAAAGACTGTGTGTGTATATTATTATTATTATTATTATTATTATTATTATTATTATTATTATTATTATTAAAGAACTTGGCCAGAGGTTTATGATTGTATCTGGTAAGTGTAATTAAGGTGGGAGTGTCCTTTGGAATGCATTCTCTATTGTTTTATTGCTTGAGAGTTGATGCATTATTTCTACTAATTAAGATATAGAGGATTCTGCTATGGGAAATATTGTACAACTTATTTTCGCTCAAAGAAAGACCAATGTATTTTGATACTTTTGTTTTTTTTTGTTTTTTGAGGCCCAGTGTATTATAAATGCCTTTCACAAAACCTGTCAAGAACACAGTCTTAAGACTCTGACATCTGAGTAGTAGTATCCTAAATGTAGAGAAGATAGTGACTTTGTGTTGGTTACCATTTATGTACAGCAGCTGTTGGTAACCACTAAACAAATGGGCTTTAACACAACTTAAAGACTTTCCTCACAAACTAATTGGAGAGAACAAAAAAATAGCCAAAAGAATACAATTGCATGAGAAATAGACAATGTTGTACTTATTCCTTCAAGTTGTTTTGGATCTATCCCGTTGTGTATGCACAAGAAATCATCAGCACTAACAGCTGCAGTGCCAGCAAGTAGCCACTAGATAATCAGGTTTCAGGGAAGGCCTATAATCCCCCCCCCCCCTCCGATGTGGCGCAACTAGACTACGCTGAATTGACTGCGAGGGCTCTCGAGGGCCTCTGCCTGCCTCTCATAGCTCGATGTCTCTTTTGTCTGCGCGCCTTTTATTCAATGTGCAACAGTATTCTGACAATCGGTAGCGCCATCTAGCGGTCGGTGGTGGCACTGCTGCTGCCAATCTGCGTAGGGGGAAGAGGGAAAGGACCATTGTTTTATTTATTTTTTTATATCTTCTTTGCATTTCTTTCATTCAATACAACTTTCAATGACTGATAACACATGTGAAAATAAGACATTTCTTATCTTATTTTTTGTTTTTGCCTGATCCATATGTGACCAAGCATGAAGTATGTGTGTTCCTTACAATATGGGAATCTTTCTGGTTTCAGCTATTTAGTTATGTGCAGCATTCTTCTTTCATAGCAGGAAATGCTTCAAATTCATTGTCTGCACAATATGAAAATGTTATATTTGGTTTAATGAATAAATTAAATGAACTCTTCAGGGATTTTCTTTTTAATTTTTATATAAATGTTTTAACTATGTTAACTTCATCCTACTCAATGCACTTATTATATATACATCACTTATTTCTAAGAGTAAGAGTGTCTCACCTTCTACAGGTGAGTGAGCAGGGAGGTCACAGACATTGAGAAACCATTACTCTGGGGCTTCTTAAAAGTAAGTCCACTGTACATTTTATCTTAATTATATTTAGGATGAGGTTAATTAACCTAGTTTAAACATTTTATATAAAACTAAATGTTTTGTTACTGCCTGAAAAGTCTCTTTTTAAATGTATATTTTAACAGCATGTAGCTTCCTCAACAATCGTATCTTAGTGTTTAGGCTCTCCTGCTGAGAACCATTGATTTGAAGTATGCAGTAATTTTTGTTTTGTTCAAAGATGGCTGGAGGATTATAAATGTATCTAGTAGATGTAATTGATCTGGAATGTCCTTTTGGAATGGTTTCTTCATTGTTGCATTGCTTTGCGCAACTGGCAAAACAATAAATTGTTTCTGATAATTGAGAGATAGGACTGACTACCCAAGGAAGGTAATGGACCTTACTGCCTCATTTGACAGAATGGTGTATTATTTCACATAACCTATCCACAAAAAAAGTGGTCTCTTCAGTTGTATTCTACACGTATGCAACAAACGGTCTAGTTACATAGGGTTCAATTATAGGTAATATACTTTATGCTACTTCTTGAGTTCTCTTTATATAAAGTAGACACATCTACAATAGCAACTCAATGTAACTACATAGCAAACCACCAGATATATCCTATATTGGTCAAAATGAAAAGAGAGAATATAAAGATAAAGGACTACAGGACATATTCTATACATGCACTATGTTTTTGTTTTTTCTTTGCTTTTGTCCAATGGTTTAGAGTAACATGTCAAGAAAACATTATTCCTTTTTGGGTTTATCAAAGGTCCTCCTAAAGAGTTTTTGTGTTTGTTCCCTCCCCAACTACCTCTATATCCACCAAAACGCACAGCTCGGAGGAAGTGATAATAAAGAGCCTTTAAGATAATTGGATATGGTTGAAAGTGACACCACACCCCTTCCCCTCACTGGCCCAGAAACAGACTGTCCAAATAATATACACTTCCCTCTTACATAGACCGCTTCCACCTATGTATCATGGATTAATTATGCTCTTAGTCCAATTCAAAGTTTTCAAACAAATATTATTTTCATTGCATAGTGATCTTCAGTAACAATATCTATTTATTTATTTTTTGTTTATAGATACATACTTATGGTTTTTAACACTCTGTAAAAGAGTCTTCGTCTTATCAGACTTTATTTTCTTGAACCTTTAGTACTCACTGGTGGTCTATTTTATTTTTGAACGTTATATACTTCCCTTTCATACTTTTGCAAATGTATAACTCAGTTTGCACGTGGCTCATACCCATGCGCTGCCTGATTGGACGTCTGGCATGTGAAATACAGGAATGATGTGCTTTTATTATTCTATGGACTGTATGGCTGGCTATACTGCTTCTTGTTCTATATAGTTTTTTCCATGATGTTTTCTTTTGATATGCTTCACCGGTGCACCCTACAAATGCAACTCCAATACTATTAAAAGGGCCAGATATAAGACTGCAAGCAAGTCATTCCTTTTATGTGGTAGATGTGTTCATGGTTGTGGTATTAAGAGCAAGATTAACCAGATTAAATGTCTTAAAGCAAGTTTTTTTATATTAATTATTTAAAAAAATACACATTTTGATTTTTTCAATGGTATTGGAAACATCCATGATACTTTTGCAGAAGGCTATATAGGGGAGAGATTACTTTTCTGCAGGATCAGCGCTTACTGTTATCCTTACTACAGCCTGCTTCAGAACAGTAGGTGTAGTAATGATACAACAAATCCTCCTCTCATCCGATAGGCAAGACCTTTAGAGTACAAGCTATGCAGGAAGTGCTAAAGCCAGACAAGATGGAACATTCCATACACAGAATTTTGGACCTAGTAGTTGTTTTACCTAATTAGCAGTTGCAATTTTGGCTCCCCATTTACCCCTGAGCCATACCAGTGGATAATTAGTACATCTTCCTGATGACAACATGATTGCTTTATTGTTGTATTGTAAACTCGCATTTCTAGTACGAACAATTGGTGGACTAGATGCTCATGACACTTTACCTGGTACTTAAACTGGTCATTCAATAGTTGCCTTCACCTTCACAGCTGAATTTGCTAACATATGTTGTTTATCAGTACTGAAGCGTATTGTGCAGATATCCTTTATGTGATGCTTATTATTTCAATGTGGAGATGATAGGAGCACACAGTGTTATATCTACATAACTTCAAACTCAACATGGTATGTCAGGCTTTTTTTTTTTTTTGAAAGTCTAAAACTAATTTTTTAGCGTAGAGCAGAGGTAATCAATAGGCTGACCTGGGTCTAAATGAGGACCTCCACGCTCTTTCTCCTGGACCTTCACGTTATTGATACAATTATACAACCCAGGACATCAAAACACTTAAAGTTCCCCTGAAATGGTGGTATCAGTGGGGCCTTGACTTCATTTACAAAATACACCCAGATAATAACTGACTACCCCTGGCTTAGAGCAGTGGTTCTCAACAGCTCGACTTGAGTCCTGCTGGTCCTCCGGTACAAGAGTGATGAGGAAAGCCTAACACTTTGAGCATAGTTGATGAATCTATCTGCAGTAAAAATAAGTGCTACTCAAATCAGATTACCAATGAACATTTACAGCCTATATAAGCACATAGCACATTTTTTTATAGTCGTTTTTAGTTGGTGAACTTCTATTCAAAAGCAAGGTCTTCACTAACTAAAAACTTCTGTAAAAAAAACATGCTCTGTGCTTATATAGAGCCCTATTCAATTGGCCAAATTACAATTTAATAAGACTGTTAGTGTTCAACTTGTTGTTCTTGTTCCCATGTCCACTGAAAGGTAGCCGGTCCCCCGTTCAAACAGGCTTAGAATCAGTGGCCTAGAGGGCAGAAGGAAAGGGTCATATAATTAAAAACCTTCAAATGCATCGACGGGTTTGAAAAAGGTCAGGAGGGAGGAGTGTTCCAGGAAAAAGAGGAATACAAGAACAATAGGTCATGATTTGATGGTGGATTAATTTATGAAAGTTATTTTTTACAGAAAGGGTAGTAGGTAGGAAAATGGCAGGTCAAGGAAATTAAGCATGGCCGGGGATTAGTTTAATTAAGCCAAGCTTTTAGGTAACTAGAATGGGCGGACTAGATGGGCCTCTCTGGTTCTCATCTGTAGCTAAATCTGTGTTTAGGATTCCATGCCGCCATCTTATCTTCCCCATTTCTGATCACTTGAAGCTTTACCCTTTTTATAGAGGGGTTGGGGCAGCAGTATGTATATTTAGAAAAAAAAAAAAAGTTGTGAAATGGGTTCCTTATTTACAAGTGTTCTCACTGATTTTTAAGGGTAGAGATAAATTCTGTTTTTAAATTATAAACGGTGCTGTGTTTTGTTGGTGATCTACCAAACACAATACAGGGTAGGGAACTGTGTTATGTATATTGCGCGTGTGTATATATAAACAAATGAAGTCTATGACTTCAGTTCATACCACAGATTTTTTTTTCTTTCTTATATTTAAAGTGTTATGTTCAGTTGAATTTCGGAGCACGGCCAATTTCCTGAAGTACTGGTCTGTAGAGGCTGGGGATCGCTCATGCAAAGCGTCGCTCTGTGCTCATTTCTGGGTAGAATCTGCTCTGAAAAAAAGCCACAATGTAACGATTGTTAGGTCCGTTCAGGACTATGACATCCCATTAATACATGTTATAGATACCTAGAAATGATTACAAAGTACTTCTGTGTCGGGGGAAAAAAACATGTTACCAGCTTGCCATTACCCTCAAAAAGTATTAGGCAGGATATGAAGGTCAGGTGTTCTCTAATGTTCGATTTATTCATGCCTGGAGATGCACATACAGCCTTTTTCTAGTTTTACACAAACATATCTTGTGGTTTTGTTTGCTTATCTTGGTATTTCCATACTACCTCCCTTTTCTCCCATCCCCTTTATCTTTAAAAAAAAAAAATGTGAGCATCATCATCATCAGCCATTCTGACAACTCGCATATTATGTTAAAGATTACACAGCTGCTTTTTTTGCAAGCACATAGATACTTGGCCTCTAAAGTTTTGAGCAAGGTTACACAAATATATTTACGCATAAGCAATGTTAACCCTTTCATTAAGCAGAATCATATGAATCCCATCATCTGTACAAAGCACAGTTACAATTACATGAATTCATCAATACTCTTCTACATTTAGAGCACTGAAAACCATGTGAAAAACAGTCAGGACTTTTAAAATAGAAGCATATTTGACTGTTTTATGTAATTATGGTTTCCCTCACTGCTGCCTGGAGTCTTTTTGACTCTGCAGGTTCTGAAGGATCAAACATAACAAGCTCCCTGCAAAATATTCATGCACCATATTTGATAAAACAATTAGCGTTTTCATTTTGATTTCTTGAAACCTATTAATCCCAAACAGAAAAAAAAGCTCCAATGTGTTGCCTTAAAAAGCTTATATAAATATTTAAAGAGTATTTTGAAATGTATGGTCAGTTTGCTACCCAAGAGCTTCAAGCCTTTCCCCCATAAGCTCATAATATCAGCTGGTACAGGTAAAATAAACATCAGACCAATATTGTCAGCAATGTTTCCTCTAATTTATTGAAGGCCTATGTGTGCAAAAATGTAAATATGATGATTCCCCCCCCCCCCCCTCCAAATGACCTTGCGCACTGTAAATGGAGTTAAAACTAATCCAGAAAAAAGGGGTGGAACAGGAAGAACCAGGAAATCAAATCGAAAGAAATGGTGCGGGTGGGGGGAATAATAATATAGTGTAGATTATTTAGTTTAAATACAAATATTGAATTTGAAAATAACTGAGTGCTTACGTTACCACAAGTTATATACAGAGTTGCACTAAATTGATTGTATGGAAAATTGTAAGTCTCTAAAATGGAAAACCTCAGCTTTGTTTTTTTTTGTTTTTTTTTATACAAACAAACAGGACATTAATATGAATATGGTTGTAGTCTCATGTAAAATATCACTGTGATATTTTATTTGTACTAAAATAATAAGGTGATTTATTTTTATTTAATTGGACCAGTGTGGTAGGAGTGCATGGAAAAAGGACACAATGCCTGGGTGGGGGCGGGGTAATCAAGTAATAATGGCATTGGGGTCACATGATAAAATGATTATAATCCTGTTGATCAGAAAGGAGGACTGGCAGATCAATATTCCAGGCTTTTGTGAAAATCCAATTTTTAAAAATAACATTCAAATGATAAAGTTCTTGTTATTACCTGTAGTTTTAAATTACACCATATCTGGGACCTCCACTGTGTCACTTCAAAATATACATCTATATAAAAGGATGTTCTGCTCATAAATCTTATATCCTGAATTAAAAAAAAAAAAAAAAATGACAATAACTAAAGTTTTCTTTTTTTTTTTTTTTTATTGAAAAAAAATGTATAATGCTCTAAAATGTAGTAATTGTAAATATTATGTTTTTTTTTACACAATTCTTTGTATTGTTTTTAGTTTGGCTTTAAATTAACATTGTCAGGAGTGTGTTTAATAAAGCTCTAAAAGTTTTGTAAATGGCTCCACTTGGTTACAAACATTATTTAAGGATATATTTGCTTGATTTTCTATTTCTTTTTCGCTTTGTGTAGCCTGTTCGTTTTGTTGGACTAATTTGTTTTCTTTTTTATATTGAAACAATAATAATGAATCATCCGTGCTGTTGTTTTAGAAACTGGAGAAGGGTGGAGTATTTCCTGCCCTAAAAACTAACTTAATTTCAAGATTAAAAATAACTTTGTTAGACTTCAGAGAACTCATTTCTATTCAATACAAAGTTTTAATACCCAAAACTTTTTTTTTTTTTTTGGTGCTTAATCCAAACTAATACTTTAATCAGACAAAACATAACTTTTTTATTAAGTGGTATTAAAATCAGTAATTAAAAATAATTGGGATTGTTAAAATTCTTGTAGCAGCTGCCAGACAATCATTTAAGACCGAGGTGTGTAAGTTGGGTCCTGGAGAGTCAACTGTACGCAGCAGGGATATCCTCAAATCCTGACCTGTATGGGGCTCTCAAGGCCCCACTTGCCCACCCCTGATCTAAGACGCATAACAATTTCAAAGTCACGCACCGTTAAAAACAAATTAAAAATCCAGATTTAAAATCTCACTTATTGCGCCAATTTTGTCTTGTAATAAAATAAGTGATTTTGATAATAGATGTTACTAATATTCTGGCCTTTTAAAGTGTTCAAGGATGGATGCACAATTGAGCTTTCAATTTGAATTTGATAGCGGAATAGAGTATGATAGATCCATCAACTGCTATTATCATTATAAAGTGCATGTCATCATCTACGATTATAAAATGTTCTTCGCACTTCATAACAATAAACTTATACATTTCAGATAAAGTTCCACAGAGTTTAATTCTATTACTTACCTAAGTGACCCATGAAAAATTGTTGCCATATAACTCAAAGTATTGGCAATGATCTACTCTGAGAAGAAAGGGTTAAAGAAGTGGTTTGGACACAGTGTTTAAGTCCAGAACCAGAACACTTTTTAAAAGGACACGATTTTATGAATTGAGATTCCCTTGAAGTATCCATTTAACACGGTGAAATGTGCGTCGGGTCTTCTGTGTAAGATCCCTCATGTAGCAGCTCGCTGACAATCTGCATGCCAGCATTTAGATTCAGAGTGCAGTATAGTTAAGGAAAGTTGTTTGTGGGTGCCTGTCACAAGACTATCCCGGAGGGAATCTAATCGTCCAGTCTTCCCTTTTTACTAGATCCCCAATTGATGTAGGACAGACCGTGATATAATGCCACTCCCAAGGGTTGGTGCTTGGCCCCACTTCCCCAAGATTGTTGCACTCTTATCCATTTAAGCTCTCTGGACTCATGGAGCCTCACATTTGTGCCTTTAATGATTTCAGCACTATCATGACTCAAAAAAAAAAACTATATATACAATAAAATGTGAGTAGTGGATCCGTGCTTGAGATAAATATCACAAGATAACCTCTGAAAAAAGATACACTGCTATAAAGTTACAATGATATTCAGGTCGTTTAGTGTAAATGTTTTAAATATTATTGGGCAGCTACTTTTTTCCCTCTTTATATGGAAACAGGACAATTGCAGTTCTATAGAGGGTATATTTAATATAACTCCAAAAGGTATGTTATAACTTGCAACTGGGTAGTTGCAAAAACAAATCTGGATAGTGATCGCTCAATGCCAACATAGGAGTGCACTGATTTATTTCATCTTTAAATACTATTTATATCATTCCTCTTTTTCAGTAAGTTTTTCTGGTCAGCAGCTGCTGCGGTGGTTGCACATTATCATTTTAGCGATTCCCATTTATTTATTTTTAATTACAGATTTTAATGTCACTTAATAAAAGTTATGTTTTACTATATGTTGGTCATCACCGATTCACTTTTGTTCTGATTACATTATTAGTCTAGATTAAGCATCAGAAAAGTTTTGGGTTCACTATTTAAGACTCAATTCAGTCTCCAAATATTTTTTTGAATTATTTAACTTTTTTTTTAAAAATGTATTTATTTATTCTTTTTATTACATAATTGTATATGTGGGTCTTTACCATCCTTAATTAATACATCACATGTTTATTTATTGTCTATAATCCTTTTCTATTTTTTATTTCCTAGGAATAAATAGAACACCGCTGATATAAAAATGAGGATAGCAGGTATGTACGTTATTTTGTTTGTTGGTTTGTTTGTCTCACAACCAACAATGTACTAAGAACCATGCATTTACAGCTATTGCCGGCATTAACATACTTGTTAGGTTATGGTTAGGCAACACCCTAACCACATCACAAATTCTTGAATGACTGATACTGCACAGATGTAATTAACTACTTTTATAGTCCATTAGTATGTGCCATTGACAACAATCTGATGTCATGCTTCGGTCATCGTTTTACCAAATCAGTCTAACTGAATACTATTTTCCAGCTATGTCCTGTTAATTTGTTCAAAATTGTTTAATCTAAAATTAGCATGTTGGTCTCTAATACCTTTTTCCCTGCAGCAGTGGTAGAGCTACTGAATTGAGAGCCCCAGTGGAAAAATAATTTAGGGCCTCTTGCAACTTCCCTATCCACCTTGCTGGGGTCGATTAAAAAAGCAAAATAATATGTAGATGGTCAAATCACCCCTGTGCGGGTCAGATCATCATTCTATAAAGTAGTTATCCTAATTTGTATCTGATAAATTGATATAGTACATAAGTGCATATTTGGATGCATTTAAAAAATATTTCCCTAATCTACAGGAATCAATTTTTGAGTAAATTGCTCCAATTCTAACCACTTTAAAACTGATTCCCATACCATAGTTATAACAGACTTCATTCTATTTTATTTTTTGGTATTTTATTTTTTTGTGATTTTTCTTTTTTTGTTTAATAATTATATTATCGACTCGGATTCATGTCTTTTGGAGTATGGCATTTTCACTAGTATTGTACCTAAAAATGTTAAACCGTGCATACATCTTGTACACTAGCTTTCCTATACTTTTTTTTTTTTTTCACCACAATATGCTTTAGGGAAATTATGGCTTCTATTTTTATGCCTACTTTCATTTTGTTTTGAGAAGTTGCGAACTAAAAGTAACCATGACATTTTGTATGGACGTTTTATTATTTTGTATTTTTATTGATGACAAAGATGCCTCTACTAAAATAAAGGTGATTGAGATCTGCTATCGGTTAGTTAAAATGCTGTGAGAATAAAAAAAAAATCCATTGAGCTACAAGATTAGCAATAATGAGTATTACCAAACCAAGCTGTACTAAAATTTGGCAAGTCATAAATTTGTATATTCCAAAAATGATTTATAAAATGGATAAATAAGCCTTGTTTCATAATTAAAAAGATAAGCTTCATTAAGTCTAATGAAATAATGAAAACGTCAAATTTGTCTATATAATTATATATATTTTTCTCTTTAAAGGTGTTGTAAAATTTATTGTTGCTACAGCTGTATTTTTATTGACATTCTATGTCATATCACAAGTATTTGAAATTAAAATGGATTCCAGCCTGGGTAATATATTTGGTGAGTAACATTACGTTTTTTTTTTTAACCTAACTCTTTTGATACATGCACATTGTAATGTAGAAGGTTTTAAAATATATTCATTAACTACAATACCAAAAATAGATATTTTAATGGAATAAAAACACCCTTACAATTCCCTTGAAAAGTTAGCAAACCGCATCCCTATCCATATTATTGATTATGAATAGTATTATCTATATGTAGACAACCTTTCCTGTAGTTTTACACACAGGTACCATAAATATAATAGGTTCCCTGATGACCCAGTGGTTAGCATTCGGTCAGTGATCCAAGAGGTAACACCACCCTGAAGCAGAGCAGGATTGGGCTTTGTCAGTACTTGGATGGGAGACCACCTAGGAATACCAGGAGCTGTATGATGTGGCCCACTGGAGAAGAAACTCGCAACCCACTCCATTATCTATACCATGAATACTATGTGGGTCAGCATGACCATGGACATAAAGATGGCCTGGTGTGTTGCGGTCCATGAGGTTAACTAAATACATAAGTTTAACCAGCTCCATATTTAAAATAAAAAAACAACTCTTGTCATTATTTTTCTAACTTTTATTTTTATCTATTCATCTTTCAGCTAGATCATCATTGGATACAGTGGCCCATCCTAGTAAGTAAAACGCAGATTAAGTCTTCTCTCTCTGCACAATTTACTTTGGAATGTGAAATCAATGTTTAAACACATTACCAGTAGGACGCATTGTATTCAGCTTCAGAACAGATCCATTATGTCTGACATGTTTCTGGTTAATAAGGATTCACACATGTATTCACCAACCTGTTCAGAAGGCCAAAGTTCCTAATTGTTAAGTAAACTGTGTTGGCACTGAAGTCTACAATGCTGGGTGGGGATATGCATTTAGCTTCTCTCCAATTCAGACAATTAATTATTTTTGTATATTTGAACAGCATTTCATTCATAAAGTAAGCAAGAAAAACTGGAATTTATTTATTTATTTATTTATTTATTTATTTATTTATTTACATATCAATACCCATAAGCATTTGCTACAGTGAAAGCACAGGTTTACTGGGTATTGCTGTGAGGAAACCGATGCCCTGACCAAGATTTAAAAGCAAAGAGATTGTTGTATGATCTGAATTGCCTCACTGATCGATTCAGCCAATTGAAAATAATTCTATATAAGCACAGAACATATATATATATTTTTTTTTTTAGTGAACTTCTATCCAAAAGCAAGGACTTCACTAACAAAACACTTCTTTAACAAAAATATGCTCTGTGCTTATATAGAGGCCTTTTCAATTGGCCAAATTGCAATTTAATAAGGCTGTATACCAGTAGTTAAAAAATAGAGAAGAGGGGAAGATAGAGCACCACCTCCTAGCGCAGATAAATGACAATATATCCGTAAATGAGTACAGAATGAGTTGGTTCACTCAAATTTTAGGACCTCACTCAATGAGGTACGTAATGCACATGACAGGAAAAGCCCTTCTGTAGGCTCCACGGATCCCCGATCCTTTTAGGTGGTACTTTTGTTTTGTTTGTGTTATCTAGATGTATATATTATTCAGACATACATAGATGACTGGAATGATCCACTGCTAAAATAGCCTATATTTATATATGCTATTAGGAGGTATATTTGCTCCTAATCCTTTGCAGACCATTAAGGCATTTGTCTGTTATAGGTAGCATCAGGATAATGGCAAACAATATATGCACACTTCAGACTTAAATGCAGTTATATTCCGATGGTTTATTCGATAAAAAGTTACCACATACATGACAAATACAAAAAATAATAAAAACTAAAAATTACAGAATTTTGGTAACGAATTGTCACCTAAACATAAAACAATATGCATATATCGGACGCGTTTCTACATTCTTTATGGCTTCTTCAGGGAAAAATTGTATTAGCCCAGCATAAGATGAACCGAATTAGTGCCCTTTTATAATGTAAAAAAATACAGCTGACTTTCAAAATTTGTAGAAATGTACAAAAGTTGAGTCGTGTTATACAGCTGCATTCTATAGAAAAACCTTGCTTCATTTGAAAGTCAGTATTGTAGGAGAGGTAGGATTATGAATTGTGGTCAGTCACACAGACTAAATGTTCATTTAAATTTGTAAAATATGTATGTTGGGGACATGGTTGCAACGGTGATGAGTGACTAAATACAGCAGCCATTTGGGATTGTTGTAATCCTATATTTTACAAATGAAGCAACACTTGGTAGCTGCGCTTCGCAAGCCTTTGTGATGTTATCTCTCCTTGCTGCTAATGGTATTTCAGCAGTCTAGTCTGATCAATCTAGAATAAACTAGGTCGTAGCTTTGTCAATGTTCTCTGAGCTTGGCCCTGCTTTGGAGAAAACCAATATGTTTTGGTTGTGTCACAATAATGCTTGGATTGTCACTATAATGCTTGGATTATTAGCAGACATTCTGTTATGTTTTGTCGTATCCTAAATTAAGAGCTGAACTGTTTCATGAGTCCTGTTGATGTTAAGAATTGTGAATTTGATTACTGCATTCCTGGACTGGCACTACAAAGAGCATCTTTGAACATTTTCATTCTTCTTATTCTTTTAATTTATTTGCTTAATCAATAACACCGCCTACTACAACTAACTTCTTATTCTGCATTACTAACCATATTGTATCCTTAAGGAAATATGTGAGCGTTAATTGTTTATGATTTAAATAGTCTCTTGGCATAATCATGGTACAGTGTTCTTAAATACTGTTTTTCTTCTGCCTCAGACTTGGCACACATTCATCCAAGTGGTTGGGACATATTGGCAGTGGTTACATATGATTAATTGTCAGGTACAGGCCTGTTTAATCACCTTGATATATATTTGTTTAAGGGACACTAACTAAAACATCAAGTTGTTTTTGTAGCTATTTTTAAAGCTCATGACAAACTAGAAAGAAATGGCTAGCATAATGTAAAGCTAAAGTAGTTTTCCCTGAGATATTTACAATTTGTTTGTGTGTCATAAAAGGCAAATGAGCAATTCCTAATTACAAATTAGCCGCTCTTTATGCTTTTTAGATTCCCTCCCCTACACCTATTAAACATTCTGAGTATTTGAAGCTCAATAATGAAGTCCCGCCGCTGTTCTGGCCATGCCCTTATGTGAGACTGGTGTAGAAGGTAACTCTGGTTTTAGCTACAGTGACCATTACTGATTTCCACAACATAACTTTTGGAACCAGTCAGAGCCCACACATGCACTCTAGGGGCCTCATTCAAATGCAATTTGGCCAATTGAATAGGGTTCTATATAAGCACACAGCATATTATTTTTAAAGATGTTTTTAGTTAGTGACGACCTTGCTTTTGGATAGAAGTTCACGAACTAGAAACATCTGTAAAAAAATATGCTATGTGCTTATATAGAGCACTATTCAATTGGCCAAATCGCATTTGAATGAGGCCCTAAGGCAATGTGGATTCCAGAACCTCTTGTGCAGGCTTGTTTGGTTTGTTCTAATAATAACTTTTGTTGTAGTTTCAACAATGGTGGGCAGATAAACATCTGGAATATCGGTGGGTGTTTCTGATCATCAGAGATGATAAATGACTTTCTATGAATTAATACAGAAGCAATCTAAATGTATATCTAGAACATACATTAACTTCCCTAGTTATTTTCGTCTCTAGAAATTAGCAGAGCAAAGAGGTTTTAAGGGGAATTAAAAACGCACATTGTGGTAGGAATTTCCTTGTATTGCCATGCATGAAAACATTCCTGGAAGCTCCTGACCATATATACTTATAATTTACTTTATGAAACCTCTCATTGTTTTCCGTTTTTTTTTAATTTTTTTAATTTTTTTTTAGTGGTAACAAACACACATGCAACATCCATGATTAAGGCATAGATCTGTGTCTATGGATACATTTGCACAATTTTACAAAATAATCTGTATTCAACTAGAATGATGTTACGAAAACCACATGTCTCCGCACCAATAACCCTCAATCCACAGGAAAAAATAGTGCCAATTTATTTTATTTATTTATGTATTTTTGCTCAGTAGAGCATAGAGGGGTTTGGTAGTAAATCATGTAAGTCTAGTCGTGATTTAGCACATTGTTTAATTAAAGCTTTTGCTATATCAGACTTGTAGGTGTTATTTATCTATATAATCCAAATTACTTGGGTAAAGTAATCACTATACTTCCAGATATAACCCTATTTTAGCATTACTTCAATTGTTGTAGATAACCAGGCCCTGATGTGTCTCATCTCTTCAAACCATTATTTCTTAATGCAGCTACAAAAGCTCCAAGATACAGATGTGGAATTTCCAAAATATGCCCTGAAAAGCACTTTGCCTTCAAAATTGCAAGTGGAGCCGCCAACGTCGTTGGTCCAAAGATCTGTGTAGACGATAAAGTGTAAGTACCGAACATTATATAAACCGTAACATTTATATTTTGTTGTCTGCCAATACAGATGTGGTCTTGTGCCATGTTCGTATCTAACAAACAGATTCAATAAAACTGCTGACATATTACAAAGGCAAGATTTGTATCTCTTGCGTATTTTCTATACCTTAAACATCTCGGAGTACAGTTGGGGTCTCTGAAATTAGAAGTCAGGATTTTAATTGATATGTAGAAATTAGATCCCAGTCTGTAACCGCCAAGTACTTAATAGGAATAGCAAAATGTTGAAAAGGAGAAAAATTGAAGGTTAAGCAGGTCACTGTTACGCTAATGCACAGAGGAGTGAGAGAAGCAGCTACACACATAACTTTTATTTGGGAATAAAATCTAAATTTTATAATGCCGGAAAAAAACTAAATATTGTGAGAAGGGATGGATATTGCTTTTGAGTTATTCTCGGAGCATCTCCTATGGTGGAGGAGCCATTCAGTCAGCGGTTGCTCATCTCTGGTTAGCAAAAACTGATTTTACTATGATATAATCACTAATATAGTTGTCCTACTGCGAGTTTGTGTGTAATGCTCGCAAGTTGAGGAGGGGGAGAGAAGGAGGGAAGGACAGAGAGAGTGAGAGGGAGAGAGAGCATGAGAAGGGGAGGGAGGGGGGAGATAGTGAGAAGAGAGAGGGCACACGAATAGAAGACACAATTTTTAAGACTATACTGTCATTTTTTATGGGAAAGGGACTAGTAAGACATAATATCCATGGTTCCTCTTAAAAGCAGATGTTCATAGAGGCAAATCAGTGGACAGAACAGTTTGGGGGGGGGGGGGGGGGGAATAAATGATCCTGAGTCAGACTTGAAAATGATATATAAAATAGAATTTTATCAGCAAGATGATTGCTAAAATGTGTAGCTTTTTTGAATTGTAGATTATATTTAATAAAAATGATGCCCAATCCACTATCCTGTTGATGGATCTCTTGGGGGTAGACTGGTTTCACAAGTCTTATGAGAGAATTATTTATTTATGATATGACCGGGGGGGGGGGGGTCAGAGACTTTGTAGTACTATTGGTCTTGGGGCGGGGGGTGGGTTTAGCTGGATTAACATGGGCTATTGCTATTTCTTCTTTCTCCTCTCCCCTGACCCTGCCCTCCCAGCCTGGACACTTGAACTGGAACAGCTACATTCTTATTGTGTGCCCTGTGGGATGGAGAGCCAGGTTGTTTATGCAGGGGACCACAATTTGGGGTGATCAGAATGATTGTGTTGTTGTGTGAATTTATTGATGTAACAGTCGCAACTAGGCATGTTTGGTTTTGAAATGCTGCATTTTTAATAGAGTGTACTACCAGGGTTCCTGGAGGCTTCCTAACATTAATGTGTGAATTTCCATTTTCATGGGCAAACCGGCATCAAAAACCGGCACTGTTAAGTACAGAAAGCAGGAAGGAAATTGCTAAAATGGACCTGGAGGCTGAACCCCCCTCCCTAGGGTGAAGTGTTTGGTGGAGTTTTGTTGGACTGGGTTGTGCATGAATTCTGGACCACATTTATAAAGGTTGTTGCCTGTTTGAACTTCATAATAAGTGTGTGGTTTTAGTCTCCGGGAATAATAATCTAAATTTTTGGGATAAATACTACTGAATCTACATTGGGCTTTGTTACACTAAGTTAAAATGTGCTGGGTCGCTCTACTAGTTCATGTGGTTTACTGGGAGCTTTGGTGGAAGCATGCTGGGTCAGTTCTTTTCCTGCTTTCGGGGATATACAAAGAACTGGATAGTCCTACTGGGTGATATTGATCTAGGATCTTTCAGGGCTAAACAGAAGCAGATATATATATATATATATATATATATATATATATATATATATATATATATATATATATATATATATATATATATATATAATCACAGGTCATATGTGAATCTCTCTTACCAAAATTAAGGTCTTTTCAAACAAGTTGATTTTAAAATACCAAGATAAAAACAGGTTCTGTAGAAGTGAGGATATTTTATATCCCAAACAAAGCAAAGTATAAAAAGTTGTGTAATGGTTATGAAACATTTTGAAGTATTTTTAAATGCCTGGCTCTCTATTTGCACAGGTTCCAGTGTGAGACAAGGAAGTAATGTACCTTTTGATCTTATGTTGCACAGTATGCTTGCTGTCATTACTGGGAGCCCTATAATAACTGTAGATGAGTTCCCCTTGTGTTCCCTTAGGCTTCATATTTCATAATGTAAGTGCAGTAGGATGTGAAGAGATGACGGCCGCTTGAGAACAAGTATCTCTGTAGGCTAACAAAATGTGTTCCTAAATATTAGACCAGGTGTGTGGAATCATAGACCAAAGGCTAGATGTTGCTTTCAGTCCAATTTGTATGTGGTTCTCAGTATATTTTGACCAAGTGCATGCACCCATGTCTACGTAGGTTCACTGATCACCACTTTTTTTGTTCTTAAATGAAGTATAGCTTTACACAGGTTCAAATGGACAGGAAGGTACAGCATCAAGCCAAATAGCCAATTACTAGTACATGAAAGGTTTTATATAACAACTGGAGAGTTCAGTTGGAAAGCTCTCGGGTATGTTGATACGGGGAGAGATCAGAATGAGGAAGAGAATAAATTAATATTTATTGAATGCTATTATAAACTCCAAGCAAGCTCGAAGCTTGAGAGATGACCCTTTGCTTTGGCTGAATTGACATTACAGAACATGGTTCTTCTCTCATCCCAAGGTCTCTGCATAACTAGGACAGACCTCGTGTTGTGAAGGCTTTAAGTAGGCATGACATGTAAACCGATAAATTGCAGTTTGTTATTCTTAACAATTTTAGATTAAAGTTTTAAAAGATTTTAGTTTGAAAGTTGAGTATTTTAAGCATAAATTACCTGAACAGATCCACCATAACTACAACTGCCTTTATCTTTGGAGTTAATTAACTCTCACGGTAGGGGTCATAAGCAGACAGGAAGAGTTTGCCCAACTATTATAAATAAGAATATTGCCAGATACGTTTTTATAAGGCTCAGTGAACATAATGATTTATCTGGCACC
This sequence comes from Discoglossus pictus, assembly GCA_027410445.1. NCBI lineage: Eukaryota > Metazoa > Chordata > Amphibia > Anura > Alytidae > Discoglossus > Discoglossus pictus. Next base: position 346,823,810 of record CM050167.1, on the reverse strand, counting down.
CTTCTTTGCCCATGAAACTTAAAGGACCACTATTTTGTTTTTGAAGAATTACACTTGAGAATATGCAACGTGTGTTTTAGAATGTAAGAAAAGTAAATTAAATAAACAGCCTCTTTTTTTTAAATGTTTGTTACTGACATATTGCTCTTTGCTGATAACTTCCTGATGTGGGAGTAGACTTTGAATCTACAGGAAGTTTGTGTCTGCACAATGAGAATATGTCAGGAAGAACTGCCCCTAGTCTGATAGAGTTTAAATGGACACACCCATCTCAGGAAGTAGCAGGCAGCAGCGGATAAAAGAACACAAAATCAATGCCTGTTACAAAGAAAGAATGCAGAAAAAGTTGCAAAATTGGAAGGCTGCTTTAGTGTGTTTTTCTATTTTTAGTAACGTTTTGCCCACTTTCACATTCACAAGGTTATGTGTACAGTGGGTCACCGGGTGTCATTTAGGAGTGTGAGAGCCACCAGTTGATGTAAGATGGCCTGGCAACATTCTGTAAAGGCTCTGATGAGATAACTGGAAGTCCATCCTGAGAGTTTATTAGGCCAATGTTTTGGGTAGATGGAATAGACCATTGTGGTAGCTCTTCTCTGCACTCATATCTAACATTCGCTGGTTTTAAGTCAAATTGTATGTTTGTCAATACAATCAAGTATGGTCGTAACAATTTGGCGATGCTTCAATTCTAGAAGAAGGACTTGATTGGAATATTGATGGTATGATATACAAGCAAATACTTGACGATAACTATTCTGAGCTTTACAGATTTGTAAATTTCACTCCCATTTTTAGAGAATGAAAGAAGCTAGTTGTTAGCTGCCAAGTCAAATCCCAAGAAGTGGAAATATGGCTCTTATTGTGAAGCCACTTCCCTAGTCTGAGGAATATTTGCACCAATTAAGCTCTTGGAGACCAGGAAACAAAAACCTGCAATTAAAAAGTAAAGGCATTAAGAATTACATGCAGGAGAAAATGTTATTTAACTCAATAATTCAAAGGTCTAGTTATTTTCAAGTTTCATGTTTTATATCTTGCATCTTTCCAGCATTTACCTGAACTGTTACAGAAAAAAACTTACATAGAAAATGTTTTATTATATATATGACCTTGAGATTAGAGTATAGCATATTCTTAAGATTTCCTCTACTGCCTTAAAGGACCACAGATAAACTAAAAATACAAGGATGCTTAAACTAAACTAGCTTCTTACATGCTAATAATAATTATGTATTTCAATTAATATTTTTTTCTGTGCTTTAAAATTAAAATGTAATATGTTATACTCAGGAATACAGCTTGTGCCGGGTCTGTTAATTTGGTGCCCATAGAATGAGAAATTAATTATGTGTACATGTGTTAGCAGGGGAGATCGTAACATTTTCAGATGCTACCTTTGCACAGGGAATAGAACTGCAATCTAAAATCTATTATTTTTTTAAATATATATAAAGACCAGTGGAGAGTCCCAGCGCGAAATAATGCGGACCCCCTTCATGATTTTCTCTAGGTCAAAACATATATTCATGTGGTATGAGCCCCCCTCTAAGGTGGTGAGCACATCATTTTCCTATAAAAATAATGATCTGCCCTTCTCCCCAAATACATTTGATATAATTTTGAGTTTTATTGGTCCCACTATTGTTTGTGTTTTGCCGTATAAATAAACTGGTCTATCAAAGTAGTGTATACCGTTGTGTCAGCCAAGGATTCCATTACAAGATACGTGCTTTATAGAATTAAATTGTTGTACCTAAAACTCAACCTTCTTATCTCTTTCTTTATATGCCTTAAGCAATTGGGGAGTGGAAAGCTAAAAGTGTGTAAGATACACTGGTGCACCACCTACTGGTGAATATCCGTACCTGCTTCCAGTATATTTTAGGAATATATTTCTAGGACAGTGAATATACCTATCAGGTACACACTTAAAGTGGACAGATACCAAGTAATATAACTGCTTTATTTCTTCCAGCACTCCACTTTAGAGAAGAACTGCATGTTATGTTAATGAGTATTGAATAATATAACATCTTCTTTTTTTTTTGTATTCAGGGCAAACAGTCCATTCGATAAGCGTGTTACTTATAATCTGAATATTCACAAATTTAATTCATATTACTGTAAGGTGTGCTAATGTTTTTTAGGCAGTAACTAAAATATTAGCTTCAGCCAAGTTATTTGAATTACACTGCCTATGCATAAACAGATCCTGAAATCTTTAATTGTCATTTAATTCTTAGATGGGGTGTTGAACTTTACAACATAGCTTCTCACCCAGTCATTCTATGAGAAATGTTGAAGGGAGATATAATGGTAATAAAGGAATGCCAACACCTCAAGATTGGTGGAGAAATTTGTAAAATATTTTCATTTGATGTTTTTTTTTTTCCCCCCTGTAATTTTTAAATAGTTTAGTGTTGACTTTTAAAGCCGTCAAAGTGCTTTCTTACAGTGAGTGTTATATTTAGTTCAGTTGCACCAGCTGATATATTGAATGAATGGGGAGCAAGAAATAGAAATTTCACTCCTCACTCCAATAAAATATTTCAGCTATGTTCCTTTCCTTTAGCTTTAGTACGTTAAAGTAGTTAAAAAGCAGATGTTTGTTGTTCTTCTAGGGTAGATAATTATTCGCTGGGTGCTTGTAAGTTTTGTATTTTCAGCACTTGCAGACTTGAATTCTATCTATGAAAAAGACACAATTTGGTACAAATATATATATATATATATGTATGTATGTGTGTGTGTGTGTATATATATATATATATATATATATATATATATATATATATATATATATATATATATATATATATATGTATATGTATGTATATATGTATATATATGTATGTATATATGTATATATATGTATGTATGTATGTATATATATGTATGTATATATATATATATATGTGTATATATATGTATGTATATATATATATATATATGTATGTATATATATGTATATATGTATATATATGTATGTATATATATATATATGTATGTATATATATATATATATATATATATATATATATATATATATATATATATATATATGTATGTGTGTATATATATATATATATATACATATATATGTATATATATATATATATATATATATATATATCTCTATATTGGCTCTGCTAAGTATTGAGTTCATCACTTGTAACAAAATAAATGTCTACTCTTTTTCAGCTTAATGAGTGGTGTGAAGAACAATGTTGGTCGTGGCATCAACACTGCTCTGCTAAATGGTAAGTTATAGATTTCTATAATCTGCTGTGCTGTAAATAAAATGTACATTAACTGCACAATTGGGTAATTTTTTTAAGTTTTTTAAATACTTTATTCTTAATATGTTCTTAAGCCCAAGGGGAATTACCCCCCCCCTATAGATTAAATGGACACTATCACCCCCAAAATATTATAAATTTTTAATGAGCACTACAAACTGTCTATATATTGTACTTTCCTTTTGTTTGTTTTTTGTTCAGTGAATCATTACAGAGAAATTCAGCATTATTTGTACAACTCCTGTATGCAAATGTGTGGCTCAAAATTCTGATTTGTACCTGAAAGCTTCATAAGGATGGGAGAAAGAGAATCTAACAAAATTATAACATTAGGGGCATTGATTGACACCAATAATGCAGAAAAGCAGACTGTAATTCTAATTGGCGCATCAAAGCAGCAAATTAGTATCTGGGAGCTACTAATTTGCATAATAATGCATAGACAATACTGGATATCCCAGGAATTATTTACTGTGGGTTGAAATGCTAATACAATGTATAACCAATTTTTCATGTGCTATAAGAATAAGTTAGAAACACTTGACTTTGGCGTGACAGAATCGCTATATTTCCTAATGAGCTCTGAATTCCAGATAAATTACAATTGAACATTTGAAAACATGAGGTACTGTTACCCAGGACCCACTGATGGGACTAGATCTTTGTAATAGCTCTGCTTGAAGAAAGTTATTTGAATTGCACTACCTACTCCTTATCAGAGAGATCCTGAAATCTTTGGACTGTCATTTTATTCTTAGATGGGATGTTGAGATTTGAGTTACACCATAGTTTCTTATTAGGACATTATATAAGAAATGTTGAAGGATTATATGATGGTAATAATAAAGGAAGGCCAACACCTTTATTTAAACAATAGTAATAATTCTATGGTATCTCTATCATCTCTCTCTACCAAATTGAAACATGCTTTATATGTCAGAATGTGAACCGAACTGTGTGTGGGCAACATGTTCATTCATCACTTTTATTAGAGGAATACTTAGCTGCGGTTTTGACGCTTACTTCGAAGAGGCAAGTGATCACAGCGCAGGTGGCAGCAGTATCTTCACGTCAGCTGGGAAGCCCTTGATATCAGCTGGAGATGGAGACAGTGGTCACAACAATGTCGGCCTTTCTAGACAGTCTTGTGTTTCTAAAGCTAACTTTGTTTATACATTGTGCTGCTCCCTACATTTTATGCTATATGCCTGGGTAGTGCTAACGATATTGATAGCAGTTATATTTTGTGTCTATGCCGACTTTTGCTGGTAGTGCGCCTCAGCTCGGTCAGAAACAGATATGACTTCTTTTTATTACAATCAAAACTAACACATCTAATAGCGCTTTTTTCATCAATTCACCAACTCAACTATTTTTATTTAAGGAGTGTGTTTTGAATGAATCAAATTTGTTTTCCAGGTAAAACTGGGGAGATGATTGATACCAAGATTCATGACCTATGGGGAGGCGGTAAGTGTGTTTTATTGCATTTTGAATTGTATTATATATATACTAGCAAATTGCCCATCAAAAATGATGGGGCAATAAAATTTGAAGCCTGGCAATGCTGTTTGACACACAATGTAAACCTTTTTGTACTGTGAGGACCTTCGGCGCTCTTGGGGAGCCTCTTGTCTCGTCTATTTTTGCTCCTCTGAGCATGTTCGTCACTTATTATAAAGAGTTATATATTCATCTATATTTACTTGCTCAATAATGAATTAATTATTTCTTGAATAAATTAATATACTTTACCTATTTGTAATTAATATATCCAGCAATCAATAGCCTGAAGAGCTAACAATCTGTTTATTTTCCTGCACCATACAATGTACAGTGAGTGTTGTTGCTCTGATGACCAAGTGTAATGAATGTCCCAACTGTGCATTCTAAATTGTTTGTGTACGCAAGGGAAATCCGTTGGTGTACTTTTGTAAAGCGCCATTGTAGATTGGTAATTTTATTAATGTGTTGCGCATCTCTCAAGCCTTTTCCGTATTTTGTAATATTGTATTTTGTTCGTTGCTGTGTGAAAGAGCTACGCATTTGGCAGTGTTTTGCGTGGTCTGGGGTCTTTCATTTTTTTGGGCGGCCATTTTTTTTCTCACTTGTGTGGTGAAAGTTGTCGAAATCACATTTGAATTGTATTTTTTTTTTTTGTGTCTTTAGTTTTTTGCGGTTTGGCCGTTAACCTTGTATTGTTTTTTCTAAGTCCCGCGTCTCGTAAAGCGCAATGCATTTGGCAGTGTTTTGCGCCGTCCGGGGTTGTGTAGCCTCATTTTTGTTTTTTTCAGCTGACATTTTTTTTCTTGCTTAGGCGATTTTTCGTGTGGTGAAAGTCATCGAAATCGTCTTAAATTAACGTTCCACCTCACTCCCAGATGTCCTGCCTGTTCCGCCGTGCTGTGGGTGATATTTTTGTTGTATTTATTTGTATTTTCTTTGTGTTTTTCTTTGTGCTTTTTGAATGTTCTCGGTACAGCCGTGAACATCGTATTTTTGCGATCTCGTAATTTTTTTTTCTAAGTCCCGCGTTTGTCAAGTGCTTGAAGGCTAATGCGATTGCGCATTTACTAAGTGTTTTGTGGCTAAGTCCCGCGTGTTTAATTGCCTTAACAGCTTGCCTCGCTATGCGAGGCTCGTAGGCGATGAGCGCATTTGGCTACGCGTTAACGCTATAGTAAATATATATAGTAAAACCCCTGTTATCCGGCACCTACGGCTACTCCCTATTGCCGGATAACTGTAGTTTCCCGGTTACTCGTGAGTCCCCGAATTAAAGGGTTTAAACGACCCTTAAACCCCCCAAAACCCCTCAAAAGGCATTCGCACCTAAACTGGACCATTTAGGCCCAGAGAAAATAATTTGCAAAAAAAAGTGCTCGAACTCCGGATAGTGCCGGTTTAGCGGGAGTAAATTTAAAATGGGGAATTGGTGCCGGTTGCTTGAGAGTCCCTATTTAGTTGGGTGCCGGTTAACCGGGATTCTACTGTATATGTGTGTGTGTGTGTGTATGTATGTATGTATGTATGTATATATGTATATGTGTGTGTGTGTGTGTGTGTGTGTATATGTATGTATGTATGTATATATGTATGTGTATATATATATATATATATATATATATATATATATATATATATATATATATATATATATATATATATATATATATATATATATACAATCACATATAATATGCAAGACGTCACGCTTTCGTGGTGCGTACAAGTTAGGCGATGAGCGACACAGGCTCTTATTGCTTGCGAGCCTTGCAAACGGAGGCGAGCTGTTAAGGCACTACAAATATCGCCACAAACACGATGAGGCAATAAAACAGGCGGGACTTAGCCGCAAAACACTTCCTAAATCCGTGATCGCCTTGGCCTGCAAGCGGTTGACAAACGCAGGACTTACAAAAAAAAAAAAATACGAGATGCAAAGAATTGCACTGTTGGAAGATACAAACAGATTGTTAGTTCTTCAGCCTATTGATGGCTGCATATATTAATTAGAAATACTTAAACTATATTCATTTATTCAAAAAAATATTAATTATTACTTGACTACATATACATAAAAATATATATCTCTCTTTATCATCACTCATGAAGGTGCTCAGAGGACCAAAAGTACACGACAGGAGAGGCTTTGTTTCCATCTTTATTGCAATGTGTCATGTATAAATATGTCATGGCTAATCTTGCACATGCATTTAGGTACATGTATCAATTGAGCATGTCTCCGTAACATTCGTTTTATTACACCAGTCTCTCAGAGAAATGTGAAGTGGATCTATAATTGTACAACCAAGGATGGACCCTCTCCAATTTCTGTATGTGGAAGGTTTTCTTACACCAGTGTTATCAGAATCTGTGTATATTCCGATATGCTTATTTGTACTTCATATAGTCTACAATTTGTATGAATAAATTCCTTAAAATGATTTCACTTACTAAGCTAAACAGGATTTAGATAAATACATCTAAAGTGTAATCCTGTTCTTTCATGCACAGGCTATGGATAGAAGGAGTATTCCATGGTGATGCAGGTGGTCAAACTGTTCATGTGACATCTGTAAGATAAGTGTGTATAAAAGCTGAAATGTGCTAACTACATATATTATGTATTTTATTATTTCTAGAGGTTGGACCTTTTATTGAGTTCCTTAAGAAAATTGAAGATGGAACAATAGTTTTAATGGCAACCTATGATGATGGGGCAACAAAGTAAGAACATATTTTTTCCCGGGCAATTACATTTATTGTCAAAATGAAATTAGTATCTTTATAATGAGTTTTATTGTGTAAGGAATTTGTAAGGAGTATTTATGGTAATCGCTTAGTAAAACAAAAAACATATACAGTAGTACCTTGGTTCTCAACCTTAGTCTGTTCCAGACAGCAGGCGGAGTACCAAAGAGGTTGAGTACCAAATAAGCATTTCCCATAGGGATCAATGTAAATTTAAATAATCCGTTCTGAACCCCTACATTTGACATTTTAATTTGATCTGGTGGTGTTGTTTCTTGATACAAAAAATTAAAACTAAATGGACATAAATAAAAGACAATTATTAAAAATAGAATTTTACTTTACTTTAACTGTACTAAGAGGACTTGGGGCCCAATGGCAATGTAGAGGAGGTGAGAGGTTATTGCTTGAAACGTTGGTTCTTAAAAGGAAAGGCTGCACTTTGATTCTTGTAGGCACAGGCTGCTCTTAAGCTGTTGTAGGCATGCTGCACTATGCCAAGGCACTTTCTTTAACTACCTGTTGAGGCAGGATGCAGCGTGTCGTATGCGCAATGAATTCCAAGCACGCGTAGCGTTCCGAACCAATTTTTTTTCTCATTAAGACATGTCGAGTATCGAAGTAGTCCAGGTCTAAGGTATTAGAGTACCTAAAGTCCACTGTATTTTATGGTACAGCTATACCCAGTTTAGCGCTCCACATGCATTCCTCAGCCATGGGCACTATGTGAAAAGAGCGCTAAATCGGGCATTCTATTTCCATAATCCACAGTCAGCCCTATGGTGAACTGTAGAGCACTGAACAGGGATATAAAGGGCTAAATGATGTTCCTAATTTTTGTCCACCTTCTTTTAATGTGTTCCTTATAGTTTTTTGAATAGTTACGTTTTTAAAAAATATTTTTGCACTCTGTTGATAGCATATTTTAAAATTTTAGGAAACCAATTAAAATCATAACAGTGTGTGTATGTGTGTATTTATATTTGCTGTGTGTGTATATGTGTGTGTATATATATATATATATATATATATATATATATATATATATATATATATCAAACCAATTGATGTGCTTTACATTAGATTTGTATAAATTTTTTTTTTTTGCATTTATACTTTTTTAATTACAGGAACATATATGTTTAATAGATATTAATATAATGCTCTTTGTGTTTCTACAGACTTAATGACGAAGCTCGGAAACTGATATCAGATCTTGGGAGCACAGCAATTAGTTCACTGGCTTTTAGAGACAACTGGGTTTTTGTTGGAGGAAAAGGAATAAAGACAAAGAGCCCATTTGAACAAGTTAGTATAAGCTTAAGTTGTTAACTTTCAACGCTCCAGTTATAAATACTACCTATAGCAATATTTTTCAGTGCGGGGTATTCAATATACAAGATCTCCAGTGCCAGAAAATGAAGTATTCCCAATATTCAAAATAAAAAATTTTTTTTTAAATAAAATAAAAAATTTTTTTTTAAATAAAATAAAAAACTGAACGGGCTTTATTTTCTACACTCTTTGAATACATTTTTGATAGGAAGTTTTTGAAAGCTACCGTTGCATTTGGAATATAAAACTACAAAATTTTCCTTTGTTGAAAACCTAATGATTTTGAATTTGTTTAACCTTTCATCAGTTTGACTTGGTAGTTTGAATAGGAAGCCCTGCAATGAAAATTAGTAGTTCATAAATGCTCCTGTCCAAAGAATTCTGGGAATGTCATTTACATTATAACCTATCTTTATCCCATTGTCTCTTTCATCCTTTTCTCTCCACCAAAATCTCTATTATATTGAAAAAATAGATCCCATTAACAGGTCATGAAAACTAATCAAGATTTTTTTTTTTTCTTACAGCATATAAAGAATAATAAAGATACAAACAAATATGAAGGCTGGCCGGAGGTTGTGGAAATGGAGGGTTGTATCCCCCAGAAACAAGTTGACTGAAGATTTAAGGAAAAGCTAGAATAATAGACTTGACTTGTGATGTAGGGGATCCATCTCAAAACGCATCTCTGTATAATCAGTTGTAAATATGCAGAAAGATTTCATCCATCGGTGTCAACGTGAGCATGAGCCTGCACATCTTCAGTATGAGATTTATTTATTGCTAACACAAATAGGTATTTTTGTAAAGAGATTTTGACAAAAAAAAAATCCTGAACCACCATATTCCAGGATCTGTGCTTTCCTCAGGCTGTGGTGCATGTCTGTTAGCCTATTAGCTGTCAGAATGGGGTGCAAAGGGTTGCATTTTTATGATGGCAGTAAATAGTGCATTCTTTGCAATGGACTGAATTCCACCAAAGATTTTGAAAAGGATTTGTTTTTTGTTTTCTGGCCATGTAGCTATAATGGGAATCCATGAAACCATTCAGTAGACTGCACGGATTACCGAAGGAAAATTCCGAAAACTTACATCATATACAACACTTGTAAATGTGTGCTTATGTGTTTGTGTGATCTTCTTCTTTTTTTTTTTTCCTTGGAGTATTTTTACCATTTTAAGCTTTTTTTCTTTATTTCTTTTTAAACGTTTGCCTATTTCTGGCAGAAAAGCCATCTACTGACATTATGTACAACACTTTACATCATTTCCAACCCATTATCTATGTGACTCTCATCTAAACCTTTTTACTGCAGTTTCAATGACTTCAATAGAAAAAGATTATTTATAGCAAAATAAAGCACAAATACAAAATAGTTTGTGATGAGCCACTAAGTACTTCATACTGAAAGTTCATCCATTTCAGTACAGTTTTGTTATTGTTTTTTAACATTTATTTCCTAAGCATTTCAAGACCATGAATATTTTCAGAAAACTGAATATTTTTGTTTAGGGTCTTATTTTTTTTTCTTTAATAGAGCCTCACCATCCATACATAATATAATATATCTTTTAAGCTGTGTGTCTAAATGTTTTCCTGTTCTAGATCAGTGGTGGGCATCTTGGTACCAAGCGTGCATCCAGTGATGCAGGATTTCAATATCTCTCTACATGGGCAGTGATGTATCCGTCTGAACTAAAGTAGAAAGGATTTGAATACCCAACAGAAAGATCCAGAAATTGACTGTAATCTGCCCTTGTAGAAACCCACAACTGCTCTAGACTGACCATTTTATTATAGGCAAAGTCTTGATTCAAAGTCTTGATTTTCCATGTAAACCCATTTTTTACCATTAACTGGACCCTCACGTGTGTGTGTGTGTGTGTGTATGTGTGTGTATATATGTGTGTGTGTGTGTGTGTGTAATACCATTTTGTTACAATTGTCATTCAGCTAGAAAGAATGATGATAACATTTCTTTGAAACTTTAACTTCCTGTTCTGTGATTTTGGTTCCATTTATTATATTTTGCTGTGTCGAACACTAAACACAGCAACATGAAAAGAAGTAACAGGTAAATAATATAAATGTGTGGAACTATGCAAATGTACTGTACAGGAGGCTCAAGTTTCAGATCTATTTCATGAAATGACTATTCCAATTCTGCTAAAAGTGGTTACCAACTTTCAGCCACATTAAATCCGAAGCCAGTAACTCCAAAGTGAAGCTCGCAATGGCTTCGGGCTTGAAAGTCTGGCAGAGTTACTGTGCTATTAAATTAGAACGGGCTACGAGCTAGTGGCAAACCCGTAAACCATTCATTGGCCGTCGGATTTGCAGGCTTGAACGTAATCAATTAGTCAAACCCATAGTTACGGATTTAGACGGAGCCAATGGAAACCGAGATCGTCACAGAAAAATGATGCAAAGTCCTACGGGGTTCAATTACGAGTTATGATTGGAACCACATTCCAGTTATAATGCAATATTAATAAAGCCATAAATATGATATTCTATCACATGCGATTTACAGTATATGTATGAACGCATTGATTACCCGGGATCGATATGGCACAAAAATTATGCATGAAATAAAGTATTTTTCTGGGCCGATATGCAGGCTTGAGAATGTTGTTCTATTAATTCGAAGACCTAACATCACTTTCCCTTTTAATATTAATACAGTAGTGTGTTTTTATTTGCATTTCAAGTGCTACTTATTGGACTTTACCCCCTTGCAAGTCCTCTCCAGCACACGTTGGCCTTTGGGCTACATTTGCGTGTTACGGGCTTGTTCGCAAGTGACTTTGTTGCAATTTAATAGCTAAATTGGAAACGTAGCAGTTACAGGCTTGACGGATCAAAGGATTTACGGTCACAAAGTTAAACGTTGCTTAACCCGTAGGCTTTTTTCGCAGCATACCCACAGATCGGCAGCGGCCTACATTAAGGGGCTAATTTTAATAGCAGTAAGTCTTAAGAGTTACATTATGAGCCCAAATTTAATGGGGCTGATAAAGTCTTAAAGACCCACTGTAAGCCCAGCTTTCATAACCATTATAGGGCCACTGTAGTTCTATACTTAAAATACTCTTTTTGAAGAACTACACTTGAAAAATATTCAACATGTTTTAGAATGTGCTAAAAAAAAAGCAGTCTAATATAACGTACGCATAAAAATAAACATTATCGTAATTGGTTAGAATTAAAAATTCTACTTGGAAGTGCCTTAAAATTTATATACAGGTTGGAATTATTTCATGTATCTGTGTCATCATATAAATGTATACCAACCAGACGTGCTTATCTTGTTTACCTCCCTTCCGCACTGTTAATTTTATTCAAGTGGTATTGATAAAAACATTACTTCAGATGGTTGCTTTTTCAGTTAATTTATACATAAAATAAATCTAAATTCTATATCATTTTAAGGCACTCGCACTTTTTCTTCCTTAATAAATGGAACCTTTTCTTTGTCCCTTTGCTACCTTTCATATGCAGTTATGAGAGAATTTCCAACCTAAAATTCTTGGAAAAAGCTTTTTTTTTTTTTTTTTTTCAATGTATTTTTTAAATTATGATATATTTGGAAGTTGTTTATTCTGACATTTACTACTTAATTGTTTTGGAAGCTGGATTATTACAGTCACCGGCTTCTTATATGATATATATTGTCCATTTAATAGTATTGTGTTGATCATAATACAAAATCACCGCTATCTACCCTTTTATACCATGACATAATATTGCACTTTTTTAAAATTAAGGTCATGTCGGACTGCATACGTGAGCCAGTGCAAATATAGCTGGAATAAATGTAAATTTAGATATGTTCTTTGGCATTAGAAGAAAAGTGCACATAGAGAAAATGTATTTAGAGCTTTGCAATAATGCAATCTATAGGGTCACTGTGTTGCTCATACAATAAGGTTTAGTAACAATAAGAAGAAAATAATACTTTAAATTCGCATGTAAGTAGTTTGTGTTTTTAGACTTCTGCACATATGCTGCTCTCAACCCCCTATCAGGTGTCCCGAGCGAGGCTGACAAGACATTCCACATTTTTTTGGGACTAAATAATGTTATCTGGACAAGAGATAACGATTTCAGGCTATTCCCCCATGCAGATCCTCGCCCATGTTCAGGACACATGGTAGACATCAGCAGATATGCTGCTCTCCACCCCTAAAACAGTGATATTAATATGTAAGTTTTAAAAGCTACATTGAATTTATGTTCCTAAAATACCGTTTATTTAATTGGTACCTCAGTAAATAAGTAAACCCCTATTGTATGAACACTACAGTGGCTCTTTAAGTACACAAGTGGATTTTTGTAGATACATTAAAGACTATCATGGCAAGGTAATTGCTCTTTATTCGTTTTTTTTTTTTTTTTAATGAAGACTTGTGCAAAGCAATCCCAAATTCACACTGCACGCCATTTAAGTAGCAACTTATTAGTCTCCTTTTTACCAGCGTCTTCTGTCTAAGAATTAAAATGGTTTGCACTACATGGTTAGAAGCCATTTTTTGGGGAATGGGGAAAAAAAATAAATCTGTAGTAAAAATGTACTGTTGCACTGTGTTTTATTTTAAAGTGCAGATTCAAATTCTATTAACTAAAGTCAAATGGAAAAATGCCATCTATACAGTGAGGATTTTTTTTCCAGCTCAACCATAAACCAAGATTATGATTTTATTTCTTGATCATGCAGGGTACTGTTCATGAATCTTGCTGGTCCTTGGTACCATCGAGCATTAATATTATTCCATTACATTATTTGGATTCTCATTCCACCCCAGTACCTTTTATCTATATAGTCTCCCTACTGTCTGAGTATGACACTGGACCATACAGTAAATGTGTGTTCTAGTAGTGTTTCTCAACCTTTGTGGAGCTAAAGAAAAGCTACCTTCCATTCAAACCTTCCCTGGATCACCCTTTTAAGGGTTCAATCTCTCCTCCATATTAAACTGTCTCACACCATTCATTCCTTTTCCTCAACCCACCCATTTTTCCTTTCTCACTGAGGACTGGCATTGGACCTGAGACCAGCTGTTGAGGAACACTGCTATATAGGTTACACCTAGGTACTGTAGAGGTTATACAAGACTTCCCCAAGCCACTGACATTAACACAGCAGCTTACAATATCAGTATTGTGGCATATACAGTGCCTTGCAAAGTATTCACCCCCTTGGCGTTTTTTGTTGCCTCACAACCTGGAATTAGCATGGATTGTTTGAGGGTTTACATCATTTAATTTACAGAACATGCCCACAGCTTTGAAGATGTTTTTTTCTTTTTTTTTAATCATTATTATTGTGTACTGCCTCTCTGATTAATGCCCTCCTTGCCCGGTCCGTGAGTTTTGGTGGGCGGCTGTCTCTTGGCAGGTTTGCTGTTGGGACATGTTCTTTCCATTTGGTTATGATAGATTTGATGGTGCTCCTGGGGATCATCAAAGATTAAGATATTTTTTTTATAACCTAAACCTGACTTGTACTTCTCAACAACATTGTCCCTTACGTGTTTGGAGAGTTCCTTGGTCTTCATTTCAGTGTTTAGTTAGTGGTGCCTCTTGCTTAGATGTTGCAGCCTCTGGGGCCTTTGAAAAAAGGTGTGTATATGTAATGATAGATCATGTGCCAATTAGATTGCACACAGATGGACATCATTTCACTAATTATGTGACTTCTGAAGGTAATTGGTTGCACCAGAGCTTTTTATGGACTTCATAACAAAGGGGGTGAATACATACGCACATGCAAATTTTCTGTTTTCTATTTCTAAAAAATAGTTTTATGTATAGATCCTGTTCTTTCACTACCTTCTCAAACCTTTTCAGAAGGTAACTAACTAGATCTCCAAAACAATAGTAGCTGGGGCGTGACTTTTGTTCCAGGTGTAGATGCTGCCTTTTATTTTCCAGTAACCTCAGAACACTGTGAAACTGCTAATCCCTCCAGTTGTCTCCACTATCATGCTCATCTGTGAATGGAATTTGGGTGTAGATTCAGCTTCTTTTCATACCAGATGTCCAGGTGCTGCTGCTGATAGTCTTGGAAAGATGTCTTGTTGTCAGCAGTGTGCTCAAATAGAGCCATAATCTTACAGATCTCCTTATGGGACACCTGTATCATAGTTTGTACGTTTAGCAAATCTCCAATCTCCAATAAGGAATTGACCTTCTACTTACTGACCATTTTGGGGGAGTCCCAAGCACTCAACTCTGTAAGACTCTCTGACCAGAATACTCTAGCCGAAAGTGTTTGGAGAGTTCCTTGGTCTTCATTGCAGTGTTTGGTTAGTGGTGAAAGCTACACAGAGGGTTTCTTTGCCAACTCCTGTGTTATACTAGTGATCGTGGCCTCCTGATTCACAAGGGCACTGTGAAACATCAGCAAATTGACCTGTTCTTTTTGCATAGCTGCTCTCACTCTCTAGTTTCAGCTCTGCCTGCCTCCACACTGCTGAGGACAATCTCCATCTTAAGAATTTCAGCTTCTTTCTCCCTTGCTAACACTTTCACATCACTTAGCTGCTCCTGCAACAAAACCTTATGGTGGTTGGTTGGCGGCTCAGATAACAGCCGACTCTCTGCTTCCAACCTTTGTAACTCTTGGTCAAACTCTGTGACACTTTGAGCATGTCAGGCTCACTTCCTCAGCTGTTTTTGTAGGTTGTCCCACTCTTCCTCTTCTGGGTACTCATCTTCCTCATCATCACCTTCACTATGGGACAGCATCTTCATAGTCTGTTTCTCATCACACTTTTCATAAATGTTTACTTCATACTCATGTAAACTGTCCCAAGCCTATGATTTATGAGGACAGATGGCCTGGTGTTTCACGTGTCTCAATAGGATCTGCACCTCATCTGTTCATAAGAGGCATCCTTGGTACTGAAGGGTTACATTTTGTTCAGCTCATCACCATCAGAGCCATGAGAGCCTTCAGTACTCATTGCCTAAGTAATTACTGTTATCAGGGCTGACTAAAAACTGCTTCTTTATTCCAAGTATATATCCTTGAAACTGTTATCTTCAACATATGTTTTGTTTCATGTATCCTGTAAACATTTTATGATTCTTGTTTCCAAAAATGTGTATACGTGATCTTCTGGTATATCCAGTATAAGAAGACATGTTGTGATTTATTGTCTTTTCACTATATAAGCTCGGTCGAAAGCGGAAATAAAAATAATCTGTTTGGAAAGGCTCTGTGTGTATGCCCGTGCATATTTACAGACAGGTTCCCCAAGACGTCTTGTCGCCATTGCGGGACACCCAGGTAGTCACCTAGTGTAATCAGTAAACTTTCCCCTACAAGCTGGTGTCAGAAGTGGGATGGAAAGGACATCTGAGAGGTAAGAGCGCAGTGTCTCTTGTTATGCCCTTTTCTCTTGCCCTCATTTATCCCAAAGTCCAACCAGAATATTTATGAGAATTTATGGGAATAGTTTTTGGCAGACTTTAGTCTGTGGTAGACTTTAGGTGCTTATAGCACAGATAGACCTTTGGTAGAAGTCAAGAAAATGATAAAATAATTACTTGATGCCGGGGGACCCAAACTCAATTGCTTTTGGCTTGCTTATGAATTGTGCTGTATTGCTGTGCTGTTTAAGAGAAGAGGTTAGGTTTCTGGAAGCTGTAAGACGCCCTGTCCCTCTGGCTAGGGGAAACCTGTTGACACAGAGAAGGCAAAAGCAAGTGACAGCTGAAAGAAACAGGTTAGGGATATTGTGCCATGATTGGTTTAAACATTCAGCTTGAGAACAATTGTCAGAATTGTCAGAGCTCTTCAACTCAGTCCAGCCGCTCTTGTTTTCTGATTACCATTTGTGGTAACAATATAAGGCTGCGTTGTCTGATGAATAGAAGGATAGTCGCAAATGGGTACATCCCAATCTAAACAATATCCACCTCCCAATCTGGGAGAATCCTGTAAAGAATATGTATATAGGACATCACCAAAGGGAGGATTTTACATAGATCCCTTTGTTGATAATTTAACGGTATGGACCGAGGAAATGAGGAGCTCTATCCCCTTCCAAAGGTAAGGGAGCAAATGATGAATTTCACATGAATATGATTAAGGGATTGTACACAGGAGATCCTGGTAGGACATGACATATATGTGTGAGGGTGGAAAGAATTGGCTAGAGGTTGCACCACATTGGCATCCGATCTCTATGGATGGACCTAGAAAGAGTAAAATAATACAGGTATAGAGGCAGGATGATGCTGATAGTAATGATGGACACTCAGACAGTATGGCGATATGCCAACATTAAAATCCGAAGGAATTTATCCTTTTTTAACAGTTGGGGATCAGTTAGTTATGAAAGCTTGAACCCCGGGTGAGTTAAAGGACATCATTATAAAGGGAGCTCCAAACCCCCCGCACTAACCCATCTGCCTGCATGATGTACTTGAAACAAATGGGTCAGGGACAGTGTATGGCTCAAACCGACATTAGACTTATTATTGACAGGCTGTTCGTTTTTAACCCTGAATCTGGCTGGGATTGGAGTAAGGTGCCAACAGTCAGTGTCCATGACCCCCATAATACTACCACCACTTATGGGTTAGCTACCCAGGAATGAGTAGATAAAATGTGGACAGAAGTTCAGAAAGAGATGCAAAGGTTATGGAAGGACAAACAGTCTATGATTACTGCTTTGTCCTGCAAAAATAATCAGAAGGAAACAGTGACAGCATTTACAAAAAGGCTTTACAAAAGTTTGAAAGATGGGGCAGGTCTGTCTTCTGAGGGAGCCATGGGTCCCTTTAATGTACAGACCTGCATAGGTAATATGCTTCCTCTGTATTCATGAGGTGAAAACATGGTCTTTCAGTAGCCATCATTGACAGTAACTGAGTTTCTGAAGAAAATTCATGAAAAAGAAGCAGCAGGTTCTTTTGACATCAAGCAAGACCAAGAGATGATACATGAGCTCAGAGAGTTAAAAGTAGGGGACGTGGTAGAGGACGTGGAGGGAACTATAGTTCAGGATGTACTGCTTTAACTGTGGCCAGCAGGGACACAGGAAGAATAAATGTCCCTGCCCTCTCCAACAGCAGCAGTCTTATATCCCTTACCAACAGCCACCCTATCAGCAGTCACAACACTCTAACTGTCCCCTACCACCAATGAGCAACCAACAGGGACAGGTTAACCCTTCTGCCCAATCTGGACCTGCAATGGTAAAAGGGAGGCCCGGAAGGTAGCACTCCTGACTTCCCTATGGTCTCTTCACATTTCCAAGAACAACCCTTTTTAGTCATAGAGGTGTAGGGTCAACCCCTACCTTTTATAGTTGATACTGGAGCTACTGGTTCCACAATCTGTTCGGAAATGTATGAGGGTCCCACAGCGAAGTAGACACCTTCTATGGGAATTAATGGGGTGCTCATCCAAACCCGTACAACACCTTCTCTCCTTGTCATGATTCCTGATACCGATCATGGTTTTTTTGCATCCTTTCAGAATCATACCACGGTGTCCAGTAAATCTTTTGGGTAGAAATGTATTAGGCTTGCTTGGAACAAAAGCAGAATTTAATAATAAAGGAGGAATGAGTGTCTCACTAGAGACTCCTCTTCGGGGGCTTCTTGGACATCAACTTGGACGAGGTCCCCTCTTTGGTGTGGGCTTCCTCCAAATTGTAGGGAATATTAATTGTACACCATATAAAGCCCGATTAAAGGAAAATATTACACCTGTGTATTTCAAACAATATCCCTTATCACAGGAAAAGAAGGATGGGATTCGCCCCATGATTGAATCCTTTTTGCAACATCGTATATTATGACCTATTGTGTCACTGTTTAATACCCCAATTAACCCTGTACGTAAAGGTAATAGTGACTTCAGATTTGTCCAAGATCTTAGGGCAATTAATGATCTAGTTATTCCCATCTCTCCTATTGTTCCTGATATCACAGCTCTCATTACTGCCATTCCACATGATGCCACCATATTTACAGTTATTGATTTGTCAAATGTATTCTTTTCAGTCCCATTGGACCCTGAGACACAACTACTTATGGCTTTTACTTTTGATGGGCACCAGTTAGCATGGACCCGTCTTCCCCAAGGCTACGTGGACTCGCTGGCTGCTTACTCGCTGGTGATTCAACATACCTTGCGGTCATGGATCCCGAGCCATGGTTCCTTACTCCTTCAGTACGTCGATGACCTACTGTTGTGTAGTCCTAATGGGGAAGCCAATAGACAGGATTCACTCAGTTTGCTAAAACTTCTTGCTGCTGAAGGTCACAGATAGCCAAACACAAAATGTAGATGGGGGCATCACATGTTGAATACTTGGGTTTTACTCTGTCACATGGAACACGTTCTATTAGCCCAAAGCGTATTGAGGCAATTCAGAGAATACCTAAACCAAGAACTAGGAGGGAAATGCTTTCCTTCCTTAGCATGATCAATTCCTGCCGACAGTGGATCCCTGAGTGCTCATATTATGACTCTATTTTACGCTCGACCCAGAGCATGTTCAGTGGACTCCGGACAAAGCGGATGTGACCTTAAAAGTTAGTTTACAATTATCAGGTTGTCCTAATGTGAGGGCATGCATAATGCTGTTTCATGTGTATGTGAGAGACAACTGTAAAACCATGGCCATGGTCTGTGCTCTAGACCATGGAGGTAAACTGCGTCCCGTTGCATTCTTTTCCGAAGTAGTTCCTATCCCAGGTTCAGGGGATGCTGGCGTGTCTCAGAGCATTGGCAGCTTGTGCTATGGCTGTGGAGACTAATACCATCGCCTTAGGTCACTCCACCATCCTTCACACTAGTCATCAGGTGTTGCAACTAGTTAAGAATGTAACCACACAACATCTGACAGCATAGAGCCTTAGTGGCTATGAGTGTATCCTCGTCAATCATACTAACTTACAATAACAAGAAACAGTACAGTGCCCCAACTCTGGCCTCCTAGCAAGTTTAAATGCTATACACACAGGTCGTCCTAGTACAGAGGAAGAGTCTCTCCCTGACCACGACTGTCTCACTACGATACATGACTCTACTACCCCCCAAGGTGACCTCCTTGACAGACCTATTGAACATGCTGAGAATGTGTTTGTTGATAGGTCATGTTCCAGACCCGCAGATGGAGTTTATAAGATGGGTTTTGCTGTAGCAGAGATGTAAGGGGGAGCGTTATTGTTGAGGGCTTTGTAAGTTAGGGTCCTGATTTTAAATTGTATTCTTGAGGCTAAGGGAAGCCAGTGGAGTGATTGACAGAGAGGTGATGCCGACACTGAACATTGTGTACAGAAAATAAGTCTAGCAGAGGCATTTATAATGGATTTAAGTGGAGATAGTCAGGTGGTGGGTAGGCCAACAAGAAGCGAGTTGCAGTAGTCAAGTCGAGAGATGATGAGAGAGTGTATAAGGATTTTAGTTGTGCCTTGTGTAAGATAGTGATGAATTCTGGAGATGTTTTTTAGATGGAGAAGACAGGATTTAGTTAGTGATCGTATGTGAGGGATGAAAGACAGAGCAGGGTCCAGTAGAACTCCAAGACAATGGGCTTGGGAAGAGGGGGTGATGATGTCTTTGTTGACAGTGAGAGAGATGTGAGGAATTGACGCTTTGGGAGAGGGAGGGAAGATTATGAGTTCAGTTTTAGACATGTTAAGTTTGAGATGGTAGGTGGACATCCAAGAGGATATACTAGAGAGGCAGTTGGAGACGTGTGTTAGGAGAGAGGGGGATAGATCTGGTGAGGAGAGGTAGATTTGGGTGTCCTCTGCATAGAGATGATAATGCAGCCCTAAAGAGTTTATGAGGGTACCAAGTGAGGAAGTGTAGATGGAGAAGATGAGGGGGGCTAGGATCCTTGGGGTACACCAACAGACAGGGGGTGAGGAGAAGAAGAGGCGTCGGAGGAGATACTGAATGGTCGACTTTGTAGTTAATGATGAGAACCACGAGAGAGCAGTGTCTCAAATATCGAGGGAGAAGAGGATACGGAGTAGAATTGGATGGTCCACAGTGTCAAAGGCAGAAGAGAGATCTAGAAGAAGAAGAATTGAAAAGTGACCTTTTGACTTGGCAGTAAGCAGGTCATTGGTGACTTTAGTGAGAGCTGGATTGGAAGGTGTCAAGAAGGGAGTTAGAGGAGTCGCTCCTGTAGTTTGGAAGCCAGGGGAAGCAGAGAGATAGGGCGGTAGTTATATGCAACGTCAGAGTCAGATGAGGGATTTTTGTTTTAGAGAAGATGGAAACATTCCAGTAGTAAGGGGGAGGTTGAAAATATGTGTGAGAGCTGGAATTAGAGTGGTAGCGAGGGGAGAGATGAGCTGAGATGGAATAGGATCCTAAGGACAGGTAGTGAGGCGAGTGGATGATTGCAGTTTGGAGACTTCATCATCTGTAGCTGGATCAAACAAATTGATTGCCGGGATCAATATAACACAAAATAAAAACATGAAATAAACTATTTTTGGGGGCCGATTTGGGAGCTTGAGAATGTTGCGCTATTAATTCTAAGACCTAACATCACTTTCCCTTTTAATAAATGTACAGTAGTGTGTTTTTATTTGCATTACA
The DNA here is from genome assembly GCA_027410445.1 of Discoglossus pictus. Taxonomy (NCBI): domain Eukaryota; kingdom Metazoa; phylum Chordata; class Amphibia; order Anura; family Alytidae; genus Discoglossus; species Discoglossus pictus. Next base: position 346,802,335 of record CM050167.1, on the reverse strand, counting down.
AGTCCTACATATTGGACTTTACCCCCCCTTGCGTGTCCTCTTGGGCACTCGTAGGGTTTTGGGCTGCTCCATTTGCGTGTTACGAGCTCGCTTGCGGGTGACTTTGCTACTTGTTCAATTCAGCTAATAAATTTCCATGTTCACGTCCCGTAGGCATTTTTCCTCCGTTCTGCGGTTTACCCCGCAAGTCGTCTGTGGGGAGGTTTAAGAGGCTAATTTAATAGCTCTAAGTCATGCGAGCTACGCTACGAGCTGCGATTTTCAATTTAGCAATTGAGGCTGTATATCAGCTATATATACTATATAATATTGATTTTGTTATGCAGAAAAGGATGAGATGACCATTTGTCTTTTTATTTATATTTTAAGTTCAAAGTGCATCTATATTCCTCTCTTCTATATTAAAAAGATGGATATGTAAACTGATATTTTTATGATAGTATTTTTTTAAAATTGTATATATGTTCAATAATTATTTCCTACTGCATCTTTATGTATACATTCTATTTAGAGTTAATTATATTGTTTTGCTCTCTGGCATTATAACAGTAATTCAAAACAATATATGTATATACAGTGACTTGCAAAAGTATTCACCCCCATTGGTATTTTTCATGTTTTGTTGCCTCACAACCTGGAATTCACATGTATTGTTTGAGGATTTGCATCATTTCATTTACAGAACATGCCCACAATTTTGAAGATGGTTTTTTTTTCTTTATTGTTAAGCAAACAACAAGTAGGACAAGATAACAGAAAAAGTAAATGTGCATAACTATTCACCCCCCCTAAAGTCAATATTTTGTAGAGCCACCTTTTGCGGCAATCACAGCTCCAAGTCGCTTTGAAAAAGTCTCTATGAGCTTGCCACATCTTACCACTGGGATTTTTGCCCATTCCTCCTTGCAAAACTGCTCCAGCTCCTTCAAGTTGGATGGTTTGCGCTTGTGAACAGCAATCTTTAAGTCTGACCACAGATTTTCTATTGGATTGAGGTCTGGGCTTTGACTGAGCTATTCCGACACATTTACATGTTTCCCCTTAAACCACTTAAGTGTTGCTTTAGCAGTGTGTTTAGGTTCACTGTCCTGCTGTAAGGTAAACCTCCGTCCAAGCCACAAATCACGCACAAAGTGGTATTATTATTATTATTATTATTATCTTTATTTATATTGAGCCAACATATTCCGTAGCGCTGTACAGGGGTTTAGTACATGGAAAAAAACAAACTTAACACCTTAAAGAATGGAGGGCCCTGTTTTTGAGCATATAATCAAATGTACATAGTGCTTGTTTCCAAGACACGGACACACAATTGAAAACTCGCAAACTTACAATCTAAGGGTTTAGGTGTGATACAAGAGGGTGACAAATACAAAATGGCAACGTGAATGCAATTTGTTTAGTCAATTGGAGGGGTCGGTGAGCTGTACTGTAGATTGTGGGTGGGAGTGTTATTAAGCTGTGGAGTGTGCAGTTGTAATTATAAAGGCTGAAGGTGATATGATTTTTTAAATAGGTGTGTTTTTAGTAATTTTTTAAAGGTTTTGAGGCAGGAAGTTAATCTAATGGAGCGAGGCAAGGAGTTCCAAATAGTAGGGGTTGCACAAGAAAAGTCCTGAAGACGGGAGTGAGAGGAGGTGATGGGAGAGTAGGAAAGAAGAAGGTCGTTAGCAGAACGAAGGGGACGGTTGGGAGAGTATTTTGAAACAAGAGCAGAGATATAAGGGGGTGCACTGTTGTTGAGGGCTTTATGTGTTAGGGTCATGATTTTAAATGGGATTCGGGAAGCTATGGGAAGCCAGTGGAGTGATTGACAGAGAGGAGCTGACACTGAGCGTTTGGTATTGTAGATGAGTCTAGCGGAGGCGTTCGTTATGGATTGGAGGGGAGACAGACGAGAGATGGGGAGGCCAGCAAGAAGGGAATTGCAGTAGTCTAGTCAAGATATGATGAGAGAGTGTATTAGAATTTTAGCTGTGTCTTGTGTAAGATAATGACGAATTTTGGAGATGTTTTTTAGGTGAAACTGACAAGATTTAGTTATCGATTGGATGTGAGGAATAAAAGAGAGGGCGGCATCCAGTAGAACCACAAGACAACGGGCCAGGGAGGTGGGAGTGATGATGGTGTTGTCAACAGTGAGAGATATTTGAGGAGTGGAAGCTGTAGTAGAGGGTGGAAAGATTAGGAGTTCAGTCTTAGGCATGTTAAGTTTGAAATGACGGGTAGACATCCAGGAGGATATGCTAGAGAGGCAGTTGGAAACTTGAGCTAAAAGAGAGGGGGATAGATCGGGTGCAGAGAGGTAGATTTGAGTATCATCTGCATAGAGATGATACTGAAATCCAAGGGATTTTATGAGGGTGCCAAGGGAGGAGGTGTAGATGGAGAAGAGGAGGGTGCCTAGGACAGAACCTTGGGGAACGCCAACAGACAGAGGGAGAGGTGAAGAAGAGGTGCCAGAGAAGGAGATGCTAAATGTACGATCTTTTAGATAGGATGTGAACCATAAAAGAGCTGTGCCCTGGATGCCAAATGAACGGAGAGTTTGGATGGTACAGGTTTTGCTCAAGAATATCCCTGTATTTAGCACCATCCATCTTTCCCTCAACTCTGACCAGTTTTCCATTCCTGGCTGCTGAAAGACCTCCCCACAACATGATGCTGCCACCACCCTGTTTCACTGTGGGGATGGTGTTCTTTGGGTGATGCGATGTGTTGGGTTTGCGCCAGACATAGCATTTTCTTTGATGGCAGAAAAGTTAAATTTTAGGCAAATCAGACCAGAGCACCTTCCTCCATACATTTTGGGAGTCTCCCACATGCCTTTTTGCAAACTCAAAACGTGCCATTTTGTTTTTTGCTGAAAGTAAAGGCTTTCTTCTGGCCACTCTGCCATAAAGCCCAACTGTATGAAGCGTATGGCTTATTGTTTTCCTATGTACAGATACTCCAGTCTCTGCTGTGGACTTCTGCAGCTCCTCCAGGGTTAGCTTAGGTCTCTGTGCTGCCTCTCTGATTAATGCCCTCCTTGCCTGGTCCGTGAGTTTTGGTGTCGGTGCCATGTTCTTTCCATTTGGTTATGATAGATTTGATGGTGCTCCTGGGGATCATCAAAGTTTTGGATATTTTTGTATAACCTAACCCTGACATGTCATTCTCAACAACATTGTTGCTTACTTGTTTGGAGAGTTCCTTGGTCTTCATGGCAGTGTTTGGTTAGTGGTGCCTCTTGCTTAGATGTTGCAGCCTCTGGGGCCTTTCAAAAAAGGTGTGTATATGTAATGACAGATCATGTGACACTTAGATTGCACACAGGGGGATATCATTTCACTAATTATGTGACTTCTGAAGGTAATTGGTTGCACCAGAGCTTTTTATGGGCTTCATAACAAAGGGGGTGATTACATACGCACATGCCAATTTTCTGTTTTCTATTTCTAAAAAATAGTTTATATTTTGTATATGTTTTTCTCATTTCACTTCACTAACTTAGACTATTGTGTTCTGATCCATCACATAAAATTCAGATTAACAAAACATTGAACTTAAGGCTGTAATGTAAAAAAAAGTCAAGGGGGGTGAATACTTTTGCAAGGCACTGTATGTGCTGTAAATCAGAGAGTTTTCTTTTAAATAAATAATATAAGAAATACATTTTCATCAAATCCTATTTGGCAAAATAATTAAGTTATAAATTAGACCTTGTCTGTCTCTGACAAGGATGCGTTTATCATAAAATCACCAAAATAGCTTATTGAAATCTCAACTTCCATGACACAACATGGGAAAATATCCCTATGCAATATTGGAGCAGATTATTAAGAAGTATATAAGGCAGTATGAAATAATTACATATTATGAATCAATATGAGTGTTGGTTGAACATTTAATAATTGAATGTAAATATGCCATTTGGACTGTAGAGGACAGCAGAGGACTAAAAGTATACCAATCTCTACATACACCTTCATGTTTATTTTATCTATTAAATATTAAAGGTAAGATGTCGTTTATTTACTTTCATATATTAATTTTGTCCAAATGTTTAAAATGCTTTTTCATTTTAAAATGTGTTTTATTAGTTGAGTGAGATGTAGCTCTTTATTCTGATTACTTTGAATTACTGCAGCCTGAAACCAATCTTCTTTTAAAAACATATTTTTAGGAAAATCATATTCATTATCACTTCTTTTAATAACAGAAGCTCACTACCTGCTTTAAGGAAAGGCACAGAAGACAACAAGAAATGCCGGAATATGGTGCTTTAGTACTCAATAGGAAAAAACATCTGTAATATCAAAGTGTGTTATGAGACTGTTCCTTTCACCAGTGTGGCCAAAGTGACAAGTTTGGCCACAATGCTAAAAATGGCCTAATTAAGTGTCTGTTTTTCAGTGAAAATATTTTTAAGTGGTGAGCCCCTCCATTTTATCTAAGACTAGTGATGTGATCTAGAATATTCAGTTTTAAAAATGAGCATAATAAATTTGTTTCAATGACTGAAGTATATTTCAAATGAACAAATCATGTGTGTATTTAGGTTTTATGCTTCAGATTTGTGCGCCCCATTCCCTCTCCAATCCCCTTTCTATATTTCAAATCATAAGTTTATGTGTGGATCTGAGGTTGTTGATATTTCTACCAGAATTATTGATTCCTGCTTTGGATTAGTTGAGCCCGCCCTTACGCATGAGAGTCCACATATAGGTTGAATAAATAAGGTGGCAATATCTTGTCGCACTCCATTCCTGATCTTAAACCATTCTATTGTTTCATGTTCGATTCTGACCGTGGCTCCTCGGTCTACATACAGATTCCACAGGAGGCGAATGAGATGGTCTGTTTTTTTTTTGTGATCCGCAAGGCTTTAGAATAGTCTACGAAGCAGAGGTAAATGTTTTTCTGGAACTTTCTTGCTTTCTCTATTATTCAGTGGACATTGGCAATTTGATCTCTTGTGCCTCTTCCTCTGCGGAACCCAACTTGCACATCTGGTAGTCCTTGGTTAGATAAATCCAAATGGTCACATAGTCTTTTAAGTGATATCAGCTGGGCATTCTTTGTACCAGCTGGGCATTTTCTTACTTCTTAATCCCCTCTGTGAGTGTTAATTAGTCACCTCCTTCTTTTTTCTGAATATGTCTCTCCTAACTGCGTATTGTAATCCATACTGTGTGTGCTGTATTCTTGTTGATCTCAGATTTATACTACTATAACTTCTGTTTCTCTCATTACTAACTTATTATTATTAACTTTTTTTTTGTATCCCGCCAACATGTTCCGTAGTGCTGTACAGGGGATAAGAACAAATAAAATACAATATTAACAAATACAGAAAATGAATGGCCCTGTTTTGAGCTTAGAATCTTTGTAGAAAGTGCTTTTTTCCAAAGCACCCTAGAAGACTGGAAACTCGCTACTTAAAATTTAAAGGGAATGAAAGGGGCAGAGACATGGGGAAGAGTAACTGATAAGGAATGGCAAGGGTCATGAAGAAAGTGAAAGTTAGAAAGGTTATTATTTTATGGGATTGGGGAGGGATCTGAGGTGAAAGACTCTAGTATGTAATATGTTGTCTGACCCCTACTGGTGAGATAATATAATCAGAAAATAGGAAGCCAGGAGATTTCCATGGCTCTATAAATTGAATCTGAATAGGGGCAGGTGGGTGAGGGAGTGTTCTCAGGATTTCATATTCAGCAGGCCTGGGTGCAGGTTTAAATTAGCACTAAAAGAAAATGGAAACAGGTAAGAGGTACAGATAGAACATGAAGAGAAAATGGAAACAGGTAAGAGGTACAGATAGAACATGAAGAGAGAGTAATGGGAGAGTGAGAAAGAGAGATTACTTAGGAGATAGGAAAGGCTTGTGAGAAGGATGACCTATAAGCAAAATCATGCAAGCCATGAATTGGGGGAATGATGGGAGAGGGGAGGGGAGACCAGGCAGGATACAGCATATATTTGTTGGAGGTTGAAAAAATACTAGAAATACTTTCATCTCCCAAGATATAACAAACACACATACAGTAGTAATATTAAAAAATATATTTTCTCCAGAGATGGAGCAATTTCCTTCGTCATCTCCTTACCTGCTGATGTGTAGGATGTTTTCAGGATTTCTCAAGATCTCAGATTCAGTAAGCCTCGGTGCAGGTTTAACTTAGCACAGCTGGTGAAACAGACATACGGTGAGGGGACAGCCTCTTTACATAGTTGATCCAGAAAAACAAACAAACAAGTGAAACTTAGCCAATCGTCTCAAAAGGGAAAACATTTTTTTTAATTCTTCCTGACCCCAGCTACCAGCAAACAAATTCCTAGCTGAATCTATACTCTCTCTCTCTCTCTCTAATTAACCAGAATAACCCTGAATGCCCTTTTTAATTAAAAATATATCCAGTCCCTTTTTAAAGTTATCTATCGAATCCGCTGTCACTGGTAGAGAATTCCACAGATTAACCCCCCTTACTGAATATGAGAATATCACCTGTCAAATTAACCTCTAACTCTAAATTTCCTAATCTACTCCATATCCCTTCCCCCTTTGTTATCCATCAATGAACAATTTTTGGGCTTTCTCTAAAACGTTCCCTCTTTCTACATTGTCAGTGAAATCGTTTACTTTGTCTGACTGTCCTCTCATATTTATCCGAACCTTTCCCCTTTTCCCCACACCACATATTTTGCCTTTTTTCCAAATTCATTTCCTGTTTTCTACACTTCACTAACACCTGTCTTGCTTCACCTGGTACAGAAAGATCCTAAATTGCCAACCCACTAGCAAGAAACATACGTAGGGATTAGAATCCAATACAGAAACTGGATATAAAGGAGGAATCCAAATATAAGTTGAAATAGTTTACTAATAAAAAAAATTATAATTTGCATGTGAAAGTTATAGAATTTGCATCTTTTTCTGGGAATGGATAATAGACTTTCACCAACAGATCTCAGAGTTAGAATATAAGGAGTGAGAAGCTTATTCAGGTAGACAAGACTTCCATCATGTACAGTTTTGTATCCCAACAGTAAGAGATGTAGCTCTTTATTTGCCAGTCCTAGATAAAGTACAGTTGTGGCAATATAAAGGCATGGACTAAAGTAGAGAGGTCTACTAGAGGTATTCAGAGTTAGCTTTGGGTATCCTGGCTACATCTTTCAGATTATAAAGAACAGCGCCGCTATTCAAAAAACAGAGATGAAACACCCTATGCCTCTCTAAGGGATACTCCTGTCTGAGAAAAAAAGGAAATTAATATCAAGCGCCAAGAACTGGCAAGATATTTATCCCATTCGATTGTAAATTTGCGAGTTTTCAATCCTAGAAGGTGCTTTAAAAAATAAAAAACACCATTTATGTAAGATTTTAAACTCAGTCAGGACTCTCTACTTTTTGCAATGTGTTCAATATTGTATTTATTTTTTCTTTGTATTTAACCCTTGTACAGTGCTCAGGAATATGTTGGCGCTTTATAAAAAACTGTAATAATAATAATATAACTAAAAGGCTCTGTTCCTATGTTTTGTTACCGCCTGCCTTTTAGTTATTTTCTCTACCCCAGACGCCAAATTAATTTAAGCCCTTGAATGCCACAACCAATATCAGCCACGGGTGTAAAAATCAGTGGGAGTAGCGGGCTTCTTTAATATATTTTCAGCTTGTGCATCAGCAAAGTGTGAGTGCGGATACAGACTTTTACAGTGCCAAACTTATTAAATGTAAGTTTGAAAAACTTGCAGATCACACTGACCTCAATATCTTTCATAATGCAGTCTTGAGGTGTTGAGGATTTTCTTCTGTATATAACCCCAGGATTTGCTCCTAGTTCTGCCAAAGCATTACTGCAAAAATATCTGACTTGGTTAAAATCTAGATAAGACAAGAGTCTTGTGATCTCCCAGACCCACCCATCCTCGCACCAGGTTTTCTGAGAACAATTAGTGCTTAAACACAGTTGTTGCACTTATATGATGCTCCTTTGGCACAGAACAAAATGAAACCGGTCTTTAGTCTTATATGCTGATGCTAAAGTGCCTGCCTAATCATGGGGAAGAACCCTGATTTGCAGGACATAAGGGCACGTGCAATCTATAAAGTAACGAGGATTCCCACACCTAGATCAATGTATTATCTGCACTGCACATCTGAATATCTTGTCAATTTAATCTTCTGCCATATTTGGCTTTTTCCACAGTCACATTTTCTGTAACCTGGAGGTCATGGTACTAACACAACAGAAATTGCATAAAACCACATTACTCATACTAGTATCTTATAAGTATCAGGTAGACATTTCAACTATTTAGGCTTAGCTTTGTGTTCTTTTGAATGTTTTCACTTATAAGATGGCTTTGTTGCATTTTTCTGACACCATTACCTGAAGTGTCAATGTTGCTGTGTCAGTGCCATTTGGCGCCTAACCACAATTAATTAAATTCACCCAATTTAGCAAAAGGAGAAACACATTTTTTTAAGAAGTCCTATTTATTCATGTTAATTATATTCATGAACATTGGCAGCAATACAAGCGAAGTGTCAACATTTTAAGAGATATATTTGCTTAATATTCTTTCATTGCACTAAATACTTAGAGTGTTGGAGTAACCACAGGAGATAAATCAAATTAAGAAAGAGGGACTTGGTCATGTTGGATTACAGGGATTTGTACTTAACTGATGACTAGAGGATTTTGAGACAGAGACAGAGAATTTTGTTTTAAAACACGGACACTTTTTAAAATGTTATTTATTAAAGTTTTACAGTACAAAATAAGTTAGAAAACAACAGCAGTCATTCTTCCTTTTTACAATTATTAATATTTGAACATGACTATACGTACTATTCAACACACTGGACGTTTCTGTAGTTAGTATTTGAAAATACGTCTTTTATTAATCAGTCTATATACCATAGGCCTCATTCTATTATCGGCCGTAAGGCTGCGATTCCTTGCGGGGGTCCCGTTACCTTGCAATTCAATTAAACGGCCCCGCAAGGATCTCCTCTTACGGCCGGCCGTAGATCTTGCTACCGGCCGTAAGCTCTGAAAACTTAAAACTCAAAAATAAATTCAAGCCTGCACTGTACAGCTCTGTAAATGCTAGGGATCATATTGGGGGACATGAGGATTAAAAGTAACCCACTCTCACGCTTGCACATCAGCCCAAACCCGAGTTCAAATTAACTGTTTATTTTCCGGCTGCGGCGTGGGCGGGTCTGAGGTGCTCCAAGCACTCTGGACTTTATACATGGATATTTGACGTATATTAAAAAATATATATTTTACGGATTTGAGTATAGGGGAATTTTGTGCTATTTTTGCTTACACCGAAAACCACTTTATAGTCTTCTCAAAGTGCAGGATGGCTTTATTTGGGCTATATTTCGTGCTTAATTGGTGCTAGCGGGACCTCTTTCCTGCAAGTAAGCTGCGGCTCGCTTTTAGCCTTGCAGAGAGGGTTCCCGGAGCAATTGAATTGCAAATAGGATTTTCTTACGGCCGATTTCCTTGCAGCCGTTTTAGATCAAAGGCTTTCCTCCGGCGCGTGCGGCCGCAAGAGATAGCAAGGCACCGGCCGCAAGCCTGCCGGAGCCCCCGGCCGGAAGGGAATAGAATAGCAGAATAGCTTGCGGCCGGTCCTTGCGGCCCCCGCAACGGCTGCGGCCGCTAATAGAATGAGGCCCCTTTAATCTAATAATCCCACAGAAGCCATTTTTTTTTTTAAAAATAGGGAGTTATTTGTGCTTAGATATCCAAAATTTCTTTCTAATTTTGCATTTCTTTTCATTATTAAAAAAAAATCCCAATTCAGGTTTCGTTTCCGTTTCCAATTTTTCATTATTAACCATTTAGCAACTTTGAAATCAAGCATTTACTTTAATATTTCATAGCATAGTAAATAATATGGAAAATTAAAATTATTATTCTAGAGATCTGAAGCACACATAACTCCCAAAATACTTGTATTTTGTCACACCAAATATGAATATATCACATCCTTTCCAGCATCTATCAGAGTTAGCGGAATCAAACTTGGCCATAGAGGTTGGCATTAGGTGCCATCTTTGAATGGTTTTAAAATAAAAAGTTCTCTATATGCTGCACTCTTGAGTCTGCAATCAATGTAAATGCTTTATCCCGTATTTCTTTAGGCCATATCTATTTATTTTTCCCATTTAATTATCCTGGAGGATTCAGCTATCTCAAATGTAATTCTAGTTTAACAGGGACTATTGAGATGTATGTATACAGCATGTGTTCATTGTAGATGCTCAATCCAATTGTGTCCAGTATGTAAGTCCAATCAACTTTTTGTGAGTCCAGTGTATGTACTCAGTCCAATCCACTGTATGTATTCAGTATATATTCTCAGTCCACACCACTGTATCCCGCTCATTCCCCACAGATTCATATGTGTCCCGTCTGTTTATTCAGCCTAGCCCACTGCAGAAGTGACCAGTTTGTGTGTGCTCTGTCTGTCTACTGCATGCGTCCAGCGTGTATGCGTCTTCTAGTTTACTTTATATATGCTCACATTTCTCTAATGTATACGTGTCCTGTGTGTGCTTAATCCAATATATAAAGTTGAACAAATATCTTAAATTGTTGTTTATCTTTTACATTTTGCACTGCCCACACATAAATAAATTGGGCTCATGCTTTCTACTCACCAGTCTCTCTATATATCATTTATTTTCAAAAGCTGCTATGTTTGCGTTACTAGAACCTGGCTCAACCTCTTATCCTCTTATATGCTCACTGTGACATCATAGAGATTTTTCATGAGTTTTAACTGATATTGTAAACCCATAAACAATGAGAGGATTTTCAAAATAAAGAAAATCGTCATTGCACAGCCACTCTGCGGTAGCGCCCACAGGCCTTAATGCCAGAAGTAATTAAGTTGGCTCCTGTTGCTAGCCGGGAGCTTAACCAAAACACTGATGCCAATATTGGCAACTAAGCCACCACAGATCCTACCACAATGTGGTGCACAGGAACCAGAGCCTGCACTGCAGTGATGAAAGGCTGGTCAAGCTGCTTTAATAATTAACAGGAAGTAATTAACAGGAAACAGCAGCAAAATAGAATTAAAAGTAACTTTTTTAAATATATTATCTATTTATCCCCCACAATACATGGCTAATACGGTCTCTTTCAATGCTTTTATGCACAATTTTCCTGTTGTGAGCTATCAAACTGATCCAGGATGCGGAAAGCATAGTAAATCTGCTCCATATGAGGATTCAAGCCAGGATGTGAACATAGACACCACCAGGCAGCAATGTCGTCATATCATTTTATGTACATAGATGTTTCAGTGGCAAATAGTGTAGAACGTTATTGTTTTAAAAAAGTATACAATTCAAACTAAAAGGAAAAATCTGCAGAGAGAGATCCACGTAATCACATACAGTAATCATTTACAATTTGAAGGTAGATCTTTCAAAATTATTTAGCAAAAGTGCTATATGTGAGTTATAGAAAATTTGAGGTTTGTATTGTAAACAAGATTTTGTCACTGGCACTGTATTCCACTTATACGGCTATAGAACCTGTGGGTCTGAGTCTTCATAACGGCCACACAATAAGTTTAAGTCTTTTGGAGAAGGAAATAGAAAAGTACTTTGTGTACGACATAGAAGGTGATGTTCTGCAGTTGTTAATATTGTATTTTTCCCTGTTCTTGTCCCTTGTACAGGGCTACGGAATATGTTGGCGCATTACAAATAAAAGTTAATAATAATAATAATAAAAAACATTTGTTTTATTTATTAAAATGCTGTAATGGAGTATAAATCCGTATCAAGGGTACAGCCCAATTTTTTTTAGTTCAGTAAGTTAAAAAGACTTGTGACAGACAATTTAGATCTAAGGAGTATAATTAAAGGACTTCTGTAGTACACTCTTTTTAAGAACTATACTTCATAATGGGTAAAATGTTTTTAGAAAAAAAAAAAAAACCATATACTAGACTGGTATTTATGATCAATGTATGGAATGCTGGTTAAATCCTGCACATGATTTCATTATTAACAAATACAAGTTACCCAATGATGTACAATGAAATACACCAATACGTCCCTTGTCAATTAATTTCCTCCTTATATCATTTCACCTACATCCAATGCCACCCAGAAAGCCCTTTACATGTTTATTCCATTACCCATTAGTTACTTAAGTTATTTCATCAATCACACTTCTCTTCTCCTTCTCTATGCACCTTCCTTCCATGTTTCAGAAAAAAAAGATGTGGATGAGGTAGTTAGGTGTTGCCTGGATGTTTATGGAAGAGATATCTCCCACCACAGCAGAAGACAGGAGATCTATGCCACAGTTGTCTCAAACCATTGCTTAAAGGGCCACTGAAGTCACTGTAAGTGTTCTTCATGGTGAGAAAGAGCTCAAGATTGTACGTTAAAACAATCTACCGTATATACTCGAGTATAAGCTGAGTATTTCAGCCCTTTTTTAAAGCTAAAAAGGGTCCCCTCGGCTTACACTCGAGTCACTCTCCCCCCCATGTCTCTCTAACCACCCCATGTCTCTCTAACCTCCCCTGTGTCTCTCTAACCCCCGTGTCTCTCTAACCCCCCCATGTCTCCCTAACCACCCTGTGTCTCTTTCCCTCCTCCCCTCCTCATCCTCAACCCCCCTTCTCATCCTCAGACCCCCTCCTCATTCTAAACCCCCCTCCTCACTTTACCCCTCTAAATACCTCCCCCTCTCCCTTTCCCCTCACTTACCTCCATCTGCAGCTGCTCCTCTGGCCTCCGCTCCTGGGGGGTTGAGGAGGGAGGCTTAGGATGGGGATGGGGGGTTGAGGAGGGGGGATTGAGGATGGGGGGTTGAGGAAGAGGATGGGGGTTTGAGGATGGGGGATGAGAATGGGGGGTTGAGGATAGAGGGGTTGAGTTGAGGAGGGGGTTTAGAATGAGGAGGGGGGTTGAGGTTGAGGAGGGGGGATTGAGGATGAGGCGGTTGAGGATGAGGATGGGGGTTGAGGATGAGGAGGGGGTTGAGGTTGAGGAGGGGAGATTGAGGACAGGGAGTTGAGGATGGGGGGTTGAGGTTGAGGAGGGGGTTTAGAATGAGGAGGGGGTTGAGGGTGAGGAGGGGGGTTGAGGAGGGAGGTTGAGGATGAGGTTGAGGATGAGGAGGGAGGATGAGGAGGGAGGTTGAGGATGAGGAGGGGGGTTGAGGAGGGAGGTTGAGGAGGGGGTTGAGGATGGGGGGTTGAGGATGAGGATGGGGGGGTTGAGGATGAGAAGGGAGGTTGAGGATGAGGAGGGGGGTTGAGGTTGAGGAGGGAGGTTGAGCTTTCTAGCAGAAGCCTGAAGGTTTTGTGCCAACATTGACTGGTATTTGAAACTGTTCATAATTCCCTCTTAACTAAGGCTCCAGTTCCAGCTGAAGAAAAACAGCCCCAAAGCATGATGCTACCACCACCATGCTTCACTGTGGGTATGGTGATGTGCAGTGTTGTTTTTGCTCCAAACATATCTTTTGGAATTATGGCCAAAAAGTTCAACCTTGGTTTCATCAGACCATAACACCTTTTCCCACATGCTTTTGGGATACTTCAGATGTGTTTTTGCAAAATGTAGCCTGGTTTGGATGTTTTTCTTCCTAAGAAAAGGCTTTCGTCTTGCCAATTTTCCACATAGCCCAGACATATGAAGAATACGGGAGATTGTTGTCACATGTACCACATAGCCAGTACTTGCCAGATATTCCTGCAGCTCCTTTAATGTTGCTGTAGGCCTCTTGGTAGCCTCCCAGACCAGTTTTCTTCTAATCTTTTCATCAATTTTGGAGGGAGCTCCAGTTCTTGGTAATGTCAGTGTTGTGCCATATTTTCTCCACTTGTCTTCACTGTGTACCCTGGTATATCTATTCTTTTGTACCCTTCTCCTGACTGATACATTTTAACAATGAGATCCCTCTGATGCTTTGGTAGCTCTCTGTGGACCATGGCTTTTGCTGTGGGATGTGACCAAGAAATTTCAGGAAAGACCAACTAGAGCAGCAGAACCTTATTTGGGGTTAATTAGAGGCACTTTAAATGATGGCAGGTGTATGCTGACTCCTATTTAACACGATTTGGAATGTGATTGCTTTAATTCTGAACACAGCTACATCCCCAGTTATAAGAGGGTGTGCAGACTTATGCAACCACATTATTTTTCTTTTTTCTTTTTTCCCTCCACCTAAAATATTTAAGTTTGTTTTTCAATTGAATTGTACAGTTTATAGGTCACATTAAAGGTGGAAAAAGTTCTGAAACGATTTATCTTTGTCTAATTTTTTTTACAGCACAGAAATCTGACATTTTAACAGGAGTGTGTAGACTTTTTATATCCACTGTAGATATATACAAATATTAGTTATCCATCAGTCTTACAAAGGTAATATCACAGTCCTGTTCTCTGAGGGAGAACTCCTCATTCTTATTAGTGAGGTACGTGATAGCCAGCCAACATACCTACCCTTTAATAGACAAGTATTTCAGCTACTATGACTCTGCCCACAGATTGTGGCTCTATGTTAGTTTTCTTAAATAAATATTATTTGTTGATACAAAACCAGTTTTATATATTTTTAAACATTTTAAATGCATTCTAGAAAGTTTGGTATTACAGTGGTCCTTTAAAGAGTTGTCAGTAGATGGAGAGTAAAAGGTTTTGTGAGCTAACAGATTCAGCCAATAAGCAGGCTTAATATTTGCCACCCAGATACAGCTGCTTGCATCACAATATGCACAGTGATATCACAATGCCTGTTTAATATAAATATGACAGCTCCAATACTTCTGTTAATCCAGCCTTAGCTTCTTCTAGTGGTTGGATTGATATCTAGACATAGCCATGGAAATATTCATAAGAAAATGAACCACAGGATAAAGACTGGCTCCTTGTGGCCCCAACTGCAGGACCTCACTGGCCAAGTGTATTGCCTACAAATGGTGCTGAGCAAAATGGTGTTGGAGACCTTACACATTGTTCACAAGTGCTGGAGTATGTGACCCTGGAAATGATCTATGATGAGTAAAGAGGTAGGATTATTATAGAACTGGCTATCTGGGTTAGTAAGAGCCACTGAAGTGTTTGTTCTTTATTTCTAGAACAAGAGGAGGTAATGATCGGCACCATAAACCTTTTTGTTTCAGCCATCAACTCATAATAGTTTGTCAGATAGGAAGCTCTGTGGATACATCTGCAATTTGGACTGTACCATTGATGTTATCTTACACTGCCCTTTCCTTCCAAGAATGAATGGGTTATGAGACAAACAAATATATTCTCCATGTTCTCACTTTGGGTAGGTAGTGGTAGGTAAGGGGTGAAAGGAGATCCTTTTATCCAAACTTACTTTCTTCATGTAAATTTACAATGAGGAGACAGCGACTGTCCATCCTCATTCTATGTTTGTAATGGACTGTGGCTAATCTAGTCTCCTTCAGAGATTTGGGGGTATGTGGCAGCTGTAACCCCATCTATGCCTTTTTATGCATTACAAAACAAAATTAGCACTAGCCCTACCCACTAACACTAGCCCCTTCAACCTACTGCTTGAACACTACATTTACTGGTGAAAAGAAGAAATCTCCCTATGATTAAATGTATTTTCTATTAAATGGTATAAATCATAGTCTATTTATGCTTATATTATTATTATAGCCATAATCGTTGTGTTTCTCTGAAGTGAAGCTGACAAATGAAATTCTCTAGTACAATAGTCCTGCATAATAGCCCATTATTACCATGATGTTTCAGATATATATATAAAGATGGGGGAATAGGGGAGACAATTTGGGGACGAAGGGGGAGGATGAAACAAAGAAAGGGGGAATGGTTCATGAAAGGGGATACAGGGGAGAATACAAGTAGGATAATTGGAAGAAAGGGGGATGGATGAGTGGGGGGTTGAGAAAAATGGGGTATTGAGTAGAGGAAGAGAGGTTTGTGGAGGAGTTGGGAAAGAGTGGGTACAAGAGAGCATAATAGCAGATATAAAGAAGATGGCAAAGCTATATTACAGACAATGGGTGTAGTGGAGGTGGATTAGGTGAGATGAAGAGGAGACAGAGCAGTGAATCGAGGAGGTCAAGGGATAAAGAAGAAAAAAATTAAAGAAGAAGAAAGGTATTAAGAAGCAGAGAAATAGGGGATGGTATAAAGGAAAGGGCAGCAGAATAAAAAATGGGTTTGGAGAGGAAGATGGTGTGCTATTGATGAGGAGGGCTATGAGAGAGTTGTTTAAAAAGACAAAGGAAAGAGGGCTAGAAGAGAGTTGTGATGGAAGACAAGTGAAAGATATTGCATGTAGTGTAGGAAAAGAGAAAGAGGAGATTGAGATGGGTTCAGAAATACAGATAGAGATTTGGGTATGGAATATAGAGAATGTGTTATGGCATACAGAAAGATTAGGGTGTAGAAATAGACGTGATTTGATCAAATGGAGAATAGGAGGTCATTTGTAAATATATTAACTTGGGGACTTCTAGAATGGACGTTCCTAGGTGAAAGTCCATTTGGGGCAAAGGACTCAGTCAAAGGACTATTGCCAGACAATGTTGTTGCTTGGTCAGCCTAGGCTACACTGTTTGTGAGGTTGCGTACATGTTAAGATACATACAGAAGAACATGAGCCCTTATCTACACACACTTCTTGGTTTCCTCTCCTGCATGTTTATCCTCTTGTTTACTCTGCTTACCTCCAATTAGATATGATGAAGTTCCTATACATGCATTTCAAGAAAGGGAATCCCTGGTGTAGTCAGCTATAGGTCAATATGAAGTTGTCAATGAATGCACATAATTTAGGACTTTATCATTATAAAGTATTTTCTCTTCATGTGACCAGTGACACGTTTCCCTGTAATGTTACTTTGAGCAAATCACACTCACAATGATGAAATATGACAGTCTGATTATACTGTAGCTCAACGAATGTGGTCAGTGAACAATATTTTAAATTTACCAAATGAAACAAAAGTATTATTTTCCATGATAATATGTATATATTTTCAAGCGTGAGTTATATCTTATTTTAGTAAATTGATATATTTAAAAATGAGAGATCAATTAACTGATTTTGTTAATTAAAAAATGAATAATATTATATGTGTAGTATTAATCATTTTATAGGTATTCTCAAGTTATAAAAACATATATATGTATAAATATATATTATAAGCAACTGTAGCCCTATAAGTCGACATATGTTTTTTTTTTTCAACTTTAGAAGTGCTAAAACAAACATGATGCACAGAATCTTAACATGGAATTGTATTTCCTTGTCTGCATAACACTAGATCACTTATTGTTGTTGGAAGTCTTTTTTGAGCTAAGAAATTCAAATCAGTGTTAGTTTACATACTTATTCTGTGGACTCTGCATATTACATCACCTTGGATTAATTGAAGGTCAAATATTCAATATTTCCACATATTCTGCACTTCTCCCTGTGTCCTTTTTTTAAATAAAAGCAATATATATAATACACAATTATATTTATTCAGTCATGCAGAATCTTTCTTAGAGCCCTATGTAAGTAAGTGGGAAGTGCAGTTACAACTGCTGTAACTGGCTATGGCAATGAAACTAATTATAGTGTTTGTTCCTAGGCTTTTGTGACGTGTATTACCCCATGAGTACTAGATTTTGTATCATAAAATGGTCTTTATACTAACATATTATATTTTGTAATTACACATATGTTGATATCAGTTTAAGTGTCAAATAATGTTGAAAAGTCATCATTTTGTAATGTTTTTTTTTGTGCTATAGTGTCACTTTAAATGCTTCTGGAGGACATGTGAGTGGTCTTTGGTACCTGTAAATCTTTCTTCTCCTTTTTGCAGTTACTGCAGTGCCCTGATTTGCAAGTGATCAGGAAAATCTTATTACCATAGGCTTTGGGTGTCAAATTCTAATGGAGTAACTTGTAATTTATTGTCAGTTCAAAAATCAATGGAGATTTATGCCTTGCTTTTCAACTTTGTTATGATGTTCACTAGTAGCAGTGACCCATAGTAGTTTGCTCACAATGTTTTAGGAATAAGTGGTTAACATAGCTGGGTAGAATCTTTTTTGCCACTAGGGCACTCACAACTGTTTTTCATTAGCATAGGGGCCCATAGACGCCAACTCTTTGAAGAAACCTCGCTGTACTGAATTTTGAAGTAGATTGGGTCTACGATTCCCATAAGTTGAATACCTTAGATTTAGTATTACACTTTTTGATGTATATGCTGAATAGATTGTGGTAAATTACACAGAAGTGTATAGATAAAAGTTCAATACAGTATTTGCCTAGATTACTGAGCCAATTGGATGATATTTAAAGGGATTTCTTAAAAATGCAATATAACTAATACAAACATAAAAATAAGTAGTGTGGATTTTAGCTCCAAATAACATTATAAAAAACAAATTTGGTTTGTATGTCTAAAACATACTGAGCCATTGCACAGACAATTCAGTTTAGTTTTTAATAGCATAATTGGAAACACATTAAATGAATAAGATACAACACCAATATTGCAAAATACAAAAAAGATATAAGTATCATACAAACTTGTGATCTGACACAATACACACAACTGCATAATTTAAATATATACAAAATGTACATGGTTTACTAGTAAGAAAAGGCTTTTAAAGCCTGCACAAAAACATTTTTACATGAAAATATAACATTTCATTTATAAATACAAAAAAATGACAGTACAGTCTATTTCATCCTTGTTCTTCTTTTCAACGTATTTCTATTGGCATTCATGGCTTTTTTTTTTTTTTGCTTCAATCTTTTCTAGCAAATGTTAACAGTTTTCTTTTTGCAATCTGGAAAACACATTATACACATATACAGCCTCTGTCTTTCCTGTAAAACTGAGCTAGATACTGTTTTTTGAGAAAATGAAGGAATATTTTATTTTATCAAATTCCATTATGGATCTAATAGCTATGTCTGGTAACTTCTTTACTTACAGTTCAGGAAACAGTGTTTTATTTTCCAGACAGGTAAAAGATACAAAGGGGACACTGTATGTATTTTAAAATTGCTGCAAATTATATACATGATTATAGGAAGTTACCAAAATCTTTTTTTTAATAAAAAGTTAATTAATAAAATAAATCAAATCTTTAATCTGATGTAGTTATTTGATATTGCCAGTATAAATTACTGAGAATATCTAATATTTTGGCTGTTCATGAGATTAAAATGTAAAAATACACGGAGCATGTTTGTACCATCATTTACTATTGAGTTATGTGGTCAGCATATATAATTTTCTTTAATGTAAAAAGGATATTTATATATATATATATATATATATATATATATATATATATATATATATATATATACACAGATATATGTGTAATATGTGTATATACACACACACACACATATATATATCGATATATATACATATATATGTATATATACTTATATATATATATATACACTTATATATATATATATATATACTTATTAATATATATATATATACTTATTTATATATATATATATATATATATATATATATACTTATTTATATATATATATACTTATTTATATATATATATATACTTATTTATATATATACTTATATATATATATATATACTTATTTATATATATATATATATACTTATTTATATATATATATATATATATACTTATTTACATATATATATATATATATATGTATATATAAATATATATATATATATACTTATTTATATATATATACTGATATATATATATATATATATATATATATATATATATACTGATATATATATATGTATTTTTTACATGAAATTCTCTTGAATTACATTTTTTTAATACTTTTCACTGTCACTTACATAACTGTAATCTGGATAGTGAAAAACAAGCTAGGCCCTGCTGCTGCCAGAACAGTTTTAAAATCAGCATCGGATTTGCCAGATTTTTTCGTCAGTCCAAAAAAATCTGTAAAAATACCAAGAATTGTTTTTCTTCATGAGATTTCCATTCTTTATCCCAGGTCCAATTGGGTTAAAATGTTTTTAAAATTGCATTAAAAATAATGAACTTTTGGCACTATCTGAACCCTGAGTGGGCTAACAATATTTTGTTCTGTATAAAAAATACCAACTTGATAAAAACAAGTATTTTTACAAAGTTGATTATTTCTGCCAGGAATACTGCCAGGAATGTTCAGGTTGTCCATCTGTGTTTTGTTCTTCAGGGAACACATTATTTGCAGGTGTGAACATCAGTCATGCTCTCACACCGCCGGCAACGCACGTAGCAGCACCAAACAAATTTACATTCACACCTCTCAACGTGTCGGACCACATGTGTGTTGTAGCCACGACCACAGCAGAGAAGGTTACAGCCATCTGGTCCATCAGAAGTACGATTACACTCCCGACCATGGGTTCCAGATATTCCAAGTTTCCGATCCTCTACGCAGTAATTAGGTGACCTGTTGCTGTAAACCAGCTCTTCTTTCCGAAGAGGAATCTTACGGTAATTCTTTTCTTTCCGTCGTACCTTCCTTTTAAGTCTATCTGATATTTGTATGCTATTTTCATATTTGTCCTTCAGGTAATTGCCAATCTTTTCAAATGAAGACATTGATTTCCAGCAGGTCTTTACAGCACATGACCCAGAAACTCCATGGCAGCGACAATCCACGGTCATCAATTTAACTACCGCCTAGTGATACATAAAAGTACAAAAAATCATTACAAAAAGGACATAATATGCTTTTCAGAAAACACAAAAGTATCCAGTGCATACATTGTTCATATATAATATTAATATTACATTAGCACAATAGAGAACACATGTATTTACTTGAATCTATGGTAGAATGGGTTGCCAAGGGGCATGTTCAGAAAATTTATTTGGTCTGTGACTCCAGAAGGCTTTGAATCTGCCTAAGTACAAGTACAAATGGTGGGGTGAGAAGCTCATCCCTTCCTGTCTATTAGAAAACAAGAAGGGTTTTAATAATTCTATTTATTATATACAGTGGATATAAAAAGTCTACACACCCCTGTTAAAATGGCAGGTTTCTGAGCTGTAAAAAAATTAGACGAAGATAAATAATTTCAGAACTTTTTCCACCTTTTAATGTGACCTATAAACTGTACAACGCAATTGAAAAACAAACTGAAATCTTTTAGGTGGAGGGAAGAAAAAAAAATAATAATAATGTGGTTGCATAAGTCTGCACACCCTCTTATAACTGGGGATGTAGCTGTGTTCAGAATTAAGCAATCACATTCCAAATTGTGTTAAATAGGAGTCAGCATACACCTGACATCATTTAAAGTGCCTCTGATTAACCCCAAATAAAGTTCAGCTGTTCTAGTTGGTCTTTCCTGAAATTTTCTTAGTCGCATCCCACAGAAAAAGCCGTGGTCCACAGAGAGCTTTCAAAGCATCAGAGGGATCTCATTGTTAAAAGGTATCAGTCAGGAGAAGGGTACAAAATAATTTCCAAGGCATTAGATATACCATGAAACACAGTGAAGACAGTCATCATCAAGTGGAAAAAATATGGCACAACAGTGACATTACCAAGAACTGGAGCTCCCTCCAAAATTGATGAAAAGACAAGAAGAAAACTGGTCTGGGAGGCTACCAAGAGGCCTACAGCAACATTAAAGGAGCTGCAGGAATATCTGGCAAGTACTGGCTGTGTGGTACATGTGACAACAATCTCCCGTATTCTTCATATGTCTGGGCTATGGGGAAGAGTGGCAAGACAAAGCCTTTTCTTACGAAGAAAAGCATCCAAGCCAGGCTACATTTTGCAAAAACACATCTGATGTCTCCCAAAAGCATGTGGGAAAAGGTGTTATGGTCTGATGAAACCAAGGTTGAACTTTTTGGCCATAATTCCAAAAGATATGTTTGTAGCAAAAACAACACTGCACATCACCAAAAGAACACCATACCCACAGTAAAGCATGGTGGTGGCAGCATCATGCTTTGGGGCTGTTTTTCTTCAGCTGGAACTGGGGTCTTAGTTAAGAACTATGAATTTTGAACAGTTCCAAATACCAGTCTATATTGGCACAAAACCTTCAGGCTTCTGCTAGAAAGCTGAACATGAAGAGGAACCTCATCTTTCAGCATGACAACGACCCAAAGCATACATCCAAATCAACAAAGGAATGGCTTCACCAGAAGAAGATTAAAGTTTTGGAATGGCCCAGCCAGAGCCCAGATCTGAATCCGATTGAAAATCTATGGGATGATCTGAAGAGGGCTGTGCACAGGAGATGCCCTCGCAATCTGACAGATTTGGTGTGTTTTTGCAAAGAAGAGTGGGCAAATCTTGCCAAGTCAAAATGTGCCATGCTGATAGACTCATACCCAAAAAGACTGAGTGCTGTAATAAAATCAAAAGGTGCTTCAACAAAGTATTAGTTTAAGGGTGTGCATACTTATGCAACCATAGTATTTTATTTTTATATTTTTTCTTCCCTCTACCTTAAATATTTCAGTTTGTTTTTCAATTGAGTTGTACAGTTTATAGGTCACATTAAAAGTGAAAAAAGTTCTGAAATTATTTATCTTTGTCTCATTGTTTTACAGAACAGAAACCTGACATTTTAACAGGGGTGTGTAGACTTTTTATATCCACTGTATATGTATATATATATATATATATACACAGTTGCAAGCAAAAGTATGTGAACCCTTTGGAATGATATGGATTTCTGCACAAATTGGTCAAAAAATGTGATCTGATCTTCATCTAAGTCACAACAATAGACAATCACAGTCTGCTTAAACAAATAACACACAAAGTATTAAATGTTGCCATGTTTTTATGCAACACACCATGTAAACATTCACAGTGCAGGTGGAAAAAGTATGTGAACCCTTGGATTTAATAACTGGTTGAACCTCCTTTGGCTGCAATAACTACAACCAAACGTTTCCTGTAGTTGCAGATCAGATGTGCACAACGGTCAGGAGTAATTCTTGACCATTTCTCTTTACAGAACTGTTTCAGTTCAGCAATATTCTTGGGATGTCTGGTGTGAATCGCTTTCTTGAGGTCATGCCACAACATCTCAATCGGGTTGAGGTCAGGACTCTGACAGGGCCACTTCAGAAGGCATATTTTCTTCTGTTTAACCCATTCTGTTGTTGATTTACCTCTATGCTTTGGGTCGTTGTCCTGTTGTAACACCCATCTTCTGTTGAGCTTCAGCTGGTGGACAGATGGCCTTAAGTTCTCCTGCAAAATGTCTTGATAAACTTGGGAATTCATTTTTCCTTCGATGATAGCAATCCGTCCAGGCCCTGACGCAGCAAAGCAGCCCCAAACCATGATGCCCCCACCACCGTACTTCACAGTTGGGATGAGGTTTTGATGTTGGTGTGCTGTGCCTCTTTTTCTCCACACATAGTGTTGTGTGTTTCTTCCAAACAACTCAACTTTAGTTTCATCTGTCCACAGAATATTTTGCCAGTACTGCTGTGGAACATCTAGGTGCTCTTGTGCAAACTGTAAACGTGCAGGAATGTTTTGCTTGGATAGCAGTGGCTTCCTCTGTGGTATCCTCCCATGAAATCCATTCTTGTTTAGTGTTTTACATATCGTAGATTCGCTAACAGGGATGTTAGCATATGCCAGAGACTTTTGTAAGTCTTTAGCTGACACTCTAGGATTCTTCTTCACCTCATTGAGCAGTCTGCGCTGTGCTCTTGCAGTCATCTTTACAGGACGGCCACTCCTAGGGAGAGTAGCAGCAGTGCTGAACTTTCTCCATTTATAGACAATTTGTCTTACCGTGGACTGATGAACAGCAAGGCTTTTGGAGATACTTTTATAACCCTTTCCAGCTTTATGCAAGTCAACAATTCTTAATCGTAGGTCTTCTGAGAGCTCTTTTGTGTGAGGCATCATTTACATCAGGCAATGCTTCTCGTGAAAAGCAAACCCAGAACTGGTGTGTGTTTTTTATAGGACAGGGCAGCTGTAACCAACACCTCCAATCTCATCTTATTGATTAGACTCCAGTTGGCTGACACCTCACTCCAATTAGCTTTTGGAGATGTCATTAGTCTAGGGGTTCACATACTTTTTCCACCTGCACTGTAAATGTTTACATGGTGTGTTCCATAACAACATGGTAACATTTAATTATTTGTGTGTTATTAGTTTAAGCAGAGTGTGATTGTCTATTGTTGTGACTTAGATGAAGATCAGATCACATTGTATGACCAATTTGTGCAGAAATCCATATCATTCCAAAGGTTTCACATACTTTTGCTTGCAACTGTATACAAATTGTATTCAATTGGTTAAATGAGGTAAACAATAAATTTGAAATGACACAGCAAAATTCGTCATTTTTCAGAAATGCAAAATAAGCATATAAATAAATAAATAATAATCACATTTAGTTGTTATTAAAATAGAGCCTTTCTTATGTTAACTCTCTTTCCCCATGAGCATTGTAAGGTGACCAGTAGGTCCCCGTGAGCATTGGAAGATGACCAGTAGGTCCCCATGAGCATTGGAAGATAACCAGCAGGTCTCCATGAGCATTGGAAGATGACCAGCAGGTCTCTATGAGCATTGGAAGATGACCAACAGGTCTCCATGAGCATTGGAAGGTGACCAACAGGTCCCATGAGCATCCAAAGATAACCAGCAGGCCCCCCTGAGCAGGGGCATACAAACTGGGGGGGGGGGGGCAGGGGAATAAATCCCTCCCAGATTAAATGAATAGGGGACACAAAAAACAGCAAAATTAAACTTAGTCATGCATTACCAGACTTGACCACTAAAGGGTGCCAGTGCCATGAAGCAATATGTCTTTCCCATGAAAGCTTTGACCCAACCCTATGAGCACTGGAAGGTGACCAGCAGGTCCTCATACCAAAAAACATTTGAGAACTGCTGATGTGTAATATATAAATAATTTAAAGCTCTTCTTCAAGACCAAGTTGCCAAAACATACCTGCCTGCCAGCTTCATTGTTATGCAGGTGCATGGCATTTAGTACTTCAGATTCTGGTCCTGTTGAGTTTTTATATGGGGCATCAAGAAATTTTCTGCTGAACCACATTCCATATTGTAAGTCATCCGAGCATCCACCCCAGTGCCATCCTTCACTGGCCGAGCCTCCATTCTGCAGGCTGGTGTCACAGGAGCATTCAGTCATATTACCCGCACTGCAAGACCTTGTTACAGAATGCACCAGACCTGCCGCTGTCACTGCAGAAATAAATGCTGTTTCTTTTGTGCCTGGAATTCGGAGATAAGAATATTATAATAAAGTAATATATACATATTTTATTACTTGTTTCTTTTTTGTATACCTATCAATACTTAACCGCTAATAATTACTAAAACTTAGATATTGGACTTATATTTATCAACATATTTATATTCACAAATATATACTATGGTCCTCATTCAATTTGAAATTTGTCAATTGAATAGGGCTCTATATAAGCACATAACATATTTTTTTGACAGAAGTTTTTAGTTAGTGAAAACCTTGCTTTTGGATAGAGGTTCAGTAACTAAAAAGTTCGTTGAAATTTTTTTGTATGTGCTTATATAGAGCCCTATTCAATTGGGCAACTCGGAATTGAATGAGGCTCTATATATTTTAGATTTTATTTGTTCAAATTATCATTTATAAATGATGTGTCAATAAAATATTTGAGCAAGAAGCAGCATTTATACAAGATTCATATCCTGCAGTGGATTTGAGCAACTCCTGTTGGTAGCTCACAGTGACAGAGTAAATTCAGAAATGAAAAGTATATATATATATATATATATATATATATATATATATATATATATAAAGACATTTTACTGTTATTAAAGAAAGGAGTAGACATGTTAGGTAACTGGGCTTAATTTTTAGGTATTTTAAGCATAAATTGTATCAATAGATCCTCCATCTCTCCTAACAACTTTCTATAATATAATAAATAATCTCTCAGTTGTTGTGATATGTATGAGGAGCATGATTAGTTAGTATAAACATAATTAAGATAAGACTTAGACATTATGCTAATATTATTTTTATCTAACTAGGCATGCTCTTATAGCTTATCACCCCCCCCCCCCCGCCCACGCACACACACACACACACTATGAAAGATAAATTCCAATGTTCTAATGTGAGATAAATCATTAGGAGAGAGGAACAATACTTGCATGTAATGTACACTTAAAATACTCAACTCGCAAGATCACTTAGTTAACAGTTCCACAAAAAAAATGTATAGCAACCATTTGTAATTATACTTATTTATATCATTTCTGCAATAACTACTGTCACTTTATGAAATGAAGCAGAAAAGTAGCACAACTGTGTAATTAATTACAATTATTAATAAATCAACTTCCAATTAAAAAAATAACTTTGTTACGAAAGATAATGTAATTTTAACACTTCAGTATTTTCCCTTCACATTTTTCGGAAAAACATTTTCCAAGAGATTATTGGAGATTCTTTATTGCTTTTAATTAATTCAACAAATATTTATCAAAGGACATATTTGTTTACTCCGTTCTTATTCTTTAGTACAAATTGCCATTCTTTGGATTATATAGTAAATGCACAGTAATATTTAGGGGCTGAATAATATATATGTTTTACTGTGGTCTAAAGCAATGAATCCTTGAAAATAAATTATTAAAATATTTCTTAGCTCAGTTGCATTAAAATGTCACAAATGTAATTACTTTTATCTTCTTTACAAGAGGATTTGGTTTACCCTGTGAAATAAACAGTAATTATAGTAACAATTTAATTAAATTAGACTATTTATAAAGTTTAAATTTATTTCCACTTAAAAGAAAGCTGACATTAGTAATGCAATTTAGTTCTTTGGGAAAGACAAGTAAAATATTCAGTATCTAGATGACTTAAAGTTTCTGTTTTTTTGTAGGTGTTTTCCCTACCGCTCTTGCATTCTGTAATCTCGTATAATGAAAGATAGTGGGATAGAAGATAGTGGGGGTTGACCTGTTTAGGAATAAGCTTGGTGGAAGCGTAAAGCAAGAGGATTTTAGGAGTTAATATAAGAAGGGGGTTACATGTGAATGTAACCAAGACCCAAGATGGGAGCACGTCTTTATGGATAATGTCCATTGTATCACACTGCTTACTTGTCAATAATCAACTAAAAAATAAATGAGCCTGAACTATAGGGGAAATACAATGGATTTTGTCAACACATCTAGGAGTTTGACATTTTTTGTCTTATAATGAAAAACTTCTACAATTTTAAAATATAAGTGAGAAGTGACAGGTGTATTTCTAGCTTCAAGGTAATGGTCTAAATAAGAAGAACATTTTTTTATACAAAAAAACTACATTTTATGATGAAGACCAAGAGACTGAGTAACAATCCTCCACCTATCTCAATAATTCACTGATCAGAAATGGAAATTATATTAAATGTATCACTGTAAAATCCCCTCACCCCTGCCAAATGTGGAAAAAAGTAATGAACAAGCCTAGAAGTTGTGAAAGTTTCCTTTTTTTATTTCTATTCAGGTCAACATTAAGCAGGCTTTTGTTATTATTTACCATGGAATCACCAAAAAAAAAAAAACCCAGAGGGGGTCAATACACTAACCAAAAGAAAAAAAAAAACCTTTCAAATGTAATAAAATTAACTTAAATTTGGATCATAAGGAAGCCAGGCCCACCCTCTGCTAGTTTCTCCTTTACAGTGGGTACCTGGGCCATTGAACGGGGAAAGAGTTTACTTTTTTGAGAGGCCTGCCCTGGAAGAGGGCCCATACTGATAGTTATTTATTACATCCTGAAATTCCTGTCAACAAGTGATTAAGGAAACCTAGGTGTTAGATATTTACGTGCACCCCTAAATATAAACATTTAATAAGGGTAACTAAGATATTTCACCACTATATGTGAAGTTAATTAACATAATGGCTGAGTATTGTAAATGGGTAAAATGTATGTGTGTCAGGTTGGGTGGCCCGGGCTATTACATTTGTACTGTGCCCCAAGATTTCTGATGGCAGCCCTGGTGAGTACCATGTCATCTCAATCAAACACATCCCAGAAGAACTGGCAGAAAACTGCTGACAACTATGATATATACTGTAAAGTAGAGCCATTATTATTATTATCTTTATTTGTAAAGCGCCAACATATTCCGTAAAGCTATACAGGGGTTAAGTGCATTGCAAAAACAGAATTACCACATTACAAAGAATGGAGGGCCCTGTTTTTGAGCTTGGAATAAAATGTGCATAGTGCTTGTTTCCAAAGCACCAACAAATGATTGAAGACTCGCAAACTTACAATCTAAAGGAGAGGGGCAAATCTTTTAAATGTCTTCCTTGTGGGCGATTTAAAGGTAAATTTACACTGTCTTAATTGTTTTTGTTTGTTTAATTTTTGCTTTACTACATGCTGATCTTTTCTGATTCCATTTTTTTAAATGTAGCATCTTTATTGTAGTTGAGTCTATATTTCCATTGCTAACATATCACTATTCTTTATTTAGCCTTTCTCTACCTTTTCAGGGCTTCTATAAATACACCAAAATCACTAAATTCTTAAATACTAAGCAGCACAACAGGTACCAGAAATGGAACATTTTGTTAAAATAAATCATTCCTGTTTTTCTCAGCAGTCTCCAGAGCTTGCTTGTATACCGCAATTAGATCACACTGTGGTTTCCTCAAACTAAACAGTATTTTTATTCAAATAACAGATTACTTTAAACATTTTAAGTCCATGTACTTCTCATGGAAACCACTGTGGATTTGTAAGCACAAAATATATATTTTTTTACTACATTTATTTGATTAATAATTTTACTGGGCAGCTCAGAAGCCATGTTTTACTTGGAAATCCGGGAAGCTTATAATTACGGTATCATATCAACCTTAAATATATCTTAATATCACAAAATACTAAAGGTAAACTGAATATATTTTCCAGATTATTATTTATTACTCTCAGGTAGCACATACATTATATATTTTTAAAGCAAATAGAACATGAAAATAAAAAGAGCAGAACCTGTAATTCATTATCTAATTGTTCAAACAAACATATATGTTTGAGCACAGTATTATACTATACTAGCGACTTGCCCGTCAAAAAATGACGGCAATGTGATGTATATGTTTGTCAAGTTGTTTAGTTATTAACATATATTTTTGACACTTGTAAGTATTTTAATATGAACGTGTATTTTTGTAAAATGTTGATGTAATGGTTTTTTAAAATGTAATTTGTATCTGAAGAATTGTTAACTTTAATATACATTGAATGAATAGGAAAGCAAAAAGTAAAAAGCCTTCTTGAAACGTTGCGAATTTTAACATGAAGTTTAAAATATATGTAAGCAATAACCTTCAAAGTATCTATTTTGAAACTTTAACTTTATTTTTTATGTAAGTTTAGAAGTTGACAAAACATTTGTATAATTTTGAACATTATAAACAGGAACATAGCGAATACATTTTGTAACCTAATTTTTTATTAAAAGTATTAACATTTGAATGTAAAAACAATTGACCTTTAAATTAATCAGTATTAACATGCAATTTCTATCACAATAATTGTTAACTTGAATATACATTGAATGTAGAGGAAGGCATACAGTAAAACTCTGCTTAAAACGTACGTAATTAAAGTAATTCATTACTGAGCACATAAACTGGCGATAAACATTAATGTAGTTAGTAATCTTAAGATAACAGACAATATTTACATTGTGACTTAAAAGGTGCTTGACCTCCTAACATCCACTTTGTAATCTGTTGAATGAAATAACTTGCAAATATATTTTTTAAACTTGTAACATTAGAAACATTAACATAGTGACTTAACATTTTAACATAATTTTTACTAACAATGCAAGGCAAGTATTTTGTGAGGCGAATCATTCCTAAACAGTGCTTTCATTAATTATGACTGAATTAAACAACCAATTGTTAAGTATTTTGCAATGCTTTTAAAAAATGTTGGCATCTTGAATTTGTATCCTGCAAAGTTATAGTACTTCATAGTAGACAATGTTTTTAGTAAAAATACGTCCATCTTCTAATAAATCACCTTGACTTTCATTGTTTTCAATGTAAACTTTAATAGCCTGTGGATTTTTGCACCGTGACAACGCAACGTACAATTGACCATGTGCAAAAACTGGTTCTTCCAAGTAAATACCCACAGATTTGAAAGTCTGACCTTGTGATTTATTAATGGTCATGGCAAATGCCATAATAATGGGAAATTGTCTTCTTTGAAGTATAAAAGGGAGACTACTTTCACTTGGTGCTAAATCTATTCTTGGTATGAAAACTCTCTCTCCTTTATGGGTCCCAGTTAAAATTTCAGCATCTATAAAATGGTCCTTTAATTGTTGAACAATTAATCTTGTGCCATTGCATAGGCCTTTTTTGGGGTTCATATTTCGCAGTAACATGATAATTGCACCTTTCTTTAGCTGCAAAATATGTGGTGGCATTCCAGAAGGAGTTAAAGAGTTAATGAATTCAGTTGAAAAGTTTGCCTGACTTTCATTGTCATCAGCAAGTACAGAATCAGCACTGTGATAATTTCTTTGTGGTGCATTAATTTTTTTTAAGATTTCATTATTGAGTATTAATGCATCTTTATTTTTACACGTCAGTATGACTTGGTTGGCAAGCTCAGAATATTCTTCGTTATTTATGCTCCCTTCAAATATTGCCGATATAATATCTTGTTGACAAATCATATGAGGTGGTATCTCTACAGTGTCGTCAGGTAAATGTAGTATTTTTTCTGTTCTTCCTTCTCCAATTTTAATAAGCCAATCATTGAAATCAGTTTGGCCTTCTGATCTCATATTTTGTTGCAGTTGAAGATGGGTAAAATGTTTCCATACTGTACTTGACTTTATACATGTTTCAATAATGTCTGTTCGATTTCCATGTACAACGACAGGTAATGTTTGTCTAAAATCGCCACCCAACAAAATTACCTTTCCACCAAATGGAAAAATATTATCCATGACTTCACGAAGCAAACGGTCAATACATTGGAGGGCATAGCATGACATCATTGTGGCCTCATCTATTATAATTAATTTACATTTCTTCAATTTCTTTGCTTGTAAGGATGTCATGCGAATATCTGACACTGAATTTTCCAAAATAGGCACTGGCAGTTTGAATCCACTATGAACAGTTCTTCCACCTTCTAATAAAAGTGCAGCAATTCCAGTAGTGGCAAACGCCATTGCTATTTGTCCTTGTGCTCGTACTGAACTCATTAATAAATTGTACAAATATGTTTTCCCTGATCCGCCAGGTCCATCAAGATAGAAATAACGCTCTGTCACCATGTCATCATCTATAGCATTTTTAATGGCATGAAATGCTTGCAATTGTAGTGTATTTAAAGTTGCAAGTCTTTCTTGTGTTCTTTCTGCTTGTAGTTGAATGTCATAGTCTTCAAAGTTAATGTCATCTATTAGACCTGGATCAGGCAAATTAAAACTTGCACAACTTAATCCATGAGTTAAAAAGACTTCTTGAATTTCCATTAAGGCTTTTAAGTGTGCAATTGGTTCATTGTATCGTCGCATAAAGTCTTCAGCCATATTACTTTTAAAAGTCTCCCACAAAGCTAATGCATTTGGAGCATTTGAGAAGATACAAATAAAAGCAAATTGTTCTCTCATCTGTCGTGGCATTTGACATTGTGCTGCTTCTTCTAAACATCTTTCCCACTCTGTATCATCAGCGAGTAAGTTTCTATTTCTTGCAGCTAAATGGAAGGATTCATATACAATGTCATTAACAGTTCTTAATTGTTCAAAACTTTGTGCTCCTGGAACATTTAAAAGTAATATCCGTAAGCAAAATCGTTCAACATCTCTTGGACTGACTGTGTAAATTCGTGGAATTATTTTATTTCCTCTGGTTTTTCTTGCTCTCCATAATCCATTCACAAAAACATAGTGATATGGAATTTCAATATATAAGTATTGTGTTGCTTGAGCATCAGTGGAATTTAATGCAAACCATGCAGTTAGTGTAGTGTGACGATCTTCACTTTGGGCCAATGCATTCATTTCATTTCCAGAATGGAAATAGACTAAATGTCGTTGTGGCAAATGTACTGCTAACCTATATACTGCATGTGATCTATCATGCATTTCAAATTTTAAAAGCCGCCACATAGCTTCTGGCGCACTGACATAGCGAGCATCTACATGAGATGCAAGTTCATCATGTACTAACTCACTACTTTCAGGGTTGTCTGCACTTTTGACGACTACAGTAGCTGCATCGTAACCTTTGTAAATATATTTGTAGACATATTTAATGGATTTGATGGAAGTGCAGGCTTCTACGTTGATGTGGGCGTTGTACTTCATGAGTAAATGTGGATTGTAGGGTACTACATATCTATTGTCCACTTTTTTTCCACGAATAATGGCACTATCTCCTTCTCTTCTTTTATAAAGTGGATATCCATCACAATTGGCATATGTTTTGTCTCTATAATCTTTTGGGAAATCTTTTGAACATTGATTATTTTCCATACATGGTGATTGTGGATTAAGGTCTCCACAGGGTCCATGAATCATGCGATGAGTAACAATCTCATATAGTCTACCATATAGTTCTGGATCCGGTAGTTCAGCAACTATGACTGCATCCACTTTGTCCGAAGTATCTAATTTATCTTTCTCTTGAAGTATTATGAGAAGATGTGCATGTGGAAGGCCTCTTTTTTGAAATTCAATGGTATATACATAAGCAAGACATTTGCCAAATAACTGATTTATAGTAAAGTCACGTATTAATTCATTTAATTTGATCTTAAAAACTCTGGCTACTAAATCTGGTCGATCTGAAGCACTTTGTCCAAGAAGTAGATTTTGATTAATTTCTGGCCATTGTGGATTACATGTAAATGTCACAAATAAATCTGGTTTTCCAAATTTTGTCACAATAGCCATAGCATCATTGTATCTTTCTCTCATATTTCGAGGAGATCCTTGAAAGGAAGATGGTAAAATGATGGCTTTGCCAGCTGTCATGTCTCTGCTTGTAGCCACGTCAGCAACATAGTCCATGAGTCCACAATATTGTTCTACACGTAGTTTATCTTGTTGATATTTTATAAAGTTTAAATTATTTGCCTCAACTTGCAAATATGAATCAATAATCCATTGTTGTGTTAGTTTTCCACCACATAAAATGGGATTAAATTCATCTCTAATGGCAATTTGAGCAACTTTAAATTCAAGCATAGAAACATTATTTCGGATTCTGGCTTTAGCATTTGGGTAACTGGGAAGGGTTAATTTTGGTTGCCAACCTGCTTCTCCGTGTGGGAAAAAGATGGGATATGTCATTGGATCTAAATTTGGACTTAAGATATTAATATTAATAAATGGTTGGTCCTCATTTCTGGGATATACTCTAATGTCTCTTTGAAATGGTGGTTCTCCTTCATCATTGTGAAAGACCATTGCAACCTCATTTGATGTTGGCAAGTTATAACGACGTTTATCAGTATGTCTGTCTCTTTTAAGCACCATATTAACCTTTGGCATGGGTAATTGATGTCTTTGTGCATGAAGTAGTTGTTCATTTTCTACTTCTGCCAATTTTTTGTAAGCTTTACTGTAGGGATTGTTGTCCATAATGTTATTTAGCTCTATAAAAACACTGGGTAAGCATTTTTTATTTTCTTCCATCTGCATACGTTGGTCAACAGCTTCCATTGTATCTAGGACATATAGTTGAGCGAATTTTCTTTGCTCTCCTTCCTCTGGATGTAAATGTGAAGTCCGATGATAAATTTGTCCTTGGACTTTAAAACAGTAAGGACCATGTCCTGGTACATTAGCAGCCAATGTTGCCCCCATAGATGCAAATGATATGGCACTATTGTAGGATCTTATGTTTGTCTTAAAATTTTTGTAATTTGGAAAAGTAGGTTCAGTCATAATATTTAGTAAATAGGTTGGAAATTGTTTCCTTTGTGGAAGTTTGAACTTTCCTTTTTGACAACAACTAATAAATTGTCCATCTCGGGGTCTCTCCTGTTTAAAATAATAAGCCTCACAAAATTGACATTGAGTAGTCATGTCCCCACAACTATGAACCTCTACTGCTAAAGACTTCATTAAAGGACAATTTGCAACGCATATTGGATGTTGACTTTGATATTCATCAGATGAAAAGTCATGAAATGTTTCAACAACAGGTTCTAAATGTTTAGTTTTTTTCGTAGATTTTCTTGGTATATGTTGGACTTGTTTGGTTGAAATGTCCTGTAAGTTTTTAGTAAGAGTTTGTAAATGCTTTTTTTTTTGTAGTTTTTTTTTTTGGTCTGTCTTGACTGGTATGTTGTAAAATGTCATCTGATGTTTTAGGAACAGTTTGTAAATGCTTTATTATTTTTTTATTTATTTTGGTTGTATCTTTCATTTTTGCAGCTGATATTCTTTTATTTGCAAGTCTTTTGCGTTCTTTTTCTCTTCGAATTTCTTTCTCCTCCGGTGTCTGCTGGGCGGCCCATCTCTCTTGTCTTTCTCTAGTTTGACGTCTTTTCTTCTCTTCTTTGGTTTCGTTATCAGCCATATTAATCTGTAAACGTAAACAAATAAATGTAATTGTGTATATTTAAATTTGTAATTCCTGTTAAAGATTATTGTGCACAATTGTTGAAATAAAAGGCAAATCATGAATGTATCATTGATATTTAGTTAAATTTATAATTCCTGTCTTCAGTGGCTCAGAATTTGTCCAATGGAATACTGCTGTAAATAAGCATGTAACATATTTATTTAAAATAATGGTTTTATTTATTAAAAACTTTGTTTGTGGATAGATATTTACCACTGCAAAACTTCTTTGCTGAAAAAAAAAGTGATGTGGTTATTGAGCTATGTATTGCATAGTAGCAATTTAAATAAAATAAGGGAGATAGTAAATTAATTAATTTATTTTTCTGTTGAGACGGATGCAACTGAAAGCAGTTTCTTTAGTGTTATACTTTAGTAGTTATTATAGTTTACCTTGGTTGAAGTGTGATTTAAATCCGAATGTTTGTTGGTCCTCGTTTCAAAATCGTTGTCCAATGGTGTGGTCCTCTGTCGGAAGTCCTCGTCCGATGGTGTGGTCCTGTGGCGATAGCCCCTGTCCGATATTGTGGTCCTGTGGCGATATCCCTCGTCCGATGTTGTGGTCCGTTGGTGAAAGTCCTCGTCCGATGGTGTGGTCCTGTGTTGAAATTCCTCGTCTGCTGGTCTGGTCCTGTGTTGAAATTCCTCGTCTGCTGGTCTGGTCCGAGTCCTCGTCCGATGGTCCGGTCCTGTGGAAAAAGTCCTCGTCCGATTGTCTTCACGCAGTATCTGTTGTAATGTAAAATAGAAAATGTTGTTTGAGTGAAATGTCTTTTAAATAAGTAAAAAATGTATTAATTTTGCTGTATTGTATCAGTTATGGTTATTTTTTTCAAAAATTTTTTTTTAACTTTCTGTACAATCCCAAGACTTTTGTTATTCTTTTTTAAGGTTCTTAGTAAGGCTTGTGGGTTGTGATATATTAAATAAGAATATGAATTTATTTTGCTATGTGTTTATGTTCGTTTTTGTACAATCCTGTTTTGTGCGCACCACTTGTGGTATACTTATTTAACCTTTATTTGGATGGTTATAGTTAGTGAAACATGAAATAATATAATTAATGTAGTTTGCTATGTGTTTGTGTTAGTTTTTGACAATCCTGTTTGGTGCGCATCACTTGTGCAAAACTAATTTCTTCTTGATTGTACAGGTTATAGGTTGTTAAACATTAAAGAAGAATGTTAATATAGTTTGCTATGAGTTTGTGTGCTTTTTTATACAATGCTATTAGGTGCACAACACTTTTGTTATTCTTATTTTTGGTTATTTGTAAGGCTTATAGGTTGTTAAAAATTTAATAAGAAATTCTGTTTTGTGTGTAGCAGTTTGTGTGTCATTGAATTGCGATTTGGCTAATTGAATTGTGCCCTAAATAAGCACATAGCATATTAGTTAAAATAATGTTGTAGTCATTGAAAAACTGTATTTTTGATATTTTTTTATTAACTAAAACCTTAGTTTTAAGCAATTGTTATGTTGTTATTTAGAGCCCTATTCAATTGGTCAAATTGCAATTGAATGAGGGCCTTTGTGTGTACCATATGTTGCATAGTTTGGCCCTCATTCAATTGCATTTTTTACAATGTAATAGTACTCTAAGGCCGTAATTGAATTGCAATGTAGAAATTTGAATAGGGTTGTAAATAAGCACATCACATATATTTGTTAAAATAGAGTAAGGGCCTAAAAGTTCTTATTTATAGCCATATTTAATTTTCCAAAATAGCAATTGAATAAGGGCCTTTGGTTACTGCATTTGTTATATTGTGAGCTCCTCATTCAATTGTGTTTTGGCCAATGGAATAGAGCTCAATATCAGCACAGAGCATATTTTTTTACGGAATTTTGTATTTAGTGAACTTGTATCCAAAAGGAACGTGTTCACAAAAGAAAAATTTCCTTTAAAAAATATGCTCTGTGCTTATATAGAGCGCTATTGAAATGGGCAAATCACATTTGAGTGAGGCCCTTGGCCATTAAAGACATATAGGTCCTCATTGAATTGCAATTTTGCCAATTGAAGAGGGCTCTATATAATCACATAACATATTTATTGAGCAAAGTTTTTAGTTATTGAAAACTTTGATTGTGGTTAGAAATTCAGTCACTAAAAAGTTCTGTATAAAAAAAATGTTATGTGCTTATATAGAGCCCTATTCAAATGAGGAAGTTGCAATTGAATAAGGCTCATGGTTATTTCTTGTTTATACTTAATACTTTACCTTGATAGAAGTTTTGAATGACAGACGGTCCCCTCCTGCCAATCTTAATCCGCCGGTCTTCTTTTAGTGTCTGTTTGAAAAAGAAAGTGAAATAGTTATTTGTATATTTATAATTTGTCATCTAGCAAAGCATGGCCTTTTGAGCATGTAATGTGTTGTTGTATCTTACCTCTTCAAATTTGTTGGTGTTCTTTAAAAGGGATTGTGCTTCACAGTGCACGGTGCAAATTGTTGAGAGACGCTGTTGATGCAGAGTCTATTTGAATATGAAAAGAAATAGAAAGATTCAGCTTTATCTGATGTATTGAATTGCAGTAAATTAATTCAATTAACCTTATTTTTTGTTGGGGGCTACACACATATGTCACATACATGAAGGACATTACATAGTTTAATGTAATTATTTTGTGTACGTGTGACATATCCGTATACATGAGTCAAATTTAAATGGTTAAATTAACCTTATATTTTTATTTTCCAACACACATAAATGTGTGTGTGTGAGATGTAACTATAGATGATACACATATATGTGCGTGTGACATATCAGTATACATGAGATATAATGTCATTAAAATGTAGTTGTTTACTGATTTTGTTGTAAGCTAATTTTGTTGCATTGGCAATACACATAAATGTGCGTGTCACATGTCACTATACATTATAGACATATATGTCGGTGTCAGATGTCACTATAAAGGGGCAATACACAGAAATGTGCGTGTCAGATGTCACTATACATTATAGACATATATGTGCGTGTCACATGTCACTATACATTATACACATATACGTGCGTGTCACATGTCACTATACATTATAGACATATATGTCGGTGTCAGATGTCACTATGAAGGGGCAATACACAGAAATGTGCGTGTCAGATGTCACTATACATTATAGACATATATGTGCGTGTCACATGTCACTATACATTATACACATATACGTGCGTGTCACATGTCACTATGAAGGGGCAATACACAGAAATGTGCGTGTCAGATGTCACTATACATAAAGCTCTGTTTAATTTTTTTTGTGAGCCTATACACATAAATGTGCCATACATGATGACTACATAAATCCTAGTTTATTTTTTTATTTGTTTGACCTGACCTGATAATAAAATGTAATATATTATAGCTTACCTGTCAGTTGTAATTTGCACAATGTAAAGTAGTAAATTAGTAAAGAATTGTCTTCTCAAGTAAAAGCAGCAGTTATCTCAGAAGTCACTCCGTTGATCACCTGAGGAGAAATGTATTTTTTAGTTGGAAATAGCCAGTATTTATAAACTTGTAGAAAGTTCTGGAAAGTGAGACCGTTAGAACGCAATACGCATGCGCTATTTGCGTTCCAGCTTACAATTTGCGTTCCATCCGCCATTTTAGGCGTATTACTGTTCAAAATGGTGTTTAATATGATTGTGATACGTTCCGCATAGTATGTGTTTCATTATTGCGAGTAAGTGTAGTGTAGTTACGTCTGAAGCCTCGTTTTCGTTTTGTTCGTCGGCCATTTTTTCTCTCGCTTAGCGATGGTATTAGTGTCTAAAGTGTTTATTTTGATTTAAATGTAGGTGTAACTTGTTTTTTTGAGGTGCTGGCTGGTTCCTCTTGCTGTAGGTAAGCTTTTCATGTGTTTGTTGTGTGTCTTTGTTAAGTTTTAAATGTTTGTATGTCGGCGTGTTGCGTCCGATGTTTGCGAAGTCGTAATGTGTGGTAACGTGTCTCGTATGGTGTTTGCGTGTGTAGCCTCGTTTTCGTTTTATTCGTCGGCCATTTTTTTTGTCGCTTAACAAACTATTTAGTGTCGAAACTCTTTTATTTTGAGTGCAATTAAGTTGTAAGTTGCATTTTTGAGGTCCTGGGTGCTTCCTGTTTGTGTAGGTAAGGTTTTTATGTATGTGCTGTGTGTATGTATTGTGTTTGTAATTTTGTAATGTTCGCGAGTTGCGTCCGAGTGTTGCGAGGCCGTAATGTGTGTGAACGTGTGTCGTATGTTGTTTGCGAGTGTCGTAATGTGTTTGAACGTGTGTCGTATGTTGTTTGCGAGTGTCGTAATGTGTTTGTACGTAAACTTTTTTTTTCAAGGGTCGCAGTTGCTGCAACTGAAGACCTCGCTTTGCGAGGTCCTCAGGTGCTGGCATGGAGCGCCTGCGGCGCTCCAAGCCAGCAACTGAGGCCCTCGCTTCGCGAGGGTCCTCAGTTGCTGGCAAGGAGCGCCTGCGGCGCTCCATGCCAGCAACTGAGGCCCTCGCTTCGCGAGGGTCCTCAGTTGCTGGCAAGGAGCGCCTTCGGCGCTCCATGCCAGCAACTGAGAACCTGGCACAGTGCCCTCGCTACGCGAGGCCCGCGACTCGCTGCGCGAGGCCCAGCGAGTCGCGGCCCTTCGCGAGGGTCCTCAGTTGCTGGCAAGGAGCGCCTTCGGCGCTCCATGCCAGCAACTGAGAACCTGGCACAGTGCCCTCGCTACGCGAGGCCCGCGACTCGCTGCGCGAGCCGCGGCCCTCGCTACGCGAGGCCCAGCGAGTCGCGGCCCTCGCTTCGCGAGGCCCGCGACTCGCTGCGCGAGCCGCGCCCTCGCTTCGCGAGGGCCGCGTCTCGCTGCGCGAGCCCCGCCCTCGCTTCGCGAGGGCCGCGGGCTCGCTACGCGAGCCCGCAGCGTTAGCAACAACTCGTACGCTCACAACTATATATGTGATGTTTAGTAGTGGTGTGGTTGTGGTCATATAACTTACTCATGACATTTGTATACTAAACTGTAGTGACAATGAGCATAGCCACTACATATATAAAATGTGCTCAAAACTGAATATGTTTGCCACTGGACTAATATACATACATGTAATTAAAAAGGATTAAGGATTGGGTCTAAAAACATATATACATGTTTAACCCTAGTATATTTTTTCCTAAAGATAAATACAATAATATAATCAAGGACAGTGCTCTAAAAAGTTGGGAATGATTAGCCTGAGTTGATATATATTTCTGGTAATACTCAACCTGACAACTAGGTGGCATATGTGATTTTTACCATATTTTTCTGTGTATAAGATGACCCCTATTTTTGGAGCCCAAAATTCAGAAAAAATACATGTGCAAATGTGTATTTTACAATTTTTTATTGTGTTACACATATATTAAAGGGCACTTTCTGTCATGCTTTTCATTGATTTCCATTCCATCTCAAGATCACATTATTATTACTCAGTCGCGATGTGCAATTGCATTTTTCCGGTTTACACAGGGATCACAAAGATATTGAGCTGGAATGGAAATCAGTGAAAATCATTACAAAAAGTGCCTTTAAGTACATGTGTAACACAATAAAAACCTATAAAATACACATGTATAGGCACACAAGCACCACACACATGCCACACACAATAGTACAGATCATTCATGATGTGTAAGTTTAACACATTGTAATGCTGCATCTGGCCACTAGACGGTGCTTAAAGGAAGGAGAAAAGACACAAGGAGTAGAAATGCTTGTTAAAATAGAGTGCATTACAACACCGCTTGTGAAATTAAAAATGTGTATTTTACAAGCTATTATTGTGTTACACATGTATTTAAGGGCACTTTCTGTCATGATTTTCACTGATTTCCATTCCAGCTCAATATCTTTGTGATCCTGTGTTAAGCTGGAAAAATGCAATTGCACATCGTGGCTGAGTAATAAGTGATGTGATCACAAGGATATTGAGCTGGAATGGAAATCAGTGAAAATCATGACAGAAAGTGATTAAAAATATGTGTAACATAATAATAACTTGTAAAATACAAATTTTTATGCACACTTGCAGTGTAATGCACTTCAATTGGAACCAATGAATTTCCAAATGTGTGTCTTTTCTCCTGCCTCAAATCTATTGGCCAGATGCAGCCTTACAGTACCAGACCAGGGTATCTAATTGCAACATTCCGTGTATAAGATGGTCCCCCTATTTTAGAA
This sequence comes from Discoglossus pictus, assembly GCA_027410445.1. Lineage (NCBI taxonomy): Eukaryota > Metazoa > Chordata > Amphibia > Anura > Alytidae > Discoglossus > Discoglossus pictus. Next base: position 346,761,457 of record CM050167.1, on the reverse strand, counting down.
TTAAAAAAATTGGTAAAAAATACCGTCTTATACACGGAAAAATACGGTACATACATCCGGCCGTGCTTAATTGATCATGATCATGCTATGAAATGTTATTTATGAATGCATGATGTACGGTTTAGGCTTTCGGCCAGGTAGCTGCGGGCTTGATCAATTGAATCGCTCTGTAACTGTAGCAAATCTCCAGCCCGCAGTTTACTTCATACCAGCCGTAGGTCTGCAATTTGCACCAGACACAAATATCTTATGTAAAAGATATGTCAATCCCATCTTTCTCCTTCAGTTTTAAAGAAAAATAATTAGGATCTCAAGAAAGTGGGACATGATCGGATCGTTGGGAGAAAAAAGGGTTACATCCTTAAATGTGGGATTTTTATTTAAAAGAGGGAGGTTAAGATGAATAGGGGTTTTCCATGAAAAGAGACATTTGAGACATATAAATAATGTCTATTATTGCATATAAAAAAGCCTAAGTATCCTTTCCAGGTGAGAAAAAACATACAATAGTACAAATACAGACACTAATTGGGTATCTTGGCAATGACTTACCACTGCTTAACTCATAGCCAAAGACTGACTGAGCTGAGGCTATTGATGAAGACAGAACTGAAAGTGAAAATGATGAACTAGAGGTGGAGATGATGGGTGAAATGGAGCAGTTCCATCTTTCGTGTTTGAATTGGTTTCTGCACTCTTGGATTCCCAGTCTTGCTCCTTCCCGGATGCTGGACAACAAATATGGTTTCCTTTTACACAAATCTTTCTGGCGGGAGCTAAGTGGTAGATTGTTGCAGCCTAGTCTCTCTGGTACTCCAAATGATGTGATGCCTAGCCACCTGCAATGACAAAGATTAGATAAATAGTAATTCTCCTTTACTTATTTAATTTATTTAAAATGTATTTAGAAAATCCATAGCCAAGTGATAGGAGTACCTTTATATAAAAAGAGAAAATATGAAAGTAATTTTCATTCAAGAACTTTAAACCTTGTCTCAATGTGTAAAAAGTGATTTTGTAGGCCAATAATGTTGTCCTATTTGTAGGAAAACGCACGTTTTTTGGCTTAATCACCATGCATATTTAATCATTAAAAAATTATGTTAAAGATCTTCTTATCAGCAGCTACGTAAAATGACTAGCTGATAACAATGCATGTACTTGTTTATAAAAAAGGCTTGTACCAATTTACTAAAGCAAGAAAGTGCTAATAACGCATGCAATAATGCACAGCATCTAAGGACCACTACAGCTCAAGAAAAAAGATACTTATGGTTAGGTAATACATTTATTGTGAAAATCAGAACTTTTGAAGACTCTGTTTATGAGTACAAAAATCCATATTGTCTTTGTTACATCACTATCTGAGAGCGGGATGATAGGGGGGGGGGGCGGGTGTTTGTAGTTATCTTTGAAAGGAGGGATGAGGGAGGAGGGAACTCCAGAAATGTCTCACCTGTCTCACCCACCAATGTATAATGGATTCCTTCAGAGGCATCAAACTTTTTTTCTAATTAAAAAATAGCTGTTTGACTTTTTCTTGCTTAATTCTGCAATTAGTTAGACTATTTTGTTTTTTCATTGTGCAGTGGTTCTTTAAATCTTTCTCTATATACCACTTGTGCTTGCTTGTTGAAACGCCTACACTTACCTAGCAAAGCAATTCAGTGTTAGTAAATTGAATATAGAGTTGTTAAATGGCTCTTTATAAAATTATCTGTATAATACTTTTCAAATGTATCATAATAATAATTTATAATAATATGTTATCTGCACATGACCTTATTGAGATGATACTTCTGTTGCTTTTATTCTAGTATCAGACATAAAAATGCTATTTATACACATTTGGGAAACTACAAGGCTGACATAATTTATTTATTTATATATATATATATATATATATATATATATATATATATATAAATAAATAAATCTAGCCGAGGGCCCCGGTGCATTGCACCACCTTCAACGGTTATTGTGTTATTGTCTTTGCCGTCGTGTATTTTCTAAGTTCTGCGTGCCTGGCGTTTGAAAGCCTTGTTTTCATCCTGTTTCAGAATTTTTACGTTTTTCATCCACCATTTTGCTTGCTTAGCTGATTTTCGAGTGACGGAAAATGGGAAATATGGCTCAAAATCGCTTGCAACATCACTCCCAGGCTTCCTGGCTCTCCTCTGTGCTGTGCGTGAGTGTGTTTTTATTTATTTTTTATTATTTTGGTTGTTTTTTGTGTTTTTCGAGTTACACGCTACATGCTTCTACTGCTCGCCTTTGGCGCTCATTGCAGCCTCAGTTCAATGTGCTTGCAGCCTAAGTGCTGCCCGGCTGCTTCGCCTCGCTTTGCAAGGCTCACATGTGTGAGGGCGCTGCTGGCTGCAATGACCACCTTCGGCACTCATTGCAGCCTAAGTGCTATGTGGCTGCTTCACCTCGCTTCGCGAAGCTCTCAGTTGCGTTGGCAACATTGCAAACGTCACCAACATCGCACGATCCACAACTATATATGTGATATATATATATATATATATATTATATATATAAAAAATAATGAGGGGCGATCTTGACACAGCAGGTGTGTAATAGGCAAAACAGGTTTAAATTCAATAAAGCAATTAGTCCTGCTTGCCATACTAACTGGGATCTTGAAATGATGTCATATCTGGCAAAGATGTTACCCACAGCTTCTACCATATGGTGTTCAGAAACCGACCATAAAATACAGAAATTAGAGGGCATGCCTTGACACTAACGTATTATCAACGGCAGTCAAATAGTGGAGTGTCAACACTCCCCAGAGATTCAAATCTTTTGTTAATGGGAGATCATTGATTATTGTTTAGCCATGAGAAATTGGTCTGTTGTCTTGAATGCAAGTAATCTGCACAAAAAATTCTAGACAAGCATTTTTTTTTGGTCTAATTTATAAAAAGAATACTAATCTTACTGCATCTCAGATGTAATTCCAGCCCTGGCTAAGTCTGTTCTGCCTTATTAATATCTGGATTGGCCACACATGGTACTTACCCTGGCTCCCATATACTTCACTGTAATCCAAACATTTCTGTCAGGCATGTAAAAGATCATATTTTAAACATTACAAAAAGTATTTTGTACAAATATTAAGTGGTCTATAGTGTAGAAAAAAATGCATTGAAGTGAGACACAATGGGATTGTTTTCTACTCCTCTGTCTTGACATGTTCCACAAAACACAGTGGCAGTAAGTCTTCAATTGGCCAAACCGCAATTATTTGAGCCTGTAATGTAGGCCGTAATTGTAATGGATTACATTACCAGTGCTAAAGACAAAAAATCCATATTCAGTTACAAAAAAATCAACAAGCCCGCAATTGCCTTCAAACTCGTAAATGGCAAATGTATAAAAAAATATACGAGTACTAGATATAACTCGCAAGTGGGTTAAACACCTCTTCGTATAACCGCAGAAGCAAATAAACACACACTACTGTACTTTAAATTACTGGGAAAGCAATGAAAGGCATTCAAATGAAGTTAACAACAGTCTCAAGCTCGCACATCTGCAATAAAAAATAATTATTTTTTTAATTTTATTTCTGTGTTATATCGATCCCGGGAATCAAGGGGTTAATACATAACATGAAACTAGAACAGTGGCTTTCATGATTTTTTTTAATTTTTACATTGCTGGATTGGAGTCTGATCACAAATTTTACTTCTAAACACTAAATAATTGAAGTTTTATTGATGTTTTACTCATGTCATGATGACGGTCTCATTTCCTATTGGCTGTGTCTAAGAAGTATTGCAAGTGTTTAAGAAGTAAATTACGGATTGCTCAAATATTGTCAGATTATATGATCATGCCCCCAGAAATCGTACTTACGAGTGCATGGTTTAGGTGTGGGCGCTGTGAGAGGACATTTGAGACAATTAAATACATCTACCGGTAACTGTTTAGAAAAATGTGACCCGCAGCCAAAAATTTCTGTTCGGAGATAATATCGGACTTGCAATTGAATGAGTCCTTGGTTTATACTTCCTCTCATTTAATGGTAAGCTAAAGGAGATAATGGCATATGTAAATTGCATTTTCTTAAATTAATATAAACTATTTGTCATGCAATAAAAACACATTTGTAATGTATAAAACACATTATTTAAATGCAAGATAGAAAGCTGTGGACTACAGTGGCCTTACTGTGTACTAACTAATCTTTAATTATTAACACTGCTCCTGTAGCCAGTCTTTGTGAACAACAGCTATCCATATATGGGCAACGGCAGTCCAAAAAATTTCTATTTTGTATTTAAAAGATTATATTTTAAACATTATATAAAAAATAAATGTTCTATATTACAGATAAATTTCATTAAATGGAGACACAATTGGATAGTTTTCTCCTCTTCTGTCCTGACATATAGGATAAGAAGTGCGTCCATTTTTTTCCCTACTATTCAACAGCATTTTGCGCATTATCAAGTTTTATTTTTCACATCCGTCCTTTAAATGCTAAAATACAGTATTAGGATTCTCATTCAATTGCAAGCCCGCAGATTTTGTTATACAGGCCGAATGTGTGAGGGCTTGAAATTTGCTACAATTACAGAGTGATTCAATTGAACAAGCCAGCAAGTTACGGGCCGAAAGACAAAACCGTAAACCATGCAATCGTAAGTAGAATTTCAGAGCGTGATCATGATGAAGTAAGCAAGGCCGTAACTACCGATTTAGAAACAGCCAATAGTAAATGAGACCGTCATCATTATGTCAGTAAAACATGGAGGTTACATATCAATTAGAGTTTAGAGGTCCCATATGCGATCACACTCACAAACCGGCAATGTACACAATATTAAAAATGAATGCCGATACTGTTCTAGTCCATGTAGGTGTCCTGATATGTATTAACCAAAAGGAAACATAGCAAAAAAATATTTTTTTATTGCAGATTTGCAAGCTTGAGACTGTTATGCAATTAACTCTAATGTCTTTCATCCCTTTCCCCGTCTATTAAAGTGCAGTATTAATTTTTTATTTGCATTTACAGTGCTACAAGAAGGTTTTTGAGAGTCCTATCTGGTACTCGTAGGATTTTCTTCTACATTTGACATTTACGGGTGTGAAAACATTTGCGTGCTTGAGGAATTGTAGCAATTGAAGAACGATTTGCAATTTTAGCGATTTTGTAACTTTTGTGGGCAAGAAAGATCAGAGGTTTAGATGGGTTGTACGGTAAGTTACGATTTTGACAACCGCAGGGATTTTCAGCCTGTATCCCGTAAATCGTCTGCTAAAAGACGCCAAATTAATAGCAAATTAGTTTACAGGATACATTACGGGCTCCAGTAACCAACAACTGCTCAATTGAATAGGGGCCAAGGTATTTTAAGTAGATCTGTGATGCGGTGCAGTAATGCCTGATAATGCCCGATGTAGCACAGTGTATCCCCCCTATCCACCACGTTACACATCACAGACAGAGGAGCCATGCATGTTTTAATGGTCAAACATGCACAGCTTAAGAGCTGTTTCCGTTGGCGCATGCACGATTGCATGAAAAAAACGTGATGCTAAATTCAGATGTGTTTAGATTTCATACATGTGCCATCAAAGGCTCTATAGTGGTGGGCAAAGATGCAATGGTTGGAACTACGTTATTACTGATTTATAATAACAACAGTAAAATTGTAACATGCCCGTGCATTGTCATCAGCAAGACCTATTAATATCTGGTATTTAAATTGTCAGTCTGTCAACCATATAATGAAATTATTAAAAAGTAAAATTAATAAGAATATATATATATATATATATATATATATATATATATATATATATATATATAGTAATTAAATAGTACATTCGTGTTCACATTTGAATGTCTAAAACAAGTTAAAAAACTTGTTTCATGGCCAGAATTTTCAAGAAAAACAGTTATTACACTGCACTCTAGGAACCTTGGCAGGGACATGAAAATTCTCATGCTCTTGCTATCCATAACCATATGAAACATGGCTTCCCTTAAGCATATGCCTGCTGTATCAAACAGCTTTGAGCAAAGCTAGGGTTGGATTATACACCAGCCAGGAATCCCACCCACATACAGCCGTTTCAAGGTCACTGCCTATCATAAGTGTGGGGCCAGATCCTTAGCTTGAATAGTGGATATTATGAGTAGGTAGTTCACCACAACAATCATTTAATATATGGTGGGCAAAAGAGCGATAGAAGCCCTCCATCGTACAGTAGTACAGTAAATAAATAGTACATTTGTGTTCACATTTGAATGTCTAAAGCAAGTTAAAAAAAAACTTGTTTCATGCCCAGATTTCTTAGAAATACAGTTATTACACTGCATTCTGGGAACCTTGGCAGGGACATGCCAAAAAAAAAAGGCTACGCTCTTGTAATCCATAACCATATGAAACATGGCTTCCCGTAAGCATATGCCCGCTGTATCAAACCGTTTTATACAATATACAGTAATATAATATAATACATACAGATATAATAACAATTATAATTCATTTGATATTAATTGATGCTACTTTAAGAATGACTTGCACTGACACATTTTTCCTGTTATATTTAGCCGCTTGTGTTCTATGTTAATGATTGAATATTGGTAATATCATTTTATTTAACTATAATATACACTGCTACCACGGGACTGAAACACGATGAATATCAGCATTGTGGGTAGTTAAAAAGAAGATTTGTGTTTAGTAAATTTGCAGAACTTGGATTTTCATGGCATGCCGCACATAACATGACCAGAACATAACTTAACACACCCAATAAGTCACAATGAGCCATGTAGGTCTAGGTTTTACAGAGGAGAACAGCCTATAGTAAACTGTACAATGACCTGGGATGCTGGATCGCAGGTTACGGTGGATTATTGCACCAACTTGCGTGACAGCCAATCTTTTAGTAAATCACCCCCATAGAGAGAAGATTATAGATCTGGCAACTGTATTAAAAATATGTCTATGCTGTTACCATTGCTCTAATGTCTCCATCTATGTCTTGGGCTCATAGATGCCTGCAGTATTTAAAGCGAAAGATGTACCTAATTTATCCTAAATATATGAATAATCACCACTTTGTGTGAAAAACTATTTGACTCTGAGGGCCTCATTCAATTGTGATTTGGCCAACTGAATAGGGCTCTATATAAGCACAGAGCATATTTTTTTACAGAAGTTTTTAGTTAGTGAACTTTTATCCAAAAGCAAGGTCTTCACTAACTAAAAACTTCTGTAAAACAATATGCTCTGTGCTTATATAGAGCCCTATTCAATTGGCCAAATCTTAATTGAATGAGGCCCTTAGATAGCAGCTCAATCCATTTTGCTGATGTTGCTGTTTGTTTTATTTACTCTAATATAACTCCACTTTCTTTAGGTCTTCCCCAGATTTCATCATTTTTCTTATTCTTATCCAATTAATTCATTATATAATATATCTTTGTTGTATTGACTTAAATTAAGACAAAATTAAGACTGATTCGAAAAAAAATACCAGTATTCTACCATTGGAGGGAATATACAAACATCTCAATGGGTGATATGTGCATCCTTGTACTTACTATGCACAATTTCCTGTGGGGAAAATACGATCACAACCCATAGGAGGAATTTACTAAGCAATTAAAATGTCTGAGATGAGGTGTGAAGGGCATTGTTAATAGTAAATCCCTCACAACTACATAGGAAAAAGCTTAACGTGATTTTCTATGATACTTACAGACATCAACCCGATTTTTATATTATTGTTGAACTCTGGGACATTTGGATGTCATTCCTCCTAGGAATAGTTTAATCAGCTAAAAAATACTCCTAAAAAGCATTTATATTATTATTAGACATTTCCATGTGGTCATCCAAATATAATTATTTTTTCCCCTATTTTTTGTATATTATTTAATTTACTCTTCACTATTTTGACACATTTTATTTTTGTTTTTTTTTATACTTTTTTTTGCTATTTTTGATAAACTTTTAGAAAGTGATTAGAATCACAAAAAACTCTCCATTATCTCCCATATGTCTGTGATGTCCCATGATGTCACCCGGCAAAATCTCTCAGATGGATGGAGTATCTTTTCATTAATTTAGCCCATTATCCAAAAGCAAACATGTATCAAGTGTTATCATTGCTAAGTGGCTTTCTATTACTATAAAAGCCATAAAGCGGGCAAGAATGAGCTTAGAGATCAAAGCCCTTTTATAGCATCCTCATTCATTGCGCCAAACGTTCGTTCAGTGTTCAAAGGGCACTCTCACTTGGAACCATAGACAGCATTTATAAACAATGGGGTGTATTCATAAGAGCTTCTTGTTTACCTCACATGAGATAAGAAAGTCAGGTTCCTATGAAATGATGGCATACAAACCAAGGAGGTCTCTGAGATCATTACAAGTGAGTGTACATGCACAGAAAGTGATGATGCTAAAGCGTTGAGTCTAAGGTCAACTAACTTGCTATAAATTCTAGGCCTGTCAAGAATCTGCAGGACAGAACTTAAAATAGTTATTTTTCTGTGGATTCGTTATTTTTTGCTTTTAATACTTTTGTTTATTTTCTGGAATTCTTTACATTATTTTTATTTTATTATTCATAAGAGTAAATAACCTACCTTGATTAAGATGACAGAATGGCCAGAGTCGCCACTCTTCAGGCCCAGACCTTTCTTTTATCTTCTTAAGTGTAATGCTAGCCAATCAGATTTCTTTAGTTGGCAGCCTACATAAGAAAATAAAGGGATTTGGAGGTTGGAACCTGAGGCCAACTGACTGTTAGCCTGACATCTTAATAAAAGTGAGCTATTTAAAAACATGCTATAATATGAAAACAATAAGACTACAAATGACCAAAGAACATTCCAAAAAGTATAATAGGAGAAATATGGTATTGTGGTTGGGACAATAAAAGGACTTGCTGGGTGAAAAAAGGGGGAGAGTTGGTTTATTGAAAATGACTGGAGATAGGTTTGAATCAGAATTACTGACCAAGTGATGAGCACCACTTTGAAGACAAGATACCCACAAATCGTGGTCTGTTATTATGTCATGAGCATAGGGTAGAGACATCTACAGCCTTATTAAAATGTGATTCAGTAAATATAAAAGGGCTCTATTAAAGCACAAAGCAGATTTTTTTTACAGAAGTTTTTAGTTAGTGAAGACCATGCTTTTGGATAGAAGTTCACTAACTAAAAACTTCTGTAAAAAAAATATTCTGTGCGCTTAATTAGAGCCCTTTTACATTTACCGAATCGCAATTTAATAGGGCTGCTAATCTATAGTACCAAATTACTTATGGATCACTCCATACATGTCACACTGCACAAATGGCAAGGTTTAAATGGGTCACATATTGATGCTTCAACTTTACAAGTAACTTTTAACAGGGGCAGACAACTCTTTTTCATTAACCTTTGATATAGTATTATCCATATGTACTTTTAAAGTAGCGGTACACAAGTCGGAAAGCAATATTTAGAATAGACAGAAGAATGGACAGAAGAAAGAGATTAAAATAATTAGTCATTTTAGTTGGTTCAGTCTCCAATCTAAAATCTAAAATGCAGTGGCTTCATAATAAAGGGTGTTTTTAAGCATGAAGAGTTATGAGAGATCTAGTTGGTTCATAGATAAAAATGGATAATTCAATAAGGGCCTCATTCAATTGCGATTTGGCCAATCAAATAGGGCTCTAAATAAGCACATAGCTTATATTTTTTAAAGAAGTTTTTAGTTAGTAAACATCTATCTAATAACAAGTTTTTCACTAACTAAAAACTTCTTTAAAAAATATATGCTATGTGCTTATTTAGAGCCCTATTCGATTGGCCAAATCGCAATTGAATGAGGCACTAAGTGTGGGCTATAGGGAAATGTCATCAAAACTTTAATTATACAGCTCTTAACTCTTTTGACGTTTTGTAGACATAGCTTTTAATGCAGGGTCTCACTTAGAAAAATATAGCATTTGATTATTCTGGAGTTTGTTTTAGAAAAAATCGGCTTCACTGTGAGGTTATTTCTATATGTTATGCTTACAGTGCTACTTTACCAAATGGTCCACAAAAAGAGACTAGTAAGAACTTCACAGCCAGCTTAAAAAAGGTCAAAACTACAACACCAAATGTAACTGTTTTGCTCGAAGAGCTTACTATTTTTCTTGGGTAAAAGTAAAAAACAGACAAACCTAAACGATTGCTGAAATAAATAGTAATATATATAAAAGAGATGAGAGAGTGTTATAGCATAACAAGAAGAGCGCTGAATCTTTCACACTTTAACAAAAGCTGTTGGACAATTTTCTAGAGTAGGAAAACTGTACAAAGGTTAACGTTAAGTCATACAAAGATCCACATTGTACAGAGAACACTGAATATTTCAATAGGCAAAAGAGAATAAGAAGAAGTTTACTGGAAAAGGATTTATAACTAGTAAACAAATGTAAATTTTGATTATCAATAAAAATTAAGAACAAGATTAAACCCCACAGAGATATATTTGAGATCCTATCAGCAAATTAGAGTAAATTATCGTGATATCCTACAATGTCTCATAAATACAAATTAGATTGTAAGCTCAATGCGACAAGAGATCACTATGTCTGGAAAATATATGCTTTCAGTGCCTCATACTCAAAAAGCACTATATTAGAAAAATGATACTAGAATCCTCTCTTTCCAAAGTACTTAAAACATCCTAGGACATCTAGAAAACATATTATGTACCATAAGGCAGATACTATAGCCACGTTTTATTGTATGGATAACTCTTTAATGTATTGTAAAGGTATACAAAAGTATCCTATCCATACTGAATGGGTCATCATTTATTTTGTTAATATCATATTTGTATTGTGTGGACCACCCTTAAATACACAAATACAGTACATTTGATCATTTTAATAGCAATCTGATCATTTTCCAAATTTTCATTTTCTTTTGCAGATGGTGTAAAACTCCTTATATGAATATATGTATTTCTTTATACCTCAGTAACATACAACATTTTCATTCACAGAGTTAATTTTTCATACAGTTTAAAATCTAACTCTACAAATATTTACACACAAAAGTATTATATTCTACTGGTAATTACGGTAATTAACTTTGCATTGTATGGTATGGGTCAATATTTAATATTTGAGTGTTTTATAAATATTGGATTGTATGGACTGTTCTCTAATCCATTAGAAAGTATCATATGCATATTACAGGGTATGGGTCACTATTTAATATGAGCACAATATATATATATATAGTAATGCTTCTGACTTGCTAAAGAGAGCTACACACTCAAAAGATTTTCATTCTATAATGTTTGTCCAATGCTTAGATTATGGGTTACCATTTAATATCTAGGTACTCTATACGTTAAATTGTTTGATTTCTTTATATACAAGCTTTTCATTCTAACTATAATGTTTGTCCAATAAAAAAGGTATCACTATTTACTATATATATATATATATATATATATATATATATATATATATATATATATATATATATATTTATTACATCAGTACATTTACTGTTGAAGGAATTCCACACCCAGCCTGTTCAGTTTATTGGTACTTTCATTACATACACTGGGTTATCCCATCTCATCAGACATAAAATAAACCTTTTGGCCACAGATGCAGAATAAAAGAAATGTAGAATTTATGTAATAGAAGGAGCCAAAGAAAATCTGGGGAGGATACTAGTATAGAAATACCACACAACTACTTCTCTACACAAAAACACACACATTGAAGAATCTTGGGGGGAGGGGCTGGTTGTCCCTCTCCTACACCTATATATATATATGTATGTATATATATATATATATATATATATATATATATATATATATATCTATACATATATACTCTTCAATTATATATATGATATATATATATATATATATATATATATATATATATATATATATATATATATATATATATATATATATATATATATATGTATATACAGTAAACTCTGCGTTATCTGGCACCCACAGAGACTCCCTATTGCCGGATAAGTGTAGTTGCCGGTTAATCAGGAGTCCCAGAATTCAAGGATCTAAACAACCCTTAAACACCCCAAAACCCCTCAAAAAGCTTTTAAAAAGACATTAGCACCTAAACAGGGACATTTTTTAGCCATTAGGTTTAGCGGTAGTTTATAAGAAATGGGGAATTGATGTCGTTGCCGGTTGCTTAAGAGTGCCGGGTTGGCTAGGTGCCGGTTGGTTAGGTGCTATATATATATATATATATATATATACTTACTGAATTGTATCCGTAACCATTAAATCTCTACTTCCGGTGGGTAAACTGCCATTGAAGTCTTAGCTAAGCCCTTTGCAGCCAGTGCAAAGCTTAGTGAATCTATCCCATTTTTTAGTACTAAACACATATTGCATTATATGGATCACTATTTAATACCAAACAATACAATACATTGCAATAATAATCACACTTTTCAAGAATCAAAAGAGCTGATGATTGTGAATTACTGATATATGAAACTGTAAGAAAAACTATCTAACTATTTCTATTACATCAATTCTACATTTCTGGCCAAGAGGTTTATTTTCTGTCTGAGATGGGATGACCCAGTGTATGTAATGAAAGTACCAATAATCTGGGCAGGCTGAGGGTGGCATTCCTGCAGCAGTGACTGTGCTATGGCTATGCTCTGAGCCTGGCATTGCTGCTCTAAAAACAAACTGCACATGACAGGGATTTAAACTGGTTATTGTTCTGCAGAGAACCCAGGGGGAGACACCACAAAAAGGGGAAATATTTGAAATAAATTACATTTGTATAATGTATAAACATGTATTAAATTATCATTGTTATGCTGAATCACTCACAGAAAATGTGTTACAGTTCCAACAAAGTTTTAACCAAAAACATACCCTTGATCTGAAGTATTAGGGAACACAAATAATATAAAATAAAAAAAAATTATAAAATAAAGTTTTCTTGTAAAACTCTGGGGGAATGAGAAGACTTAGCACATAATGTTTTAATCCTTACAATAAAATGTAGATTTAGAGCTGGGATACAATATAATATGTTTATCATAGTTTAGAAGCACAATAAACATGTTATAAGACCTGTCACTGTTGTTTGGACTCTCCAGATGTGTAATAGAGACAAGAGTTTTATTGTTTGGGAATTGTATCATGGGAGAATAAGATATAACATGTGAGTATAAACAAAGACTTGAAATCATTTACTTTAATTCAGAAATAATGAGGATGTTATAATACAGTTGGATGGATGTCTATCCTATAGGAGATACTGTTAAAATATTCTATTCAGCAATGATACAATAAATGGTTATCACAAAATAAGAATATATATATATATATATAAAAGAAAATACCTACATCCAGTTTCCTTGAGAACAAGGGAAAAGTGCCATCAGAGTAGCCAAAAGGACACATATATGATATAATCCAAAAGGTGCACCCTTCTCCATCTCCAGAACATGTATTCATAAAGTCTCTGTGGGTGTTGTATTTTTGCCCCCTGGAACAGGTAGTTTATAACCAAGTGATAATGCCCCTCTCTGCAATCATCTCTGGACTGGGATGCCCACCAAGCATGAAGGGTGAGGGGATCAGGGAGCTCTGCGATGGATGGGATGCTGCTCTGCCAAGAGATAAGTGGGACAAGTTCCTTTGCCTTAGGTGAGAACTTTCTCTTTGATTATATATCCTTTCTCCAGTCCCCCACTAGGTCTGTTCTGTTACAATGGAATTCCTGTTGTGATTGGCCAGTGGTCTAATGAATAACAATGTATCCATCAGGAGGGCTCCTATTGGTCAGGACGCACAGCTGGGGGTGGAGGGTGCAGAGGTCCTGCTTGACAGCTACATTATCTGGGACTGGAGTTATTTGCTGTCTGACAAAACCAGCAAAGTCTTAATACAGCACTGCCAACTGTATCAGAGAGATAGTAATCTGCAGTGGGCATTTAGTAAAGCACTGCCAACTATATCAGGGGGACTAGTAATCTGCAGTGAGCATTTAATACAGCACTGCCAACTGTATCATAGAGATAGTAAGCTGCAGTGGGCATTTAATACAGCACTGCCAACTGTATCAGAGAGATAGTAATCTGCAGTGGGCATTTAATACAGCTCTGCCAACTGTATCAGGGGGACTAGTAATCTGCAATGAGCATTTAATACAGCACTGCCAACTGTATCAGAGAGATAGTAATCTGCAGTGGGCATTTAATACAGCACTGCCAACTGTATCAGATGGATAGTAATCTGCAATGGGCATTTAATACAGCACTGCCAACTGTATCAGAGGGATAGTAATCTGCAGTGAGCATTTAATAAAGCACTGCCAACTGTATCAGAGAGATAATAATCTGCAATGAGCATTTAACACAGCACTGCCAACTGTATCAGAGAGATAGTAATCTGCAGTGAGCATTTAATAAAGCACTGCCAACTGTTTTAGAGAGATAGTAATCTGAAGTGGGCATTTAATACAGAAATGCCAACTGTATCAGATAGATAGTAATCTGCAGAGGGCACTTAATACAGCAATGCCAACTGTATCAGATAGATAGTAATCTGTAGTGGGCATTTAATACAGCACTGCCAACTGTATCAGATAGATAGTAATCTGTAGTGAGCATTTAATACAGCACTGCCACCTGTATCAGAGAGAAAGTAATCTGCAGTGGGCATTTAATACAGCACTGCCAACTGTATCAGAGAGATAGTAATCTGCAGTGATCATTTAATACAGCACTGCCAATTGTATCAGAGAGATAGTAATCTGCAGTGAACATTTAACACAGCACTAACAACTGTATCAGAGAGATAGTAATCTGCAGTGGGCATTTAATACTGCACTGCCAACTGTATCAGAGGGATAGTAATCTGCAGTGTGCATTTAATATAGCACTGCCAACTGTATCAGAGGGATATTAATCTGAAGTGGGCATTTAATACAGCAATGCCAACTGTATTCGATAGATAGTAATCTGAAGTGGGCATTTAATACAGCAATGCCAACTGTATCAGATAGATAGTAATCTGTAGTGGGCATTTAATACAGCACTGCCACCTGTATCAGAGAGAAAGTAATCTGCAGTGGGCATTTAATACAGCACTGCCAACTGTATTAGAGAGATAGTAATCTGCAGTGAGCATTTCATACAGAACTGCCAACTGTATCAGAGAGATAGTAATATGCAGTTGGCATTTAATATAGCACTGCCAACTGTATCAGATAGATAGTAATCTGTAGTGGGCATTTCATACAGAACTGCCAACTGTATCAGAGAGATAGTAATGTGCAGTGGGCATTTAATACAATACTGCCACCTGTATCAGTGAGATAGTAATCTGATGTGGGCATTTAATACAGCACTGCCAACTGTATCAGAGAGATAATAAAGTTGGCATTTAATACAATACTGCCAACTGTATCAGAGAGAAAGTAATCTGCAGTGGGCATTTATTACAGCACTGCCAACTGTTTCAGAGAGATATTAATCTGCAGTGAGCATTTAATACAGCACTGTCACCTGTATCAGAGAAATAGTAATCTGCAGTGAGCATTTAACACAGCACTGCCAACTGTTTTAGAGAGATAGTAATCTACAGTGAGTATTTAATACAGCACTGCCAATTGTATCAGAAAGATAGTAATGGGCAGTGGGCATTTAATATAGCACTGCCAACAGTATCAGAGAAATAGTAATCTGCAGTGAGCATTTAATACAGCACTGCCACCTATATCAGAGACATAAAATCTGCAGTGGGCATTTAATACAGCACTGCCAACTGTATCAGATAGATAGTAATCTATAGTGGGCATTTAATACAGCACTGCCAACTGTATCAGAGAGATAGTAATCTGTAGTAAGCATTTAAAACAGCACTGCCAACTGTATCAGTGAGATAGTAATCTGCAGTGAACAATTAACACAGCACTGCCAACTGTTTTAGAGAGATAGTAATCGAAAGTGGGAATTTAATATAGCTCTGCCAACTATATTAGAGAGATAGTAATCTACAGTGGGCATTTATTACAGCACTGCCAACTGTATCAGAGAGATAGTAATCTGCAGTGGGCATTTAATATAGCACTGCCAACTGTATCATAGAGATAGTAATCTGCAGTGAACAATTAACACAGCAATGCCAACTGTATCAGAGAGATAATAATCTGCAGTGGGCATTTAATATAGCTCTGCCAACTATATTAGAGAGATAGTAATCTACAGTGGGCATTTATTACAGCACTGCCAACTGTATCAGAGTGATAGTAATCTGCAGTGGGCATTTAATATAGCACTGCCAACTGTATCATAGAGATAGTAATCTGCAGTGAACAATTAACACAGCAATGCCAACTGTATCAGAGAAATAGTAATCTGCAGTGGGCATTTAATACAGCACTGCCAATTTTATCAGAGAGATAGTAATCTTAAGTGGCCATTTAATACAGCACTGCCAACTGTATCAGAGAAATAGTAATCTGACGTGGGCATATAATACAGCACTGCCAACTGTATCAGGTAGATAGTAATCTGAAGTGGGCATTTAATACAGTAATGCCAGCTGTATCAGTGAGATAGTAATCTGCAGTGGGCATTTAATACAGCACTGCCAATTTTATCAGAGAGATAGTAATCGGCAGTGGGCATTTAATAAAGCTCTGACAACTGTTTTAGAGAGATAGTAATCTGCAGTGGGCATTTAATACAGCAATGCCAACTGTATCAGATAGATAATAATCTGCAGAGGGCACTTAATACAGCAATGCCAACTGTATCAGATGGATAGTAATCAGCAGTGGACATTTAATACAACACTGCCAACTGTATCAGATAGATAGTAATCTGAAGTGGTCATGTAATACAACAATGCCAACGGTTTCAGAGAGATAGTAATCTGCAGTGGGCATTTATTACAGCCCTGCCAACTGTATTGAAGAGATAACACTCTGCAGTGGGTATTTAATACAGTACTGCCACCTTTATCAGAGAGATAGTAATCTGCAGTGGGCATTTAATACAGCACTGCCAACTGTATCAGAGAAAAAGTAATCTGACGTGGGCATATAATACAGTAATGACAGCTGTATCAGTGAGATAGTATTCTGCAGTGAACATTTAACACAGCACTGCTAACTGTTTTAGAGAGATAGTAATCTGCAGTGAGCATTTCATACAGTACTGCCAACTGTATCAGATAGATAATAATCTGCAGAGTGCACTTAATACAGCAATGCCAACTGTTTCAGATAGATAGTAATCTGTAGTGGGCATTTAATACAACACTGCCACCTGTATCAGAGAGATAGTAATCTTCAGTGAACATTTAATACAGCACTGCCAACAGTATCAGGGAAATAGTAATCTGCAGTGGGCATTTAATACAGCACTGCCAACTGTATCAGATAGATAGTAATCTGATGTGGGCATTTAATACCGTAATGCCAACTGTATCAGTGATATAGTAATCTAAAGTAGGCATTTAATACAGCTCTGCCAACTTTATCAGAGAGACAGTAATCTGCAGTGAGCATTTAATACAGCACTGCCAACTGTATCAGATAGATAGTAATCTGAAGTGGGCATTTAATACAGCTCTGCCAACGATATCAGAGAGATAGTAATCTGCAGTGGGCATGTAATACAGCTCTGCCAACTGTATCAGATAGATAGTAATCTGAAGTGGGCATTTAATACAGCACTGCCAACTGTATCATATGGATAGTAATCAGCAGTGGGCATTTAATACAGTACTGCCAACTGTATCAGAGGAATAGTAATCTGCAGTGGGCATTTAATACAGCAATGCCAACTGTATCAGATGGATAGTAATCTGCAGTGGGCATTTCATACAGCACTGCCAACTGTATCAGTGAGATAGTAATATGCAGTGAGCATTTAATACAGCACTGCCAACTGTATCAGATAGATTGTAATCTGCAGAGAGCATTTAAAACAGCACTGCCAACTGTATCAGAGAGATAGTAATCTGTAGTGAGCATTTAAAACAGCACTGCCACGTGTATCAGACAGATATTCAGCTGCAGTGGGCATTTAATACAGCACTGTCAACTGTATCAGAGAAATAGTAATCTGCAGTTAGCATTTAATACATCACTGTCAACTGTATCAGTGAGATAGTAATCTGCAGTGGGCATTTAATATAGCACTGCCAACTGTATCGGATAGATAGTAATCTACAGTGAACATTTAACACAGCAATGCTAACTGTTTTAGAGAGATAGTAATCTGTAGTGGGCATTTAATACATCACTGCCAACTGTATCAGAGAGATAGTAATCTGCAATGGGTATTTAATACAGCAATGCCAACTGAATCAGAGAGATAGTAATCTGCAGTGAGCATTTAATATAGCACTGCCAACTGTATCAGAGAGATAGTAATCTGCAGTGGGCATTTATTACAGCACTGCCAACTGTATCAGAGAGATAGTAACCTGCAGTGGGCTTTTAATACAGCACTGCCAACTGTATCAGAGAGATAGTAATCTGCAGTGGGCATTTAATACAGCACTGCCAACTATATCAGAGAGATAGTAATCTGCAGTGGGCATTTAATACAGCACTGCCAACTGTATCAGATGGATAGTAATCTGCAGTGAGCATTTAATACAGCTCTGCCAACTGTATCAGAGGGATAGTAATCTGCAGAGGGCATTTATTTAGCACTGCCAACTGTATTAGATAGATAGTAATCTGCAGTGGGCATTTAATAAGCAATGCCAACTGTATCAGAGAAATAGTAGTCTGCAGTTGGCATTTAATACAGCAATGCCAACTGTATCAGATAGATAGTAATCTGAAGTGGGCATTTAATACAGCTCTGCCAACTGTATCAGAGGGATAGTAATCTGCAGTGGGCATTTAATACAGCTCTGCCAACTGTATCAGAGGGATAGTAATCTGCAGTGAGCATTTAATACAGCTCTGCCAACTGTATCAGATGGATAGTAATCAGCAGTGGACATTTAATACAGCACTGCCAACAGTATCATATGGATAGTAATCAGCAGTGGGCATTTAATACAGCACTGCCAACTGTATCAGAGGAATAGTAATCTGCAGTGGGCATGTAATACAGCTCTGCCAAATGTATCAGATGGATAGTTACATAGTTACATAGTTACCTAGGCCCTTATTCAATTGCGATTTGGCCAATTGAAAAGGGGTCTAAATAAGCACATAGCATATTTTTTTAAAATAAGTTTTTAGTTAGTGAAAACTTGCTTTTGGATAGATGCCTACTAACTAAAAACTTCTTTAAAAAATATATGTTATGTGCTTATTTAGACCCCTATTCAATTGGCCAAATCGCAATTGAATGATATCCATAGTATTTAAGGTTGAAAAAAGACTTTCAGTCCATCAAGTTCAACCTTTTAAGATCTCCTTTGATCTGCAATATGCGGATTAACTATTAATTCATTAGTTGTTAATTAATTATTAATCAATTATTTAATGTTTTTTTTTTTTCTTTTTTTTTTTTTTATTATTATTAATTAGTCCAGAGGAAGGCAAAAAAAAACAAAAACAAGCAAAACTTAGCCAATTGTCTAAAGGGGAAATGTTAAAAATTTGGATCATTACTGTCTCTCTAATTATTCATGATAACCCTGAATACCCTTTTTAATTAGAAATAAATCTAGTCTCCTTTTAAAGTTATCTATCGAATCCGGTGTCCCCACCTCCTCTGGTAGAGAATTCAACAGATTAACCACCCTTACTGTGAAGAACACTTTTCTTTCTTTGAGGTGGAATCTTTTTACTTCTAACCTCAAGGGATGTCCTCTTGTCAGTTGAAAACCTCTTGGCACAAAAAGCTCCCCCGACAAATCTTTATACTGACCCTGGATGTATTTATATAAGGTAATCATATCTCCTCTTAGACGCCTTTTTTCTAGAGAAAATAAGTTTAATTTGGTTAGTCTTTCTTCATAACTTAGCCCCTCCATTCCCCTTATTAGTTTGGTTGCCCTTCTCTGTACCTTTTCCAGCTCTAAAATGTCCTTTTTATGAAGTGGTGCCGAAAATTGTACTCCATATTCCAAATGAGGGCGTACTAGAGATTTGTATAGTGGCAGAATTATATTTGCTTCCCTGACTTCTATACCCTTCTTAATACATGCGAATATTCTATTTGCCTTTGCAGCTGCTAGTTGGCTTTGAGCACTGTTACCTAGGTGGTTGTCCACAAGCACTCCCAAATCCCTTTCAATATCTGATACACCTAGATTTGCTCCATTAAGATTATAAATTGCATGGCTATTTTTCCTTCCCAGATGCATAACCTTACATTTATTCGTATTAAATCTCATCTGCCATTTAGATGCCCATTCCTCAATTTTATGTAAATCCCCTTGGAGGGAAAGCACATCATTTTCTGATTTAATTACCTTGCACAACTATGTGTCATCAGCGAAAATGGAGACCCCACACTCCAATCCTACCTCTAAGTCATTAATAAATATGTTAAAAAGGAGAGGACCTAATACTGAACCCTGAGGAACCCCACTTACCAAATTAGTCCAATCGGAGTATGTTCCATTTACAACAACCCTTTGCTTCCTGTCTTTTAGCCAGCTCTCAATCCATGAGCAGATATTTACTGCAATTCCTGTATCCCTTAGTTTGCCCAATAGTCTCCCATGTGGCACTTTATCAAAAGCCTTTGCAAAATCCAAAAAGACTACATCCACTGAGTTGCCTTGATCCAGGTTCCTACTAACCTCCTCATAGAAACTAATTAGATTTGTTTGACATGACCTATCCCTCATAAACCCATGTTGACTCCTACTTATAATCCTGTTCAAATAGACATATTCTTGTATATTATCCCTTATTAACCCTTCTAAAAGCTTCCCCACTACAGAAGTGAGGCTCACTGGTCTATAATTCCCAGGATTTGCTCTTGCTCCCTTTTTAAATATAGGTATCACATCAGCTTTTCTCCAGTCATCTGGTAGAGACCCTGTGTTAAGTGAATCTTGAAAAATTAAATATAATGGTTTGGCTATTACAGAACCCAGTTCCCTTAGTACCCTTGGATGTATTCCATCAGGACCCGGGGCTTTATTAACATTTATTTTTTCCAACCTCTTTTGGATTACTTCCTGTGTTAACCAATTATTTGGCAAAGGTAGTGTAGCCCCATTATGTCGCAGTGTCCCAACCACTGGTACCTCCCTTGTGTATACCGAAGAAAAGAACCTATTTAGCTCATCTGCCTTTTCCTGGTCACTAATTTTCAGACAGCCTGTTTCACATTGTAATGTTCCTATAGCTTCCTTCCTCGCCTTCTTCCCATTATTATACTTAAAAAATATTTTAGGGTTAGTCTTACTCTCTTTTGCAATTAATTTTTCATTTTCTATTTTAGCCAGTCTAATCGCGCTTTTGCAAGCCTTGTTGATTTCCTTGTATTCCCGTAAAGCAGTCTCTGTCCCCTCTTGTTTGTATAATTTAAATGCCTGTTTTTTACTCCGTATCTTGATCTTTAAATCATTGTTAAGCCACATGGGTTGTAATTTACTCCTTTTACTTTTATTCCCACACGGTATATGCTGATGTGTATGTATATTTAGTAAGGATTTAAATGTTTAGTAAGGATTTAAATTTATGTTCAGTGTTTTTACCTATCAGTTCTCTGTCCCAGTCTATACTTTGTATTGCTGCCCTTAGAACGGTAAAATCTGCCCTTTTAAAATTAAGAGTTTTTGTTGGCCCCTTAAAATGTTGTTTTTTTAATTCAATCTCAAATGAGACTGTGTTGTGATCACTGTTTCCCAAAGGTTGCCCTATTTCAACATTTGATACAATATCAATATTATTTGTAATGAGTAAATCTAAGATAGCTTCATTTCTAGTAGGCCCCTGTATAACCTGGGCCAGATAATGATCCCTGAGTGTACTCAAGAACCTGCTCCCCTTAGCTGAACTGCTGGTCTCATTTATCCAGTTTATTTCAGGGTAATTAAAATCTCCCATTATTAGAACTTGCCCGTGCTTAGCTGCATTTCCAATCTGTAACAATAATTGTATTTCCTCACTTTCAGCTATATTTGGGGGTTTATAGCATACTCCTACTAATATTCTTTTGGAATTTGCTGCTCCGCTATTTAACTCTACCCACAAACATTCAACTTTATCACTAGGTCCACCATAAATATCTTCTCTGACTATAGCCTTAAAATCAGGCTTAACATACAGACAAATCCCTCCTCCTCGTTTACCATTGCCTCTATCTTTCCTAAATAGGTTATAACCATCCAGATTAACAGTCCAGTCATGAGATTCATCCCACCACGTTTCGGTAATGCCTATTAAATCCCATTTTTCATTAATTGCTAATAATTCTAACTCTCCCATTTTTCCTGGCAAGCTTCTGGCATTAGCAAGCATACACCTTATGTTATGAGTCTGTAGTTCTGAAGTGCCTGCCACTGAACTTGAATTACTTAGTACTACCTCCATATTGACTATACTACCCCTCCCCCCATCTCCTCCCCTATGAGTTGTTAATTCATCCCTTATACCCTCTACACTTTCTACCCCATTACTTATATCTAGTCCCTCCCCCCCACCTACTAGTTT
Source organism: Discoglossus pictus (assembly GCA_027410445.1). NCBI lineage: Eukaryota > Metazoa > Chordata > Amphibia > Anura > Alytidae > Discoglossus > Discoglossus pictus. The sequence goes on along the minus strand of CM050167.1, from coordinate 346,738,810 downwards.
AAAAACTCCTCCAGCCTTTCTACCATCCTATCCCCTAGTACAAAAGCTCCCTGTTCATTAAGGTGCAATCCATCTCTACTGTAGAGATTGTACCGAAGTGAGAAGTCAGCCCAGTGCTCTAAAAAGCCAAACCCCTCCTTAGTGCACCACATCTTTAGCCACGCATTAACCTCCCTAATCTCCTTCTGCCTCCCTGGGCTAGCACCTGGCACTGGTAGTATCTCAGAAAATACTACCTTGGAGGTCCTTGCCTTGAGCTTATTACCTAGTTCTCTAAAATCATTCTTTAGGACACTCCATCTTCCACTAACTTTGTCATTGGTACCAATATGTACCAAGACCGCCGGTTCATTTCCAGCTCTTCCCAATAATTTGTCTACCCGATCCACAACATGACGAACCCGAGCACCCGGGAGACAGCAAACTGTTCGATTGCTGGGATCTGGGTGACAAATCACCCTGTCTACCTTCCTAATAATAGAGTCCCCTACAACCAAAACCTGTCTGTTCTGCCTATTCTGCCCTCCCTAGTAATCTGCTGTGGGCATTTAATACAGCACTGCCTACAGTATCAGAGAAATAGTAATCTGCAGTGAGCATTTAATACAGCACTTGCACCTGTATCAGAGACAAATTAATCTACAGTGGGCATTTCATACAGCACTGCCAACTGTATCAGTGAGATAGTAATCTGCAGTGAGCATTTCATACAGAACTGCCAACTGTTTCAGATAGATAGTAATCTGCAGAGAGCATTTAATACAGCACTGCCAACTGTATCAGATAGATAGTAATCTAAAGTGGGCATTTAATACAGCACTGCCAACTGTATCAGAGAGATAGTAATCTGTAGTGAGCATTTAAAACAGCACTGCCACGTGTATCAGACAGATATTCATCTGTAGTGAGCATTTAATACAGCTCTGCCAACTATATCAGAGAGATAGTAATCTACAGTGGGCATTTATTACAGCACTGCCAACTGTATCAGAGAGATAGTAATCTGCAGTAGGCATTTAATACAGGTCTGCCAACTATATCAGAAAGATAGTAATCTGCAGTGGGCATGTAATACAGCTCTGCCAACTGTATCAGAGGAATAGTAATCTGCAGTGGGCATGTAATACAGCTCTGCCAACTGTATCAGAGGGATAGTAATCTGCAGTGGGCATTTAATACAGCTCTGCCAACTGTATCAGATAGATAATAATCTGCAGTGAACATTTAACACAGCACTGCCAACTGTTTTAGAGAGATAGTGATCTGCAGTGAGCATTTCATACAGCACTTCCAACTGTATCAGATAGATAGTAATATGAAGTGGCCATTTAATACAGCGCTGCCAACTGTATCAGATAGATAGTAATCTGAAGTGGGCATTTAATACAGCACTGTCAACTGTATCAGATAGATAATAGTCTGCAGAGGGCACTTAATACAGCAATGCCAACTGTATCAGATAGATTGTAATCTGTAGTGGGCATTTAATATAGCACTGGCACCTGTATCAGAGAGAAAGTAATCTGCAGTGGGTATTTAATACAGCAATGCCAACTGTATCAGAGATATAGTATACTGCAGTGAGCATTAAATACAGCACTGCCAACTGTATCAGAGAGATAATAATCTGCAGTGAGCATTTAATACAGCACTGTCACCTGTATCAGAGAGATAGTAATCTGCAGTGAGTATTTAGTACAGCACTGCAAACTGTATCAGAGAGATAGCAATCTGCAGTGAGTATTTAATACAGCACTGCCAATTGTATCAGAGAAATAGTAATCTGCAGTGAGCATTTAACACAGCACTGGCACCTGTATCAGAGACAAACTAATCTGAAGTGGGCATTTCATACAGCACTGCCAACTGTATCAGTGAGATAGTAATCTGCAGTGAGCATTTCATACAGAACTGCCAACTGTATCAGAGAGATAGTAATCTGCAGAGAGCATTTAATACAGCACTGCCAACTGTATCAGAGGAATAGTAATCTGCAGTGGGCATGTAATACAGCTCTGCCAACTGTATCAGAGGGATAGTAATCTGCAGTGGGCATTTAATACAGCTCTGCAAACTGTATCAGAGGGATAGTAATCTGCAGTGTGCATTTAAAATAGCACTGCCAACAGTATTAGATGGATAGTAATCTGCAGTGAACATTTAACACAGCAGTGCCAACTGTATCAGTGAAATAGTAATCTGCATTGAGCATTTCATACAGAACTGCCAACTGTATCAGAGAGATAGTAATCTGTAGTGAGCATTTAATACAGCACTGCCAACTGTATCAGATAGATAGTAATCTAAAGTGGGCATTTAATACAGCACTGCCAACTTTATCAGAGATATAGTAATCTGTAGTTAGCATTTAAAACAGCACTGCCATGTGTATCAGACAGATATTCATCTGTAGTGAGCATTTAATACAGCTCTGCTAACTATATCAGAGAGATAGTAATCTACAGTGGACATTTATTACAGCACTGCCAACTGTATCAGAGAGATAGTAATCTGCTGTGGGTATATAATACGGCTCTGAAAACTATATCAGAGAGATAGTAATCTGCAGTGGGCATGTAATACAGCACTGCCAACTGTATCAGAGGAATAGTAATCTGCAGTGGGCATGTAATACAGCTCTGCCAACTGTATCAGAGGAATAGTAATCTGCAGTGGGCATTTAATACAGCACTACCAACTGTATCAGATGGATAGTAATCTGCAGTGAGCATCTAATATAGCACTGCCAACTGTATCATAGAGATAGTAAGCTGCAGTGAACATTTAACACAGCACTGCCAACTGTTTTTGAGAGATAGTAATCTGCAGTGGGCATTTAATACTGCACTGCATACTGTATCAGATGGATAGTAATCTGCAGTGAGCATTTCATACAGCACTGCCATCTGGATCAGAGAGATAGTAATCTGCAGTGAACATTTAATACTGCACTGCCAACTGTATCAGAGATATAGTAATCTGCAGTGGGCATTTAATACTGCACTGCATACTGTATCAGATGGATAGTAATCTGCAGTGAGCATTTCATACAGCACTGCCATCTGGATCAGAGAGATAGTAATCTGCAGTGAGCATTTAATACAGCACTGCCAACTGTATCAGAGAGATAATAATCTGTAGTGAGCATTTAATACAGTACTGCCAACTGTATCAGAGAGATAGTAATCTGCAGAGAGCATTTCATACAGCACTGCCAACTATATCATAGAGATAGTAATCTGCAGTGAGCATTTAATACAGCTCTGCCAACTGTATCAGATGGATAGTAATCAGCAGTGGACATTTAATACAGCTCTGCCAACTGTATCAGAGAGATAGTAATCTGCAGTGGGCATGTAATACAGCTCTGCCAACTGTGTCAGAGGAATAGTAATCTGCAGTGGGCATTTAATACAGCACTGCCAACTGTATCAGATGGATAGTAATCTGCAGTGAGCATTTAATACAGCACTGCCAACTGTATCAGAGAGATAATAATCTGTAGTGAGCATTTAATACAGCACTGCCAACTATATCATAGAGATAGTAATCTGCAGTGAGCATTTAATACAGCTCTGCCAACTGTATCAGATGGATAGTAATCAGCAGTGGACATTTAATACAGCACTGCCAACTGTATCATATGGATAGTAATCAGCAGTGGGCATTTAATACAGCACTGCCAACTGTATCAGATGGATAATAATCTGCAGTGAATATTTAATACAGCTTTGCCAACTGTATCAGAGGGATAGTAATCTGCAGTGGGCATTTAATATAGCACTGCCAACTGTATTAGATAGATAGTAATCTGCAGTGGGCACTTAATACAGCAATGCAAACTGTATCAGAGAAATAGTAATCTGCAGTGGGCATTTAATACAGCAATGCCAACTGTATCAGAGATATAATAATATGCAGAGGGCACTTAATACAGCAATGCCAACTGTATCAGATAGATAGTAATCTGAAGTGGGCATTTAATACAGCTCTGCCAACTATATCAGAGTGATAGTAATCTGCAGTGGGCATTTAATACAGCTCTGCCAACTGTATCAGAGGGATAGTAATCTGCAGTGAGCATTTAATACAGCACTGCCAACTGTATCAGATGGATAGTAATCTGCAGTGAGCATTTAATACAGCTCTGCCAACTGTATCAGAGGGATAATAATCTGCAGTGGGCATTTAATATAGCACTGCCAACTGTATTAGATAGATAGTAATCTGCAGTGGGCACTTAATACAGCAATGCAAACTGTATCAGAGAAATAGTAATCTGCAGTGGGCATTTAATACAGCAATGCCAACTGTATCAGAGATATAATAATATGCAGAGGGCACTTAATACAGCAATGCCAACTGTATCAGATAGATAGTAATCTGAAGTGGGCATTTAATACAGCTCTGCCAACTATATCAGAGAGATAGTAATCTGTAGTGGGCATTTAATACAGCTCTGCCAACTGTATCAGAGGGATAGTAATCTGCAGTGAGCATTTAATACAGCACTGCCAACTGTATCATATGGATAGTAATCAGCAGTGGGCATTTAATACAGCACTGCCAACTGTATCAGAGGAATAGTAATCTGCAGTGGGCATGTAATACAGCTCTGCCAACTGTATCAGAGGAATAGTAATCTGCAGTGGGCATTTAATACAGCACTGCCAACTGTATCAGATGGATAGTAATCTGCAGTGAGCATTTAATATAGCACTGCCAACTGTATCATAGAGATAGTAATCTGCAGTGAACATTTAACACAGCACTGCCAACTGTTTTTGAAAGATAGTAATCTGCAGTGGGCATTTAATACAGCACTGCCAACTGTATCAGATGAATAGTAATCTGCAGTGAACATTTAACACAGCACTGCCAACTGTTTTTGAAAGATAGTAATCTGAAGTGGCCATTTAATACAGCACTGCCAACTTTATCAGATAGATAGTAATCTGAAGTGGGCATTTAATACAGCGCTGCCAACTGTATCAGAGAGATAGTAATCTGTAGTGAGCATTTAATACAGCACTGCCAACTTTATCAGAGAGATAGTAATCTGCAGTGATCATTTAATACAGCACTGCCAACTGTATCAGATGGATAGTAATCTGCAGTGAACATTTAACACAGCAATGCCAACTGTTTTTGAAAGATAGTAATCTGCAGTGGGCATTTAATACAGCACTGCATACTGTATCAGATGGATAGTAATCTGCAGTGAGCATTTCATACAGCACTGCCATCTGGATCAGAGAGATAGTAATCTGAAGTGAGCATTTAATACTGCACTGCCAACTTTATCAGATAGATAGTAATCTGAAGTGGGCATTTAATACAGCGCTGCCAAATGTATCAGAGAGATAGTAATCTGCAGAGAGCATTTCATACAGCACTGCCAACTGTATCAGAGAGATAGTAATCTGTAGTGAGCATTTAATACAGCACTGCCAACTGTATCAGAGAGATAGTAATCTGCAGTGGGCATGTAATACAGCTCTGCCAACTGTATCAGAGGAATAGTAATCTGCAGTGGGCATTTAATACAGCACTACCAACTGTATCAGATGGATAGTAATCTGCAGTGAGCATCTAATATAGCACTGCCAACTGTATCATAGAGATAGTAAGCTGCAGTGAACATTTAACACAGCACTGCCAACTGTTTTTGAGAGATAGTAATCTGCAGTGGGCATTTAATACTGCACTGCATACTGTATCAGATGGATAGTAATCTGCAGTGAGCATTTCATACAGCACTGCCATCTGGATCAGAGAGATAGTAATTTGCAGTGAACATTTAATACTGCACTGCCAACTGTATCAGAGATATAGTAATCTGCAGTGGGCATTTAATACTGCACTGCATACTGTATCAGATGGATAGTAATCTGCAGTGAGCATTTCATACAGCACTGCCATCTGGATCAGAGAGATAGTAATCTGCAGTGAGCATTTAATACAGCACTGCCAACTGTATCAGAGAGATAATAATCTGTAGTGAGCATTTAATACAGCACTGCCAACTGTATCAGAGAGATAGTAATCTGCAGAGAGCATTTCATACAGCACTGCCAACTATATCATAGAGATAGTAATCTGCAGTGAGCATTTAATACAGCTCTGCCAACTGTATCAGATGGATAGTAATCAGCAGTGGACATTTAATACAGCTCTGCCAACTGTATCAGAGAGATAGTAATCTGCAGTGGGCATGTAATACAGCTCTGCCAACTGTGTCAGAGGAATAGTAATCTGCAGTGGGCATTTAATACAGCACTGCCAACTGTATCAGATGGATAGTAATCTGCAGTGAGCATTTAATATAGCACTGCCAACTGTATCATAGAGATAGTAAGCTGCAGTGAACATTTAACACAGCACTGCCAACTGTTTTTGAAAGATAGTAATCTGCAGTGGGCATTTAATACAGCACTGCATACTGTATCAGATGGATAGTAATCTGCAGTGAGCATTTCATACAGCACTGCCATCTGGATCAGAGAGATAGTAATCTGAAGTGGCCATTTAATACAGCACTGCCAACTTTATCAGATAGATAGTAATCTGAAGTGGGCATTTAATACAGCGCTGCCAAATGTATCAGAGAGATAATAATCTGCAGAGAGCATTTCATACAGCACTGACAACTGTATCAGAGAGATAGTAATGTGCAGTGGGCATTTAATACAATACTGCCAACTGTATCAGAGAGATAGTAATCTGCAGTGAGCATTTAATACAGCACTGTCACCTGTATCAGATGGATAGTAATCTGCAGTGAGCATTTAATTCTGCATTGCCAACTGTATCAGAGAGATAATAATCTGCAGAGGGCACTTAATACAGCAATGCCCACTGTATCAGAGAGATAATAATCTGCAGTGGGCATTTAATACAGCACTGCCAATTTTATTAGAGAGATAGTAATCTGCAGTGGGCATTTAATACAGCTCTGCCAACTGTATCAGAGGGATAGTAATCTGCAGTTGGCATTTAATACAGCACTGCCAACTGTATCAGAGATATAGTAATCTGACGTGGGCATATAATACAGCACTGCCAACAGTATCAGGTAGATAGTAATCTGAAGTGGGTATTTAATACAGTAATACCAGCTGTATCAGTGAGATGGTAATCTGCAGTGGGCATTTAATACAGCACTGCCAACTGTATCAGAGATATAGTAATCTGACGTGGGCATATAATACAGCACTGCCAACAGTATCAGGTAGATAGTAATCTGAAGTGGGCATTTAATACAGTAATGCCAGCTGTATCAGTGAGATGGTAATCTGCAGTGAGCATATAATACAGCACTGCCAACTGTTTTAGAGAGATGGTAATCTGAAGTGGGCATTTAATAAAGCACTGCCAACTGTATCAGAGAGATAGTAATCTGAAGTGGGCACTTAATACAGCAATGCCAACTGTATCAGATAGATAGTAATCTAAAGTGGGCATTTAATACAGCACTACCGACTGTATCAGAGATATAATAATCTGCAGTGGGCATTTAATACAGTAATGCCAACTGTATCAGAGAGATAGTAATTTGCAGTGAGCATTTCATATAGCACTGCCAACTATATCAGAGAGAGAGTAATCTGCAGTGAGCATTTTATACAGAAATGCCAACTGTATCAGAGAGATAGTAATCTCTGATGAGCATTTAATACAGCACTGCCAACTGTATCAGAGAGATAATAATCTGCAGTGGGCGTTTAATACAATACTGCCAACTGTATCAGAGAGATAGTAATCTGCAGTGGGCATTTATTACAGCACTGCCAACTGTATCAGATAGAGAGTAATCTGCAGTGAGCATTTTATACAGAAATGCCAACTGTATCAGAGAGATAGTAATCTGCAGTGGGCATTTAATACAGCACTGCCAACTGTATCAGAGAGATAGTAATCTGTAGTAAGCATTTAATACAGCACTGCCACCTGTATCACATAGATGCTAGTCTGCAGTGGGCATTTAATGCAGCACTGCCACGTGTATCAGTGAGATAGTAATCTGCAGTGAGCATTTATTACAGCACTGCCAACTGTATCAGAGAGATAGTAATCTGCTGTGGGCATATAATACGGCTCTGAAAACTATATCAGAGAGATAGTAATCTGCAGTGGGCATGTAATACAGCTCTGCCAACTGTATCAGACGGATAGTAATCTGCAGTGAGCATTTAATATAGCACTGCCAACTGTATCATAGAGATAGTAAGCTGCAGTGGACATTTAACACAGCACTGCCAACTGTTTTAGAGAGATAGTAATCTGCAGTGGGCATTTAATACAGCACTGCATACTGTATCAGATGGATAGTAATATGCAGTGAGCATTTTATACAGCACTGCCATCTGGATCAGAGAGATAGTAATCTGAAGTGGCCATTTAATACAGCACTGCCAACTTTATCAGATAGATAGTAATCTGAAGTGGGCATTTAATACAGCACTGCCAACTGTATCAGAGAGATAGTAATCTGCAGTGATCATTTAATACAGCACTGCCAACTGTATCAGATGGATAGTAATCTGCAGTGAGCATTTCATACGGCACTGCCATCTGGATCAGAGAGATAGTAATCTGCAGTGAGCATTTATTACTGCACTGCCAACTGTATCAGAGAGATAATAATCTGCAGAGGGCACTTAATACAGCAATGCCCACTGTATCAGATAGATAGTAATCTGAAGTGAGCATTTAATACAGCACTGCAAACTGTATCAGAGAGATAGTAATCTGCAGTGAGCATTTAATACAGCACTGCCAACTGTATCAGAGAGATAGTAATCTGCTGTGGGCATATAATACGGCTCTGAAAACTATATCAGAGAGATAGTAATCTGCAGTGGGCATGTAATACAGCTCTGCCAACTGTATCAGAGGAATAGTAATCGGTAGTGGGCATTTATTACAGCACTGCCAACTGTATCAGATGGATAGTAATCTGCAGTGAGCATTTAATATAGCACTGCCAACTGTATCATAGAGATAGTAAGCTGCAGTGAACATTTAATACAACACTGCCAACTGTTTTAGAGAGATAGTAATCTGCAGTGGGCATTTAATACAGCACTGCATACTGTATCAGATGGATAGTAATCTGCAGTGAGCATTTCATACAGCACTGCCATCTGGATCAGAGAGATAGTAATCTGGAGTGGCCATTTAATACAGCACTGCTAACTGTATCAGAGAGATAGTAATCTGAAGTGGGCATTTAATACAGCACTGCATACTGTATCAGATGGATATTAATCTGCAGTGAGCATTTCATACAGCACTGCCATCTGGATCAGAGAGATAGTAATCTGGAGTGGCCATTTAATACAGCACTGCCAACTTTATCAGATAGATAGTAATCTGAAGTGGGCATTTAATACAGCGCTGCCAAATGTATCAGAGAGATAGTAATCTGCAGACAGCATTTCATACAGCACTGCCAACTGTATCAGAGAGATAGTAATCTGTAGTGAGCATTTAATACAGCACTGCCAACTGTATCAAATGGATAGTAATCTTTAGTGAGCATTTCATACAGCACTGCTATCTGGATAAGAGAGATAGTAATCTGAAGTGAGCATTTATTACTGCACTGCCAACTGTATCAGAGAGATAATAATCTGCAGAGGGCACTTAATACAGCAATGCCCACTATATCAGATAGATAGTAATCTGAAGTGGGCATTTAATACAACACAGCCAACTGTATCAGATAGTAATCTGAACTGGGCATTTAATACAGCACTGCCAACTGTATGAGAGAGATAGTATTCTGTAGGGAGAATTTAATACAGCACTGCCAACTGTATCAGAGAGATAATAATCTGCAGTGGGCATTTAATACAGCACTGCCAATTTTATCAGAGAGATAGTAATCTGCAGTGGGCATTTAATACAGCACTGCCAATAGTATCAGAGAAACAGTAATATGCAGTGAGCATTTAATACAGCACTGCTACCTTTATCAGAGAGATAGTAATCTGCAGTTGGCATTTAATACAGCACTGCCAACTGTATCAGAGATATAGTAATCTGACGTGGGCATATAATACAGCACTGCCAACAGTATCAGAGAGATAGTAATCTGAAATGGGCATTTAATACAGTAATGCCAGCTGTATCAGTGAGATAGTAATCCGCAGTGGGTATTTAATACAGCACTGCCAACTGTTTTAGATAGATAGTAATCTGCAGTGAACATTTAACACAGCACTGCCAACTGTTTTAGAGAGATAGTAATCTGAAGTGGGCATTTAATACAGCAATGCCAACTGTATCAGATAGATAATAATCTGCAGAGGGCACTTAATACAGCAATGCCTACTGTATCAGATAGATAGTAATCTGTAGTGGGCATTTAATACAGCACTACCGACTGTATCAGAGATATAATAATCTGCAGTGGGCATTTAATACAGCAATGCCAACTGTATCAGAGAGATAGTAATTTGCAGTGAGCATTTCATATAGCACTGCCAACTATATCAGAGAGATAGTAATCTGCAGTGAGCATTTTATACAGAAATGCCAACTGTATCAGATGGATAGTAATCTCCGATGAGCATTTAATACAGCACTGCCAATTGTATCAGAGAGATAGTAATCTGCAGTGGGCATTTATTACAGCACTGCCAACTGTTTGAGAGAGATAGTAATCGGCAGTGGGCATTTAATACAGCACTGCCAACTGTATCAGAGAGATAGTAATCTGCAGTGGGCCTTTATTACAGCACTGCCAACTGTATCAGAAAGATAGTAATCTGCAGTGAGCATTTAATACAGCACTGCCACCTTTATTAGAGAGATAGTAATCTGCAGTTGGCATTTAATACAGCACTGCCAACTGTATCAGAGAGATAGTAATCTGCAGTGGGCCTTTATTACAGCACTGCCAACTGTATAGGAAAGATAGTAATCTGCAGTGAGCATTTAATACAGCACTGACACCTTTATTAGAGAGATAGTAATCTGCAGTGGGCATTTAATACAGCACTGCCAACTGTATCAGAGAGATAGTAATCTGCAGTTGGCATTTAATACAGCACTGCCAGCTGTATCAAAGAGATAGTAATCTGCAGTGAGCATTTATTACAGCACTGCCAACTGTATCAGAGAGATAGTAATCTGCAGTGGGCATATAATGCAGGACTGCCACCTGTATCAGAGAGACAGTAATCTGCAATGGGCATTTAAAACAGCACTGCCAAGTGTATCAGAGAGATAGTATTCTGCAGTGGTAATTTAATCCAGCACTGCCACGTGTATCAGAGAGATAGTAATCTGCAGTGGGCATTTAATACAGCACTGCCATCTATATCAGAGAGATAGTAATCTGCAGTGACCATTTAATACAGCACTGCCACCTATATCAGAGATATAGTAAACTGCAGTGGGCTTTAATGCAGCACTGCCAACTGTATCAGAGAGATAATAATCTGCAGTGAGCATTTAATACAGCACTGCCAACTATATCAGTTAGATAATAATCTGTAGTGAGCATTCAATACAACTCTGCCAACTGTATCAGATAGATAGTCACCTGAAGTAAGGATTTAATACAGCACTGCCAACTGTATCAGATAGATAGCAATCTGCAGTGAGCATTTAATACAGCACTGCCAACTGTATCAGAGAAATAGTAGTCTGCAGTGAGCATTTAATACAGCACTGCCAACTGTATCAGAAAGATAGTCATCTGCAGTGAGCATTTAATACAACACTGCCAATTGTATCAGAGAGATAATAATCTGCAGTGAGCATTTAATACAGCACTGCCAACTGTATCAAATAGATAGTAATCTGCAGTGAGCATTTAATACAGCACTGCCACTTGTATCGGAGAGATGGTAATCTGCAGTGGGTATTTAGTACAGCACTGCCAACTGTATGAGAGAGATAGTAACCTACAGTGGTTATTTATTACAGCACTGCCAACTGTATCAGAGAGATAATAATCTGCAGTGAGCATTTAATACAGCACGGCCACCTAAATCAGAGAGATAGTAATCTGCAGTGAGCATTTAATACAGCAGTGCAAACTGTATCAGACAGATAGTAAACTGCATTGTATATTTATTACAGCCCTGCCAATTGTATCAGAGATATAGTAATCTGACGTGGGCATATAATACAGCACTGCCAACAGTATCAGGTAGATAGTAATCGAAATGGGCATTTAATACAGTAATGCCAGCTGTATCAGTGAGATAGTAATCCGCAGTGGGCATTTAATACAGCACTGCCAACTGTATCAGATAGATAGTAATCTGCAGTGAACATTTAACACAGCACTGCCAACTGTTTTAGAGAGATAGTAATCTGAAGTGGGCATTTAATACAGTAATGCCAACTGTATCAGATAGATAGTAATCTGAAGTGGGCATTTAATACAGCAATGCCAACTGTATCAGATAGATAATAATCTGCAGAGGGCACTTAATACAGCAATGCCTACTGTATCAGATAGATAGTAATCTGTAGTGGGCATTTAATACAGCACTACCGACTGTATCAGAGATATAATAACATGCAGTGGGCATTTAATACAGCAATGCCAACTGTATCAGAGAGATAGTAATTTGCAGTGAGCATTTCATATAGCACTGCCACCTATATCAGAGAGATAGTAATCTGCAGTGAGCATTTTATACAGCGCTGCCAACTGTTTGAGAGAGATAGTAATCGGCAGTGGGCATTTAATACAGCTCTGCCAACTGTATCAGAAAGATAGTAATCTGCAGTGAGCATTTAATACAGCACTGCCACCTTTATTAGAGAGATACTAATCTGCAGTTGGCATTTAATACAGCACTGCCAACTGTATCAGAGAGATAGTAATCTGCAGTGGGCCTTTATTACAGCACTGCCAACTGTATAGGAAAGATAGTAATCTGCAGTGAGCATTTAATACAGCACTGACACCTTTATTAGAGAGATAGTAATCTGCAGTGGGCATTTAATACAGCACTGCCAACTGTATCAGAGAGATAGTAATCTGTAGTAAGCATTTAATACAGCACTGCCAGCTGTATCAAAGAGATAGTAATCTGCAGTGAGCATTTATTACAGCACTGCCAACTGTATCAGAGAGATAGTAATCTGCAGTGGGCATATACTGCAGGACTGCCACCTGTATCAGAGAGACAGTAATCTGCAATGGGCATTTAAAACAGCACTGCCAACTGTATCAGAGAGATAGTAATCTGCAGTGGTAATTTAATCCAGCACTGCCACGTGTATCAGAGAGATAGTAATCTGCAGTGGGCATTTAATACAGCAATGCCATCTATATCAGAGAGATAGTAATCTGCAGTGACCATTTAATACAGCACTGCCACCTATATCAGAGATATAGTAAACTGCAGTGGGCTTTAATGCAGCACTGCCAACTGTATCAGAGAGATAATACTCTGCAGTGAGCATTTAATACAGCACTGCCAACTATATCAGTTAGATAATAATCTGTAGTGAGCATTCAATACAACTCTGCCAACTGTATCAGATAGATAGTCACCTGAAGTAAGGATTTAATACAGCACTGCCAACTGTATAAGATAGATAGCAACCTACAGTGGTTATTTATTACAGCACTGCCAACTGTATCAGAGAGATAATAATCTGCAGTAAGCATTTAATACAGCACAGCCACCTAAATCAGAGAGATAGTAATCTGCAGTGAGCATTTAATACAGCAGTGCAAACTGTATCAGACAGATAGTAAACTGCATTGTATATTTATTACAGCCCTGCCAATTGTATCAGAGAGATAGTAATCTGCAGTGGGCCTTTATTACAGCACTGCCAACTATATCAGAAAGATAGTAATCTGCAGTGGGCATTTAATACAGCACTGCCACCTATATCAGAGAGATAGTAATCTGCAGTGGGCATATAATACAGCACGGCCAATTCTATCAGAGAGATATTAATCTGCAGTGAGCATTTAATACAGCACTGCCAACTGTATCAGAGAGATAGTAATCTGTAGTAAGCATTTAATACAGCACTGCCACCTGTATCATATAGATGCTAATCTGCAGTGGGCATTTAATGCAGCACTGCCACGTGTATCAGAGAGATAGTAATCTGCAGTGGGCATTTAATACAGCACTGCCAACTGTATCAGAGAGATAGTAATCTGCAGTGGTAATTTAATCCAGCACTACCACGTGTATCAGAGAGATAGTAATCTGCATTGGGCATTTAATACAGCACTGCCAACTGTTTTAGAGAGATAGTAATCTGCAGTGGTAATTTAATCCAGCACTACCACGTGTATCAGAGAGATAGTAATCTGCAGTGAGCATTTAATACAGCACTGCCACCTATATCAGAGATTTAGTAATCTGCAGTAGGCATTTAATGCAGCACTGCCAACTGTATCAGAGAGATAGTAATCTGCAGTGAGCATTTAATACAACACTGCCAATTGTATCAGAGAGATAATAATCTGCAGTGAGCATTTAATACAGCACTGCCAACTGTATCAGAAAGATAGTAATCTGCAATGAGTATTTAATACAACACTGCCAACTGTATCAGATAGATAGTAAGCTGCAGTGAGCATTTAATACAGCACTGCCAACTGTATCAGAGAGATAGTAATCTGCAGTGAGCATTTAATACAGCACTGCCAATTGTATCAGAGAGATAGTAATCTTCAGTTGGCATTTAATACAGCACTGCCAACTGTATCAGAGAGATAGTAATCTGCAGTGGGCCTTTATTACAGCAGTGCCAACTGAATAGGAAAGATAGTAATCTGCAGTGAGCATTTAATACAGCACTGACACCTTTATTAGAGAGATAGTAATCTGCAGTGGGCATTTAATACAGCACTGCCAACTGTATCAGAGAGATAGTAATCTGTAGTAAGCATTTAATACAGCACTGCCACCTGTATCACATAGATGCTAGTCTGCAGTGGGCATTTAATGCAGCACTGCCACGTGTATCAGTGAGATAGTAATCTGCAATGGGCATTTAATACAGCACTGTCATCTATATCAGAGAGATAGTAATCTGCAGTGAGCATTTATTACAGCACTGCCAACTGTATCAGAGAGATAGTAATCTGCTGTGGGCATATAATACGGCTCTGAAAACTATATCAGAGAGATAGTAATCTGTAGTATGCATTTAATACAGCACTGCCACCTGTATCACATAGATGCAAGTCTGCAGTGGGCATTTAATGCAGCACTGCCACGTGTATCAGTGAGATAGTAATCTGCAATGGGCATTTAATACAGCACTGTCATCTATATCAGAGAGATAGTAATCTGCAGTGGGCATGTAATACAGCTCTGCCAACTGTATCAGAGGAATAGTAATCTGCAGTGGGCATTTAATACAGCACTGCCAACTGTATCAGATGGATAGTAATCTGCAGTGAGCATTTAATATAGCACTGCCACCTATATCAGAGATATAGTAAACTGCAGTGGGCTTTAATGCAGCACTGCCAACTGTATCAGAGAGATAATACTCTGCAGTGAGCATTTAATACAGCACTGCCAACTATATCAGTTAGATAATAATCTGTAGTGAGCATTCAATACAACTCTGCCAACTGTATCAGATAGATAGTCACCTGAAGTAAGGATTTAATACAGCACTGCCAACTGTATAAGATAGATAGCAATCTGCAGTGAGCATTTAATACAGCACGGCCAACTGTAACAGAGAAATAGTAGTCTGCAGTGAGCATTTAATACAGCACTGCCAACTGTATCAGAAAGATAATAATCTGCAGTGAGCATTTAATACAGCACTGCCAACTATATCAGTAAGATAATAATCTGTAGTGAGCATTCAAGACAACTCTGACAACTGTATCAGAGAGATAGTAATCTGCAGTGAGCATTTAATACAGCACTGCCACTTGTATCGGAGAGATAGTAATCTGCAGTGGGTATTTAATACAGCACTGCCAACTGTATGAGAGAGATAGTAACCTACAGTGGTTATTTATTACAGCACTGCCAACTGTATCAGAGAGATAATAATCTGCAGTGAGCATTTAATACAGCACAGCCACCTAAATCAGAGAGATAGTAATCTGCAGTGAGCATTTAATACAGCAGTGCAAACTGTATCAGACAGATAGTAAACTGCATTGTATATTTATTACAGCCCTGCCAATTGTATCAGAGAGATAGTAATCTGCAGTGGGCCTTTATTACAGCACTGCCAACTATATCAGAAAGATAGTAATCTGCAGTGGGCATTTAATACAGCACTGCCACCTATATCAGAGAGATAGTAATCTGCAGTGGGCATATAATACAGCACGGCCAATTCTATCAGAGAGATATTAATCTGCAGTGAGCATTTAATACAGCACTGCCAACTGTATCAGAGAGATAGTAATCTGTAGTAAGCATTTAATACAGCACTGCCACCTGTATCATATAGATGCTAATCTGCAGTGGGCATTTAATGCAGCACTGCCACGTGTATCAGAGAGATAGTAATCTGCAGTGGGCATTTAATACAGCACTGCCAACTGTATCAGAGAGATAGTAATCTGCAGTGGTAATTTAATCCAGCACTACCACGTGTATCAGAGAGATAGTAATCTGCATTGGGCATTTAATACAGCACTGCCAACTGTTTTAGAGAGATAGTAATCTGCAGTGGTAATTTAATCCAGCACTACCACGTGTATCAGAGAGATAGTAATCTGCAGTGAGCATTTAATACAGCACTGCCACCTATATCAGAGATTTAGTAATCTGCAGTAGGCATTTAATGCAGCACTGCCAACTGTATCAGAGAGATAGTAATCTGCAGTGAGCATTTAATACAACACTGCCAATTGTATCAGAGAGATAATAATCTGCAGTGAGCATTTAATACAGCACTGCCAACTGTATCAGAAAGATAGTAATCTGCAATGAGTATTTAATACAACACTGCCAACTGTATCAGATAGATAGTAAGCTGCAGTGAGCATTTAATACAGCACTGCCAACTGTATCAGAGAGATAGTAATCTGCAGTGAGCATTTAATACAGCACTGCCAATTGTATCAGAGAGATAGTAATCTTCAGTTGGCATTTAATACAGCACTGCCAACTGTATCAGAGAGATAGTCATCTGCAGTGGGCCTTTATTACAGCAGTGCCAACTGAATAGGAAAGATAGTAATCTGCAGTGAGCATTTAATACAGCACTGACACCTTTATTAGAGAGATAGTAATCTGCAGTGGGCATTTAATACAGCACTGCCAACTGTATCAGAGAGATAGTAATCTGTAGTAAGCATTTAATACAGCACTGCCACCTGTATCACATAGATGCTAGTCTGCAGTGGGCATTTAATGCAGCACTGCCACGTGTATCAGTGAGATAGTAATCTGCAATGGGCATTTAATACAGCACTGTCATCTATATCAGAGAGATAGTAATCTGCAGTGAGCATTTATTACAGCACTGCCAACTGTATCAGAGAGATAGTAATCTGCTGTGGGCATATAATACGGCTCTGAAAACTATATCAGAGAGATAGTAATCTGTAGTATGCATTTAATACAGCACTGCCACCTGTATCACATAGATGCAAGTCTGCAGTGGGCATTTAATGCAGCACTGCCACGTGTATCAGTGAGATAGTAATCTGCAATGGGCATTTAATACAGCACTGTCATCTATATCAGAGAGATAGTAATCTGCAGTGGGCATGTAATACAGCTCTGCCAACTGTATCAGAGGAATAGTAATCTGCAGTGGGCATTTAATACAGCACTGCCAACTGTATCAGATGGATAGTAATCTGCAGTGAGCATTTAATATAGCACTGCCAACTGTATCATAGAGATAGTAAGCTGCAGTGGACATTTAACACAGCACTGCCAACTGTTTTAGAGAGATAGTAATCTGAAGTGGGCATTTAATACAGCACTGCATACTGTATCAGATGGATAGTAATCTGCAGTGAGCATTTCATACAGCACTGCCATCTGGATCAGAGAGATAGTAATCTGAAGTGGCCATTTAATACAGCACTGCCAACTTTATCAGATAGATAGTAATCTGAAGTGGGCATTTAATACAGCGCTGCCAAATGTATCAAAGAGATAGTAATCTGCAGTGTACATTTAATACAACACTGCCAACTGTTTTAGAGAGATAGTAATCTGAAGTGGCCATTTAATACAGCACTGCCAACTTTATCAGATAGATAGTAATCTGAAGTGGGCATTTAATACAGCGCTGCCAACTGTATCAGATGGATAGTAATCTGCAGTGAGCATTTCATACAGCACTGTCACCTGTATCAGATGGATAGTAATCTGCAGTGAGCATTTATTACAGCACTGACAATTATATCAAAGAGATAGTAATCTGTAGTGAGCATGTAATACAGCACCACCAACTGTATCAGATGGATAGTAATCTGCAGTGAGCATTTCATACAGCACTGCTATCTGGATCAGTGAGATATTAATCTGAAGTGAGCATTTATTACTGCACTGCCAACTGTATCAGAGAGATAATAATCTGCAGAGGGCACTTAATACAGCAATGCCCACTGTATCAGATATATAGTAATCTGAAGTGGGCATTTAATACAACACTGCCAACTGTATCAGATAGTAATCTGAACTGGGCATTTAATACAGCACTGCAAACTGTATCAGAGAGATAGTAATCTGCAGTGAGCATTTAATTCAGCACTGCCAATTTTATCAGAGAGATAGTAATCTGCAGTGGGCATTTAATACAGCACTGCCAATAGTATCAAAGAAATAGTAATATGCAGTGAGCATTTAATACAGCACTGCTACCTTTATCAGAGAGATAGTAATCTGCAGTTGGCATTTAATACAGCACTGCCAACTGTATCAGAGATATAGTAATCTGACGTGGGCATATAATACAGCACTGCCAACAGTATCAGATAGATAGTAATCTGCAGTGAACATTTAACACAGCACTGCCAACTGTTTTAGAGAGATAGTAAACTGAAGTGGGCATTTAATACAGTAATGCCAACTGTATCAGATAGATAGTAATCTGAAGTGGGCATTTAATACAGCAATGCCAACTCTATCAGATAGATAATAATCTGCAGAGGGCACTTAATACAGCAATGCCTACTGTATCAGATAGATAGTAATTTGCAGTGAGCATTTCATGTAGCACTGCCAACTATATCAGAGAGATAGTAATCTGCAGTGAGCATTTTATACAGAAATGCCAACTGTATCAGATTGATAGTAATCTCCGATGAGCATTTAATACAGCACTGCCAACTGTATCAGAGAGATAGTAATCTGCAGTGGGCATTTATTACAGCACTGCCAACTGTTTGAGAGAGATAGTAATCGGCAGTGGGCATTTAATACAGCACTGCCAACTGTATCAGAGAGATAGTAATCTGCAGTGGGCCTTTATTACAGCACTTCCAACTGTATAGGAAAGATAGTAATCTGCAGCGAGCATTTAATACAGCACTGACACCTTTATTAGAGAGATAGTAATCTGTAGTAAGCATTTATTACAGCACTGCCAACTGTATCAGAGATATAGTAATCTGCAGTGGGTATGTAATACAGCTCTGCCAACTGTATCAGAGGAATAGTAATCTGCAGTGGGCATTTAATACAGCACTGCCAACTGTATCAGATGGATAGTAATCTGCAGTGAGCATTTTATATAGCTCTGCCAACTGTATCATAGAGATAGTACGCTGCAGTGAACATTTAACACAGCACTGCCAACTGTTTTTGAGAGATAGTAATCTGCAGTGGGCATTTAATACAGCACTGCATACTGTATCAGATGGATAGTAATCTGCAGTGAGCATTTAAAACTGCCCTGCCACGTGTATCAGACAGATAATCATCTGTAGTGAGCATTTAATACAGCTCTGCCAATTGTATCAGAGAGATAGTAATATGCAGTGGGCATTTAATACAGCACTGCCACCTGTATCACGTAGATGCTAATCTGCAGTGGGCATTTAATGCAGCACTGCCACGTGTATCAGAGAGATAGTAAACTGCATTGTGTATTTATTACAGCCCTGCCAATTGTATCAGAGAGATAGTAATCTGCAGTGGGCATTTACTGCAGGACTGCCACCTGTATCAGAGAGACAGTAATCTGCAATGGGCATTTAAAACAGCACTGCCAACTGTATCAGAGAGATAGTAATCTGCAGTGGTAATTTAATTCAGCACTGCCACGTGTATCAGAGAGATAGTAATCTGCAGTGGGCATTTAATACAGCACTGCCATCTATATCAGAGAGATAGTAATCTGCAGCGACCATTTAATACAGCACTGCCACCTATATCAGAGATATAGTAAACTGCAGTGGGCTTTAATGCAGCACTGCCAATTGTATCAGAGAGATAATAATCTGCAGTGAGCATTTAATACAGCACTGCCAACTGTATCAGATAGATAGTCACCTGAAGTAAGGATTTAATACAGCACTGCCAACTGTATCAGATAGATAGTCACCTGAAGTAAGGATTTAATACAGCACTGCCAACTGTATCAGATTGATAGTAATCTGCAGTGAGCATTTAATACAGCACTGCCAACTGTATCAGAGAAATAGTAGTCTGCAGTGAGCATTTAATACAGCACTGCCAACTGTATCAGAAAGATAGTCATCTGCAGTGAGCATTTAATACAACACTGCCAATTGTATCAGAGAGATAATAATCTGCACTGAGCATTTAATACAGCACTGCCAACTATATCAGTAAGATAATAATCTGTAGTGAGCATTCAATACAACTCTGCCAATTGTATCAGATAGATAGTCACCTGAAGTGAGCATTTTAATACAGCACTGCCAACTGTATCAGATAGATAGTAATCTGCAGTGAGCATTTAATACAGCACTGCCACTTGTATCGGAGAGATAGTAATCTGCAGTGGGTATTTAATACAGCACTGCCAACTGTATGAGAGAGATAGTAACCTACAGTGGTTATTTATTACAGCACTGCCAACTGTATCAGAGAGATAATAATCTGCAGTGAGCATTTAATACAGCACGGCCACCTAAATCAGAGAGATAGTAATCTGCAGTGAGCATTTAATACAGCAGTGCAAACTGTATCCGACAGATAGTAAACTACATTGTATATTTATTACAGCCCTGCCAATTGTATCAGAGAGATAGTAATCTGCAGTGGGCATATACTGCAGGACTGCCACCTGTATCAGAGAGACAGTAATCTGCAATGGGCATTTAATACAGCACTGCCAACTGTATCAGAGGGATAGTAATCTGCAGTGAGCATTTAATACAGCACTGCCAACTGTATCAGAGAGATAGTAATCTGCAGTGAGCATTTAATACAGCACTGCCACCTATATCAGAGATATAGTAATCTGCAGTAGGCATTTAATGCAGCACTGCCAACTGTATCAGAGAGATAGTAATCTGCAGTGAGCATTTAATACAACACTGCCAATTGTATCAGAGAGATAATAATCTGCAGTGAGCATTTAATACAGCACTGCCAACTGTATCAGAGAGATAGTAATCTGCAGTGAGCATTTAATACAGCACTGCCAACTGCATCAGAGGGATAGTAAGCTGCAGTGAGCATTTAATACAGCACTGCCAATTGTATCAGAGAGATAGTAATCTGCAGTGAGCATTTAATACAGCACTGCCAATTGTATCAGAGAGATAATAATTCAGTGAGCATTTAATACAGCACTGCCAACTGTATCAGATATATAGTAATATGCAGTGTAAATTATATACAGCACTGCCAATAATATTAGAGAGATATTAATCTGCAGTGAGCATTTAATATAGCACTGCCAATTGTATCAGAGAGATAGTAATCTACAGTGAGCATTTTTTACAGCACTCCCAACGTGTAGTAAAGAGATAGTAATTTGCAGTGAGAATTTAATACAGCACTGCCACTTGTATCAGAGAGATAATAATCTGCCGTGACCGTTTAATACAGCACTGCCAACTGTATCAGAGATATAGTAAT
The DNA here is from genome assembly GCA_027410445.1 of Discoglossus pictus. NCBI lineage: Eukaryota > Metazoa > Chordata > Amphibia > Anura > Alytidae > Discoglossus > Discoglossus pictus. Next base: position 346,716,812 of record CM050167.1, on the reverse strand, counting down.
CTGTATTAAGCATTTAAAACAGCCCTGCCACGTGTATCAGACAGATAATCAATCATCTGTAGTGAGCATTTAATACAGCTCTGCCAATTGTATCAGATAGATAGTAATCTGCAGTGAACATTTAATACAGCACTGCTGGTTGTATCAGAGGGATAGTAATCTATAATGTACAGTGGATATAAATAGTCTACACACATTTTGACTTGGCAAGATTTGCTCACTCTTCTTTGCAAAAACACTCCAAATCTGTCAGATTGCGAGGGCATCTCCAGTGCACAGCCCTCTTCAGATCACCCCACAGATTTTCAATCGGATTCATGTCTGGGCTCTGGCTGGGCCATTCCAAAACTTTAATCTTCTTCTGTGAAGCCATTCCTTTGTTGATTTGGATGTATGCTTTGGATCGTTGTCATGCTGAAAGATGAAGGTTCTCTTAGTGTTCAGCTTTCTAGCAGAAGCCTGAAGGTTTTGTGCCAATATTGACTAGTATTTGGAACTGTTCATAATTCCCTTCTTAACTAAGGCCCCAGTTCCAGCTGAAGAAAAACAGCCCAAAAGCATGATGCGGCCACCACCATGCTTCACTGTGGGTATGGTGTTCTTTTGGGGAATTATGGCCAAAAAGTTCAACCTTGGTTTCATCAGACCATATCACATCTTTTCCCACATGCTTTTGGGAGACTTCAGATGTGTTTTTGAAAAATGTAGCCTGGCTTGGATGTTTTTCTTTGGAAGAAAAGGCTTTCGTCTTGCCACTCTACCCCATAGCCCAGACATATGAAGAATACGGAAGATTGTTGTCACATGTACCACACAGCCAGTACTTGCCAGATATTCCTGCAGCTCCTTTAAACTTGCTGTAGGCCTCTTGGTAGCCTCCCAGATCAGTTTTCTTCTCGTCTTTTCATCAATTTTGGAGGGAGCTCTAGTTCTTGGTAATGTCACTGTTGTGCCATATTTCCTCCACTTGATGTTTTCCATTGTATATCTAATGCCTTGGAAAATCTTTTGTACCCTTCTCATGACTGATACCTTTTAACAATGAGATCCCTCTGAAGCTTTGGAAGCTCTCTGTGGACCGTGGCTTTTGCTGTGGGATGCGAAAATTTCAGGAAAGTCCAACTAGAGCAGCTGACCCTTATTTGGGGTTAATCAGAGGCACTTTAAATGATGGCAGGTGTATGCTGACTCCTATTTAACGTGATTTGGAATGTGATTGCTTAATCTGAACACAGCTACATCCCCAGTTATAAGAGGGTGTGCAGACTTATGCAGCCACATTATTTTTATTTTGTATTTTACTTCCCTCCACCTAAAAGATTTCAGTTTGTTTTTCAATTGAGTTTTACAGTTTATAGGTCACATTAAAGGTGGAAAAAGTTCTGAAATGATTTATCTTTGTCTAATTTTTTTTTCAGCACAGAAACCTAACATTTTAACAGGGGTGTGTAGACTTTTTATATCCACTGCATATTTAATACAGCACTGTCAAATGTATCAGATAAATAGTAATCAACAGTGTTTATTTAATACAGCACTGCCAGTTGTATCAGAGGGATAGTAATCTGAAGTGAGCATTTAATACAGCACTGGCAATTGTATCATAGAGATAGTAAACTGCAGTGTATATTTAATACAGCACTGCCAACTGTATCAGAGAGATAGTAATCTGCAGTGAGCATTTTATACAGCACTGCCAATTATATCAGAGAGATAGTAATCTGCAGTGAGCATTTAATACAGCACTGCCAACTGTATCAGAAAGATAGTAATCTGCAGTAAGCATTTAATACAGCACTGCCAACTCATTCAGAGAGATAGTAATCTGAAGTGGGCATTTAATACAGCACTGCCAACTGTTTCAGAGAGATAATGATCTTCAGTTAGCATTTTTTACAGCACTGCCAATTGTAACAAAGAGATATTAATTTACAGTGAGCATTTAATACATCACTGCCAATTGTATCAGATCACATATATAGTTGTAAGCGTACGAGTTGTTGCTAACGCTGCGGGCTCGCGTAGCGAGCCAAGGCCCTCGCGAAGCGAGGGCACTGGCTGAGGGTCTCAGTTGCTGGCATGGAGCGCCGTAGGCGCTCCATGCCAGCACCTGAGGACCTCGCAAAGCGAGGGCCGCAGTTGCTGGCATGGAGCGCCGAAGGCGCTCCATGCCAACAACTGCGACCCTCGCAAACTTCACGTCGCAACCCAAACAGCACGACACACACATTACGACACTCTCAAACAACATATGACACACGTTCACACAAATTACGGCCTCGCAATACTCGGACGCAACTCACGAACATTACAAAATGTAAAACACAATACATACACACAGCACATACATAAAAACCTTACCTACACCAAGAGGGAGCACCCAGGACCTCAAAAATGCAACTTAGACCTTCATTTTACTCAAAATAAAAGAGTTTAGAGACTAAAAAAAAATCGAAGCGAGAGAAAAAATGGCCGCCGAACAAAACGAAAACGAGGCTACAGCACTCTAAACTCGCAAAACACCACAACAAACTCGCAAAACACCACAACAAACTCGCAAAACGCCACAAACGACCTACGGATATTCATACCACACACTGCACACATTCAGCATGCTTACACAGCAGCTCCACACCACTAATGCTGCAGCAACATCAACACAGATTGCCAGCTCTTCATCACAATGCTTCAAAATAGGTACAGTATATTCATTTAGTAATGTATTACATATTTCATTATTATACACCAAACAGCATTAGCTACCTTACAATTTCATTGCCGTCATTTTTTGACGGGCAATTCGCTAGTAGATAATAATCTACAGTGACCATTTAATACAGCACTGCCAGTTGTATCACAGAGATAGTAAAATACAGTGCATATTTAATACAGCACTTCCATTGGAATCAGCGAGATGGTAATCTGCATTGAGCATTTAATACAGCACTGCCTACTGTATCAGAGAGATAGTAATCTGCAGTGAGCATTTAATAGAGCATTGACAATTGTATCCGATAGATGGTAATCTGCAGTGTATATTTAAAACAGCACTGCCAGTTGTATATATAGAATATATCCACGCAATGAAGAACAACCATTTATCAACATTAATATATTAAGCTGTAATTTAGATCCAATGACATATCCCATTTTCTTTCCAAATGGGGAACCAGGATGGGAACCAAAATTACAATTGGAAAGTTATCCCAATACTAAACTTCGTATTAGATCTAATATTTCCATGCTGGAATATAAAGTGGCACAAACTGCTATCCGTGATTGTTTTAATCCAATTTTACATGGAGGAAAACTCAGTCAACAATGGATTATTGATTCATATTTACAAGTTGAAGCCAATAATCAAAATGTTATTAAATATCAACAAAATAAATTACAAGTAGAACAGTATTGTGGATTAATGGATTATGTGGCAGATTTAGCTTCCAACAGAGACATTCCAGCTGGAAGAGCAATTATTTTGCCATCCTCTTTCCAAGGATCTCCTCGCAATATGCGAGAAAGGTATAATACGGCTCTGAAAACTATATCAGAGAGATAGTAATCTGCAGTGAGCATTTAATACAGCACTGCCAACTATATCAGAGAGATAGTAATCTGCAGTGAGCATTTAATACAGCACTGCCAACTGTATCAGAGAGATAATAATCTGTAGTGAGCATTTATTACAGCACTGCCAACTGTATCAGATAGATAGTAATCTGCAGTGGGCATTTATTAAAGCACTGCCAACTGTATCAGAGAGATAATAATCTGTAGTGAGCATTTATTACAGCACTGCCAACTGTATCAGAGAGATAGTAATCTGCAGTGAGCATTTATTAAAGCAGTGCCAACTGTATCAGAGAGATAATAATCTGTAGTGAGCATTTATTACAGCACTGCCAACTGTATCAGAGAGATAGTAATCTGCAGTGAGCATTTCATACAGCACTGCCAACTGTATCAGTGAGATAGTAATCTGCAGTGAGCATTTCATACAGAACTGCCAACTGTATCAGAGAGATAGTAATGTGCAGTGGGCATTTAATACAATACTGCCAACTGTATCATAGAGATAATAATCTGCAGTGAGCATTTAATAGAGCTCTGCCAACTGTATCCAAGAAGTAATAATCTGCAGTGATAATTTAATACAGCTCTGCCAACTGTATCAGATAGATAGTGATCTAAAGTGAGCATTTAATACAGCACTGGCAATTGTATAACAGAGATAGTAAACATCAGTGTATATTTAATACAGCACTGCCAGTTGTATCAGCGAGATGGTAAACTGCAGTGAGCATTTAATACAGCACTGCCAACTGTATCAGAGAGATAGTAATCTGCAGTGAGCATTTGATACAGCACTGTCACCTGTATCAGATGGATAGTAATCTGCAGTGAGCATTTATTACAGCACTGACAATTATATCAAAGAGATAGTAATCTGCAGTGAGCATTTCATACAGAACTGACAACTGTATCAGATAGATAGTAATCTGCATTGAGCATTTAATACAGCAATGCCAACCGTATCAGAGAGATAGTAATCTGCAGTGAGCATTTAATACAGCAATGCAAACTGTATCAGAGAGATAATAATCTATAGTGGGCATTTAATACAGCATTGCCAACTGTATTAGAGGGATAGTAATCTGCAGTGTATAGTTAATACAGCATCACCAACTGTATCAAAGAGATAGTAATCTGCAGTGAGCATGTAATACAGCACTGCCAAATGTATCAGAGAGATAGTAATCTACAGTGAGCATTTAATACAGCACTGCCAACTGTATCAGAGAGATAGTGATCTACAGTGAGCATTTAAAATAGCACTGCCAATTATATCAGAGATATATTAATCTGCAATGTTGTATTACAGCACTGCCAATTATATCAAAGAAATAGTAATATGTTTAATAGAGCACTGCCAAGTGTCCCAGAGGGATAGTAATGCATGATGTGTATTTAATACTATACTGCCAGTTATATCAGAGCTATAGTAATCTGCATTGGGTATTTAACACAACACTGCCAATTGTACCAGAGGAATATTAATCTGTATTATGTATGCTGGCAAAAAGAAAAGTAAATGGCACAATTGCTATGCCTCTGTTATTATTGTTTTGCACATTATGCAGATTTGCATAGTTTTACTTATTAGTTGACTAAATTGTTAGTTGGAATGTACTATATTTTTAAATATTCAAAATCACTTAATTTGATTGATGTCTTGTGTTTAATGTTTTGGATGATTCATAGAAAAGTACACTAACTACTAATTAAAGAGCATATCGTCATAAGAGAATACAATAATTTCTTTCACTAAAACTGCACAACAATTATTAAAAAATGTAATTTAGAAATAAGCCATAAGTGATAAATATACAAAAAATCAAATAGATTTAAAAAATAATGTGAATTCGATGTAATTCACTAATTTTATCAAAAAGAAAATTTCACTTTAACAAAAAAAAAAAAGAAAAGCATGGTTTTTCAAAATAACTGTATGAAAGTAGATATTTTTATAGATTTAAATAATTCTATAATTAGTATTTCAGGTGTTGCACATAGGTTTCTGTTGTTCTCTATGCCAAAATTGTCATTGCCCCTGAAAATGTTAGGGGATTGTGGCAATAATATTGTTTTATATGTTTTTTTCTGTAAATTATTATTATTATTATTTACCTTTATGTTCCCTTATGGATCACTATCTTGCCATGTGTGGCTTGTGTGCTTTAATGAATCTTTGAGATAAACTATGTAGAGTCACCCAAGATGGGCACGTCATTGCAGAGACGTCAGACAAATTACAGTCCACTGGAGAAGGAACTTGCAAGCAACTCCAATAATTTTGCCAAGAAATCCTTAAGGATAAGCACAACCAGACATCACAATAGATATGCCTTCTGTCCATATTGTCACAGACAGTCAGACACGACTAAACGACTAAACAACAATAACCTTTATATATAACGTTTTAAAACTGTCTGCAGTGCGATCCATAAGAAAAATGCATAAAATTCAGTAAGTAGTTAGATTATTTTGATATGGAAGGGATAGACGTCTCTTTTCCTGAGATGGTTGGGAAGTGATACAAAAGGAGTTATCATACTTAATAGCAGTTTAGAGGAGGCAGCGGTGTGTCATGATAAAGACTAAGGGCCTCATTCAATTGTAGTGATGTCCCGAACAGTTCGCCGGAGAAATATTTGTGGCGATTTTCGCATGTTCGCGTCCGCCGTGAACGGTGAACACATGCGCTTTTCGGTTCGCCCCCTATACTTTATCATTGAGGAAACTTTGAACATCATTTATTTTATTTTATAATTTTTTTTGTGTAATCTATGTCTGCCTGCCAGCGTGTGTGTGTGACAGGCTAACACCTAACAGCTTATATTGTGCTTATTTTCACTACTCATACCTGGTGGTGTAACATACATTGAAAACAACCATTTTTTTCCTGTAATCTAATTTCAGTTGCCTGCCTGTGTCAGGCTCACAGCTTATATAGTGTACAGTGACATAAAACAACACTTTTTTGACTGTAATCGATTGAATATCAGTTGCCTGCTTACAGGCGTGTGTGTGAAGCCTATTGCATCTACTCTGCCAACTTTTGCCAGTGCACAGTGATACGTCATATCTGGTGCAACCGTAGTGTACAGTGACATAAAACACTTTTTTGATTGTAATCGATTTAATATCAGTTGCCTGCCTACAGGCATGTGTGTGAAGCCTATTGCATCTACTCTGCCAACTTTTGCCAGTGCACAGTGATACGTCATATCTGGTGCAACCGTAGTGTACAGTGACATAAAACAACACTTTTTTAACTGTAATCGATTGAATATCAGTTGCCTGCCTACAGGCGTGTGTGTGAGGACTTTAGCACCTACTCTGCCAACTTTTGCCAGTGCACAGTGACACTCATATCTGGTGGCACCTTAGATTGCACGCGCAGTGCCCCAAATTTGAAGTGGGAGGACCGACCAAGCATCTTTTTCCATCTCCCTGTTCCAAAAATCAATGCCATATACACGTCCCCTAATAGTGGACGTAACAGGGATTAAACCGATAGGATTAGTACTACTTAACAGTACACATCTTATAATAACGCAGACATAGGCAACACAGAGAGAGGAGTCTGAAGAAGAGGAGTCAGAGGAGGAAGGTGGCTTTGAGGAGGTGGAAGACCAAACACAGCAGGCGTCCCAGGGGGCTTGTTGTCACCTTTCGGGGACCCTTGGTGGCTGACCTTTAATGACATCAGTGAGGACAAGGAACAGGACATGGCTAGCTTGGTATCCAACCTTGTGCAAATGGGGAGTTTGCGGTTGTGCAAAGGGACTGTTTGTGGTTGTTTGCGGTGCATTAAACGGGGAGATTGGTCTGTTACTGTGAAGCGGGTGTAACCCTTACACTACCTGATCGATACAACATCATACCTGATGTTTTAAAGCATGTTATTCCAAACAATTTAGGAATGTTAGGTGATTTATGCCCTTTATGGCTTAAAACCAGACTCTGCATCAACTATGTAATTTTCCGTGGGAGTTTTGCCATGGATCCCCCTCCGGCATGCCACAGTCCAGGTGTTAGTCCCCTTGAAACAACTTTCCTATCACTATTATGGCCAGAAAGAGTCCCTGTGGGTTTTGAAATTCGCCTGCCCATTGAAGTCTATGGCGGTTCGCCGATGTTCGCCTGTTCGCGAACATTTGGTAAAATTCGCGTTCGCTGTTCGCGAACCCAAAATGTGATGTTCGCGACATCACTATTCAATTGCTACTTACTTCAAAAAGTAGTAGTAAGTGGAGGTCGCTAGTTACTTCCATATACAATTGCCTTCTACTTGCAGGCTCCGATCTGGTTACTTGCTGTGCGCTACTTTCCCTTACTTTCCATACAAGCGCAAGTTACTTCTCTCAAAGCCTTTGATCTTCCACGTCCGCAAGAGTCCTGAGCGCAAAAATGGCCACTTGGCTATTCAATTGCTCCTATTACCCCTCCTGCCAAGCCCCTAAATGGCAAAAAAACAACTCAGCCTACTTGACCCAAAGAGGTGTCGCAAGGGATTGCAAAGCCCTTACGCATCCTCCCCACTTCTCCCAAATCAAACCCCCATGATTCGAGGACCCCTGCAGAATTTAAAAATATTAACTTCCCCACAGTGGGTCCTTAAAGGGCCCGCAACAAACTAATGATTATCCCAAAGCAAACCCCCATGCTGCAGGGGTCCCAATCAGGAGCCCCGCAGTGCCCCCACATGAGCCCCATGCTGCGGGGGGCCCAATCGGGACCTCGCAGTGTCCCCACATAAACCCCATGCTGCAGGAGTCCTAATCGGGAGCCCTGCAGCATTTAAAAAAATGTAATTCCTCGCCGTGGGTCCCTAAAGGGTCTGTGCCACACTGATGCTGCGGGGGTACTGTAAGTACTCCCACGGGAACTAACAGTAACTCCCCATGCTGAGGGGTTCCCATTGGGACACCCGGAGGGTCCCCACATTAACCCTTGCAGCGGGGGTCCTGATTGGGACCCCCGCTGTATTAAAAAAATGCCCATGTCCCGACGCGGGACTTTAAAGGGCCCGCGGCACACCAATGTGCAATCCCGACTGTGGAGGTACTGTAAGTACCCCCGCGGCACCTAAAATTTACCCCCCATTGGGACCTCCGCAGTGTCCCTACATTGACCATTGGGACCCTCGCTGCCTTAAAAATTCAAGAATTCTGCCTTGCGGGTCCTGAAAGGACCCACTCGAAATTAAAAAATTAACCCCTGCCGTGGGGGTACTATAAGTACCCACCAGCACCTAAACTGATCCCCATCACTCATGGGGGTCGATATCAGATTGCAGACAATCAGAAGACGCATATGCGTGGAGCCAATCCCAATGGGCAATAGCGCCTTCTGATTGGTTTAGAAAGGATTGACAGTGTATCCTGATTGGCTCACACCTTGGTGCCTTCTGATTGTCTAAAATATGATTGACAGCCATTTCAGCCAATCAGAAGGCACCATTTTGAATTTTCAACCGGAGCATGCGCAGGAACCATAATTTTTTAGGACCTTTGTTTTTTTTCCGAGGGTCCCTGCTGGAGACGACAACGAGGAGGACGGGGGCATCGCTGGATGGCCATTTCGGATAGGTAAGTAGCCTATTAGGCCTATATGATTTTAAAGGTTGTATTTATATATGTATTAATTGTACTCTTTCTTTTTATTGTAGGGGTGCCGGACCAGTGGATATTTTGGATTGGGGATGAAGCAAAGAAGATCATCATCGCTGGAGGGGCATTTGGGCAAGGTAAGTGGTATGATTTACTATTTATTTATTGCTAGCTTTGGGGTTTTATTTTAATTGTAATTTTGATACATTTATTTTAGGTTGTAGCGTTTTATTTTTTGTAATTTAATTTTTTTTTTTAGTGATGGTGTTTTTTTATTTTATGTAATGTAGGTTTTTTATTTTATGTAATGTAGGTAGAACTTTTTTGTGTAATATAGGTGCTTTTTATTTTTTGTAATTCATTTTTTTTTCTATGTGATTAGTGGGGTACTAGGGAGTTTATTAGGGGGTTAGTAGGTAGTATCAAAGGTTAGGGTAGGAGTTGGATAGGTAGTGTAGTGGTTAATAGGGTTGGGTACGAGAGGGTATATATGATTAGGGGTTTACTGGGTACATTTGGGGTTTAATAGGCCCAGTTAGGGTTAAATAGGACTAGATGGGGTTACATCGAACTAGACAGGGTTAAAAAGGACTAGATGAGGTTAAATAGATCTAGATGGGGTTAAATAGGACTAGATGGGGTTAAATAGGTCTAGATGTGGAAAAATAGGTCTAGACATGGTTAAATAGAACTAGATAGGTCAAAAGGACTAGATGGGGTTAAATAGGCCCAGTTAGGGTTAAATAGGTCTAGATGGGGTCAAATTGGACTATACAGGGTTAATATGACTATATGGGGTTAAATAGGCCCAGTTAGGGTTAAATTGGACTAGATAGGGTTAAATAGGTTTAGATGGGGTTAAATCGTACTAGACAGGGTTAAAAAGGACTAGATGAGGTTAAATAGATCTAGATGGGGTTAAATAGGACTAGATGGGATAAAATAGGTCTAGATGGGGTTAAATAGGTCTAGATGTGGAAAAATAGGTCTAGACATGGTTAAATAGAACTAGATGGGTTAAAAGGACTAGATGGGGTTAAACAGACCCAGTTAGGGTTAAATAGGTCTAGATGGGGTCAAATTGGACTAGACAGGGTTAAATAGGACTAGATGGAGTTAAATAGGTTTTGATGGGTTCAATCAGACTAGACAGGGTTAAAAAGGACTAGATGAGGTTAAATAGATCTAGATGGGGTTAAATAGGACTAGATGGGGTTAAATAGGTCTAGATGTGGTTAAATAGGTCTAGACATGGTTAAATAGAACTAGATGTGGTTAAAAGGACTAGATGGGATTAAATAGGCCCAGTTAGGGTTAAATAGGTCTAGATCGGGTGAAATTGGACTAGACAGGGTTAAATAGGACTAGATGGGGTTAAATAGGCCCAGTTAGGGTTAAATAGGATTAGATAGGTTTACATAGTTCTTTATGGGGTTACATAGATCTAGACAGGGTTAAATAGGACTAGATGTGGTTAAATAGGACTAGACAGGGTTAAATAGGAATAGATGAAGTTAAATAGGCCCAGTAAGGTTAAATAGGTCTAGACAGGGTTAAATGGGTCTAGATGGGCTTAAATATGTCTAGAAAGGGACAAATAGGCCCAGTTAGGTGTAAAGGGGGACAGTTGGGGTTAATGGGGTTGAGTTAGGGTTAGTGGGGTACAGTTAGTGTTAATGGGTTAATGGGGTATAGTTAGGGTTAATAGTGTAGTGTAGTGCTTAGACTTTGTGTCATGAGGGTCCTGGAGTACCCTCATGGCACTTATAGTGTTAATGTAGGGTCAAGGGGGATTAATAGGATAGGTAGGAGGGGGATCATTAGTTAGAGGGGGGTTGGTTTAGATTTATTGGTTTATTGGGTGACTAATAGTGTAGTGTAGGGTAGTATTTTTACTTAATGTCATGAGGGTCTTGGAGGACCCTCATGGCACTTATGGGGTTACTGTTGTGGTTATTATTGTCCCATAAGGGTATGGATATACCCCCATAAGATATGGGGTTAATTAGAGACTTAAGGGGGTCTGTATCTGGACTCCCGCAGCATGGGGTTAATGTGGGGACCCTGCGGGGGTCCCGATCTGGACCCCTGCATCATGGGGTGAATATGTAGACCCTGCGGGGGTAATATGAAGACACTGCAGCAGGGTTGCAGGATACAATTTAACAAGTTCTACGGGCTTAGAGGTTGGAAACATTGATATCATAATGACGATCTCTGTTTCCATTGGCTTTGGTTTTGATAGGGGACGTTACGGGCTTCATGTTAAGGCTTGTAGATGCTACTTCCGACGGCAGGGTTTGCAATTATCGGGAAGGGGGACTAACTTGTGGCTCCGGCCAATTGACCAGCTAAGTAAAAGTAGCTCAAGAGTAGCAAATCGGGAATTTACTTGCAAGTAGCATCCCCGAATTGAATGAGGCCCTCAGCCAGCAAGACAATTGATATCTATCATTTGGATGGGTTAATTCATTCTATGCCAATATCCGACTGATATGTAATGTATTGCAGCCACTTTAAATAAGGGCTGACATGTATTAGGTGCCACTTAGGGTATGCATTAGTGTGCTCTTTGAGTACAGGAGGAGGCCACAGCCTTAAGGTATGAGATGGCATTATAGTAATATGCTGGTGTTTGAAGTAAGGATTCAGCTGCTGGTACCCTGTATATGTAATATAATATCCTGGTGTCTTTTACAGTGGGAAGTGATTGTAAGGTCTGCAGGTTTTTTTATGAAGAATTGCAGAATCTTCTCCAGGCTATTTGAAGAGCCGATCAATTGAAGCAAACCATCACTATCCCAGAGCACCAGCTTATGACAGAACATGAAAGATCTTCTTTGCTTTATGCAATTAGCTACTTAAGTAAGTTGCAGATCATATTAAAGGGCTCTGCCTAAGTGGAAGCAGATGTTAAGCATTCTCTGAAGGATACATAATGTCCCCGGGTTGCTCAGCAAATAATTTTTAATTTTGCTGCTTCATTGGCTGGTTGCTGAAGTAACAACTTAAACTTTCATTTTTTTTTCAGGGGATGTTCTGTCTGGAAACTACAAAACTGAGTTAATATAGATAAAAAAAAGTCCTTAAAGGGCCATTGAAAACATGTCATTCTTTGTTATATCTGAAAGCAGGTATTTGATAATGTACCACTGTATTTTCTTTTCTTAAAATGATGCTTAAAAACTGATTACAGTGTTTAACTGATATGGGGCTTGTCTCTGTCAGCCAGTGAGTGAGCAGTCATATAGATGTATGAATCATACTTGTCTGCCAATGAAGTCTACAGACATACGTATACCCTGTGCATTTCCTGTTAGTTTCAATGAAGTTTAAACAGATTTTACTTAATATATTTTCATGCAAAACACATTTTCATGCAAAACACATCTTTGGTAATGGTTAAAGTGGGTGCTTTTAAATGTTTCATACACCTGTTTTCATACATTTTGTTAATACTAGTTACAGTTTTATTTACCCAGGTGTCAGATGGGCACACATCTGGGAAGACGGTGTATTCTGCAAGCCTATGAATTATATTTACAGTAAACTCCAGGTTATCCGGCACCCACGGGGACTCCCTATTGCCGGATAACTGTATTAGCCGGTTAATCGGGAGTCCCCAATTTTAAGGGTCTGAACGACCCTTAAACAACCCCCAAAACCCATCAAAATGCCCTTAAAAAAGGCATTAGCACTTAAACTGGGCCATTTAGGGCCCAAAAAAACAATCAGAAAAAAGTTATCATTTTTTTTTTGCTGTCTCGAACTCCCGGATAGTTCCGGTTATGCCGGTTTAGCTGGAGTTTTTTTTAAATGGGGAATTGATGCCGATGCTGGTTAGTTGAGAGTTTCGGTTAGTTAAGTGCCGGATAATCAGGATTTTACTGTATATAAAAAAGCAATTCAACTTGCATGGGCAATTCATTTGTATATTTTAAAATATACAGTCAGATAAAGCTGCTGAGACTCTACTGCATCAGTTGTGACTCGAACCTGTGTTCAGAGAGAAGCTCAACAACAAAGAGGTGCTCACTCTAAGAACAGACAATACCTGAAGTAGGTTTGTCCTATAGGTCTGGTTACCTACTCAGAGAGCAACATCTTTTAGCTCACTTGGGAGAAAAACCCCTTAGTATATCAGTCTGGTCTCACTCAAAAGAGTGACCCAGCCCCAAAATACCAGGAAATTCTACACTGAACAGGAAAAACAGTAAACCGCAGACGTACGTTTCGGCCTCCATTGGGCCTCATCAGTGAGGTGCAGCTTTACTCCCTAAGGCACAGTGAGCAAGAAGTCCACGTCTGGTTCCCCCAGTCACCCAGAGGGTGAGAAAAAACCCTAAGGTTCATTTGCATACACAACAAAATTAGAGGTGCTCAATCTGAGAATGGACAATACCTGAAGTAGGTTTGTCCTATAAGTCTGGTTACCTACTCAGAGAGCAACCTCAGAGAGCTTCAGAGGGAAACTACCTGGTCATAAACCACAGACATGACCTGTACTTCTGCATTCTATGTCACAAAATGTAAAATATGATAAGCTCTACTTAGTCTCCTTCTGAATCATTACTCTGTCATGGTGAAAGAGCTTGTGTACCTCAATGATTAGCTGTGAGTTCAACCATGTAGGGTCACCCAAGATGGATATGTCATATTAGATCGGTTAGACAAATTGTGGTCCACTGGAGAAGGAACTGGCAACCCACTACAGTATCTTTGCCAAGAAAACCATATAGATAAGAACAACTATATGGATAAGTGGTCACGACTGAAGGACTGAACACACACACCTATACAGTAGAGATAATTTTTAGAAAGTTACTACCTGTTAAAACAGATTAACTATTACTAGGCAGTAAGTTCCAATCTGGAATTGTTTTAAAGCAATATGGTATTGTATAACATTCTTACTGTTTTTCAGGCCTTGTGCACTTTGATTTATTCTCTCTCTACTGCAAAATTGCTTCAAGGTATTTGCTTTATTAATTTGGTTAATTACCTATTGGATGAATGACTTCCTGTCTTCATATGTTCTTAACAATTATGTTTACCTGTTCCTTCTGCCTCCTTGGAAAAGTATAGGCAAAATTACTAACAAGTGCCTTGGAAATTGTAATTAATATGGAAAACTATTAATTTAACAAAAAATCTATCTATCTCTCTATCTATCTATCTTTCAGCTTGGTCATTTATTATGCTTTGGGACAGCAAGCAAACAACAGCCAAGTAAAACACAAAAAATAAAAAAACAAGTTTGCATGACCCCCTATGCATAATACAGTGTATAGCTTTTATATAAAATAAATATTATAAACTTTAATTTAAAAAAGTATGTATGTGACTGGGCACCTGAATATTTTCCTATAGCAATAAATACATAACATAGTACTGTAATTAATTCATATTATCACTAGCACTGTTGGGCATCATTATGTGTGTCTATTTGTAGCGTCATTTCTTTATAGTACATAGAACATTTTGGCGCATTACAATATTACTATTTTAGTATTTTATCATAAAGTGTCTGTACTTATTATTTGGTTTAATTGTTTTCAAAAGCAACAACAAAATTAGAGGTGCTCAATCAGCAGCCTCTTTTAGCTCACTTGTGCCCTTCACAGGGAGAAATATCCTGTACTGTATCAGTCTGGTCCCACTCAATAGAGTGATCCAGCCCCAAAATACCAGGCAATTCTACCCTGAACAGGAGAAACAGCAAACCCCAGATGTACGTTTCGTCCTTAGTTGAGCCTCATCAGTAGGTTGTAGCTAAACTCCCTAAAGCACAGTGACCAAAGGGTTAATTTCTGGAGCCCCCTATCACCATTAGGGAGACTAAGTCCTAAGGATCATTTGCATAAGCAACAACAAAAATAGAGGTGCTCAATCAGAGAATCAACTAACCTTAATAGATTAGATCTATGGACATGATAACCCACTATGAGAGCGACCTCTTTTAGCTCACTTGTGCCCTTTCAAACATAGAAAGCAAGCTCAAAAAATTGGTACTCAAAAAAATAGGCAGCCTTACAGACATCTACCTAACATGAAGACAAGAAACCACATACACAAATACCCAGCTATAAAATAACTTGCACAAACCCAAAGTTAACTAGCTACATCCCACAGCTAGCTACATAAAATGATTGTGTGTCAAATACAGATAAGAAAAGTGTAATTCTGTTACACAATCAGAATTGCATCTCCTTTCAATGCAAGCCAACACAATGCTATATCAGTACACAGAAAGTAAACCACGCACAGCAAGAAACGATCCACACTCAGAGTTAGTTATTCACATTCAACCACGTGCACACACAAAGTCAACTTTCAGTGCCGGGTTCAGGACATATTCCCGATACAGTAGGCTAGAAACATTTCCAGCTTTTTGCTATGTTCCTGACAGTTTATTTGTATTTACATATCGGAAATGTTTCCGAAGAACTTCAGCTTTCTACTGGTTATATATATATATTTTTTTGCTTTATGTAAAACAGGAAAGCAAAAAATAAATAAAAAAAAAGCCTGTAATTAAGTAAAAAAAGGCTTTTTCTTTTATTTGGATCTTTGTACTTTTGCTAAACACCAACGTGAAAAGTGAAAATGAGCTAATAAACAGGTCCCTGTATCTCTTGAGTATACTGATAATACATATAGGTAACATTACATTTATTTATGATCAGGACAGGTCATTATAGGTCAAGAACACACCTTGTGCCTAAAAATGGTTAATCCATCCCTGTACATTACAAAAATTACAGAGCCTAGAGAATTCAAAAATACAGAACATGCTTCATTTTCTAAAATCATGCAATCACTAGCCTTTTCTAAAGAAAAGTGTTTTTAGACATCTAAATCTAAATGTATTTTCCCCACACTCCACTCTCCCTCCTGTCTTCCTCTACCACCTGTCTAATCATCTCCCTTCTCTCTCCCTCAATTCCCTCTCTCCCATCAATCCTTTCCCCTTCCTTCCTCCCCCTTGCTCCCTCATCCTCAATCTCTCACCCCTTTCCCCCCCTCCTCATCCCCTTATCACCCTTGCTTCTCTCCCACTGTCTTTGTCCCCTCCCCTCATAAACCACTTTTCATTCCCCCTTATCTCCCTCTTCTTATCCCTCATTCCCCTGATTTCACTCCACATCCCCCCTTATGTCTCTCCTTGTTCACTCAATTATTCCCCCTTATTCCCTCCCTCTCATCATTTCTTCCCTTATCCCAGTTATCTACTCCCTCCGCACTCATTCACCCTTATCTCACGCTTTCCCACATCCCCTTTAACTATGCCCTTATCTCCTTAGTCTTAATGCTCATCTCACTCATCATCAGCCTTACCTCCCTCCTAACACCTCCTTATATCTCCTCTCATTCCCGCTCTTAGCCTTCATTACTTATCCCTCCCTCCCCTCAGTCCACCTTTATATCTCCTGTAGCGGAACCCATCACTGTTTTAAACTGTTTTATGATTATTATGGTTAAAATATGATCCTACTATATGTATGTTGGTTGATGTTCTACAGAATATATTGGCTCAGAATATTAGCCAGACTTTTGCAGACCTAGGCTAATAGATAATCCTGTTACAGAGATTCAAGAGATAAGAAAGTTGTAAAGGATCCTTGCATTTTCCAAAGTGTTTTCATTCTCTGATAAGAACAAAGAAGAATGATCTAATTAATGTCTGATTGTATCCAAGTTGCCAGGGAGGTGTGACTCACCTATTGTCCTATATGTGTATTGTATGGGGGATATGTGCAATGTCTGTGTGTTATGTGTAAAAACATACTTTTACTAACTTTTGAACCCCTGGTCTGATTCATGCCATTTTTGTATATGTTGTTCCCCTGGGTGAGAGATATTGAATGGTGCGGGACTTAAAGGTGTACCCCCTGTATTTGGGGTACATCCAGAATGTGGTTAAAATTGTGTCTGTTTTAATTGTGTTACCTGTTATCTGAGGGGAGGAGACGTGGGGGTTGAACCATGTAGATAATTGGCTGTTGTGATAATTATGTGGGTGTAGCCCTTCAGAGGGCACCATTGCATAAAAGGAGATTCCCTGTCATTAAAATATAGTTCTACTTGACCCTTCAAAACGTAGCCTTGTCTCGTTATTGAAGGGATCGCTATATCATACTGGGGATTGCTATGCTTTTGCATACTCCCTTGAGCTGTACCAACTGAACCCTTGTTCCTGATGTACTATCCTTGGAGTCTGTGGTGGTTTTGGTGTCCGGTGTGGTGCTTGTAGGCCTCGACGCAAACTAGGACGTGTCTATCAACGGAGGTACCCGGTCAGGGTGCCAGTAGATCCGTTACATTGGCTGGCAGTGGTGGGATGGCGTCCTAGTAAGAGGAAAAGCAGCACGGAGACACCGGTAACGTTTGGAGTTACAAATTGAGGGCAACGCTAGTATCCGTACAGCGCCCCTGGCTACAGCAGGATGGAACCGGCTAGTTTTCGACAGCGTTTCATGATGAGGAGGAGGACGCGGCCGCGGACTACAGGGATGCAGACAGAAAGGAACTCTGGTATGATGCCCTGGAAGATGCCCAATGGCGGCGAGGTGAGAGTCTCCCCAGTGATGAGCAGCGGCTACAGAAGCGTGTGGCGATGCGGATGTATCTATTGGGAGAGCAGCCCCTGGATGAGTGGGTGACAAGACTAGAGACCCTGGTATGGCGAGAGCTCTGGCTAGACAACGCATACCAGGCCCTCTGGTGGCATACCGTTCGACTTACCCCCTGGACGGCTGAACACGACTTACCAGAGGGGGATGATTATGATGGCCCAGGTTTATTATGGGATGCCTTGGAGGACGACATTGATCTTGGCAGCACGGAGGAGTCTAGGTTTTGGGACATCTACGACTATTGGATGGGCATGTATGTCTGGGATGACGAAGGCGAGGTGAGCAAAGACATGACCCACCTGGTAACGAGAGAGTGGGAGCTGGAGCAGGACTACCAACATCTGCTCAGCTTCGTGCAGCCCCAACCTACTCGACAAGCAGAACCAGACTTCATTGACTGGTCCTGGGATGACCTCCAGATGGCAGGTAGAGATGGGACCGAGGTCTCTCTACCGGCCCTACAGGGGGCAGAAGGTGTCGTCCTTCCCCCCCAGCGGCAGTGTGAACCCCAGGGGGCAGAAGGTGTCGTCCATCCCCCCCAGCGGCAGTGTGAACCCCAGGGGGCTGAAGGTGTCGTCCTACCCCCCCAGCGGCAGTGTGAACCCCAGGGGGCAGAAGGTGTCGTCCTTCCCCCCCAGCGGCAGTGTGAACCCCAGGGGGCAGAAGGTGTCGTCCTTCCCCCCCAGCGGCAGTGTGAACCCCAGGGGGCAGAAGGTGTCGTCCTTCCTCCCCAGCGACAGTGTGTACCCCAGGGAGCTGAAGGTGTCGTCCTTCCTCCCCAGTGGCAGTGTGTACCCCAGGGAGCTGAAGGTGTCATCCTTCCTCCCCAGCAGCAGTGTGTACCCCAGGGGGCCGAAGGTGTCGTCCTTCCTCCCCAGCGGCAGTGTGTACCCCAGGGAGCAGAAGGGGCCGTCCTTCCTTCCCAGCGGCGGTGTGAACCCCAGGGGGCAGAAGGTGTCGTCCTTTCCCCCCAGCGGCAGTGTGAACCCCAGGGGGCAGAAGGTGTCGTCCTTCCCCCTCAGTGGCAGTGTGAACCCCAGGGGGCAGAAGGTGTCGTCCTTCCCCCCAAGCGGCAGTGTGTACCCCAGGGAGCAGAAGGTGTCGACCTTCCTCCACAGCGGCAGCAAATTCCCCTCCCCAGCTAACTTCTAATGTGGCCCCAGGGTTAACAGAGGAAATGTTAACCCCCACTGACCCCCACGTTTCCCTGGCTACTGAGCCGGAATATGTCCCAAGTACCCCAGCAGAAGAGCTGACAGCGGGGCAGAGTGCAGTCGGCCTCTGCCCTCCCTTTGTCCCTTGTACAGAGCAGGATGTCCTGCAGGTTATACCAGCAGAAGAGCTGGCATCAGGGCAGAGTGCCGCTGGCCTCTGCCCCTCAAGTCCCCTCAGCGTGTTGCCCCATCACCACAGCAAAATATCCAGGTACCTGGTTAGACTTCCCCCCAAAGGAGAGATGTGTGACGAAGTGCCCTTCGCCACTTTGGCTTGGAGAGGACTGTTTGCCAGCCTCCTGCCCTGCGACTATGGCCCTGGTACATATTGCCCTTTGGAACCAGTGTTCGGCCATACCAGAGTGTAAGTCACTCATTCTGGCCCTTTACATACAGGGGGGTCATTCTGTACTTGCCCTGTGTGAACCATGATACCCCAGATAACTGTGCCATGAAGCCCATTCATATAATGAAAGACTATGGGAAAGACTTTAGCTACATGGCAATTGAACTGTGTGAAGAGGATCTGAGCGCTATTCTGTAGTTTTTTGCGCTCAGATCCCAGCTATCTGGGGATATGGGAAATGTGAGTAAATGTGAATTGCAGTAATGCTGATGGGTTGTCAAACTAGAGAATTGACCAACAAATACTTTTGTCCGGACATCCCCAGGCCGATCCGTTGGGATCAGACCGTGTATGCCGGCTTATGGTCACGGGGGAGGTGTGTAGCGGAACCCATCACTGTTTTAAACTGTTTTATGATTATTATGGTTAAAATATGATCCTACTATATGTATGTTGGTTGATGTTCTACAGAATATATTGGCTCAGAATATTAGCCAGACTTTTGCAGACCTAGGCTAATAGATAATCCTGTTACAGAGATTCAAGAGATAAGAAAGTTGTAAAGGATCCTTGCATTTTCCAAAGTGTTTTCATTCTCTGATAAGAACAAAGAAGAATGATCTAATTAATGTCTGATTGTATCCAAGTTGCCAGGGAGGTGTGACTCACCTATTGTCCTATATGTGTATTGTATGGGGGATATGTGCAATGTCTGTGTGTTATGTGTAAAAACATACTTTTACTAACTTTTGAACCCCTGGTCTGATTCATGCCATTTTTGTATATGTTGTTCCCCTGGGTGAGAGATATTGAATGGTGCGGGACTTAAAGGTGTACCCCCTGTATTTGGGGTACATCCAGAATGTGGTTAAAATTGTGTCTGTTTTAATTGTGTTACCTGTTATCTGAGGGGAGGAGACGTGGGGGTTGAACCATGTAGATAATTGGCTGTTGTGATAATTATGTGGGTGTAGCCCTTTAGAGGGCACCATTGCATAAAAGGAGATTCCCTCTCATTAAAATATAGTTCTACTTGACCCTTCAAAACGTAGCCTTGTCTCGTTATTGAAGGGATCGCTATATCATACTGGGGATTGCTATGCTTTTGCATACTACCTTGAGCTGTACCAACTGAACCCTTGTTCCTGATGTACTATCCTTGGAGTCTGTGGTGGTTTTGGTGTCCGGTGTGGTGCTTGTAGGCCTCGACGCAAACTAGGACGTGTCTATCAACGGAGGTACGCGGTCGGGGTGCCAGTAGATCCGTTACATCTCCCTCCTCATGTCATCCTTATCTCCCATCATCCCCCATATCTCTTCTGTCACCTCTACTCATCTCCACCTTCATGCCTCCCTTATCTAACTCCCCACCGGGAGGAAAGAGGCACATAATTAAAATGAAATAATAAACCCCTACTTACCTAGACCAACCCTAGCAACTACTATTCCATTCTCTGATTGACTAAAATATTAGCCAATCAGAGCTTTGTATATGCATGAGTATACAACAATTAGATTGGCTATGCATTAATCAACCAGAATTCACAGACATTAGCTTTTTTAAACATTAACCAATCAGATTACTACAATTTCAATTTCATACTCTGATTGGCTAAATAGTTATTGTCAGAGATTTCATAAGTCTTAAAAGTACATATATAAGGTTAAGTCACACTGACACCCATTTATTATGTGAGCTCCTCCAGTGAGGAGCCCTCTTAGCTTCAGTATTTTTATTTTTTTATTTTTTTTATGGATGGGTCTGTTTTCATGGGCCAAAGAGAAGACACCAAGGTGTTCGATGAAAGCGCTGCAATCTGGACAAATAAGTATTTGTTGTCCTCACAGGTTTTTTAGCTTTAGATTATTTCAGCCCGCAAACCATTTAGAAGGAGTTTGTAGGAAGTGACGGATTATAATAAATTAATTACAGTCCCCAAAGCAAATGCCCTGGAGGGCTTTTTTTTTTTGTATTTATTCTTTTTTTTTAACACCATGGGGCTGATGGCTGCAGTGCCATATAGCTACCCCTCAGACAGTTTTGATCTAAATTTTATTTGAGTACATTTGTTGTTTAAAGCTGGCCATCCCTACACATCCATAGCATGCCCAAAATATACCCAGGCAGCAGTGGCTTGTAATATGTAATTTGCTGTGTTGGATTGTACTTTTAAAAGGCAAAAGGTATTTAGCAAATCACCTGATGACCTGAGATGCTGGATCTCATGCCTTAATGGACCATCGCTATACGTCGTAGCCACTCACACATATTTAGTACATTGGCCCTTTTATTAGTTGTGTTCCTATTGATCTTTCATTCAATTGTATTCCCTTCTAAGCTTTTTGTGGCTTTTTAGTTTAAGTTTCCAACACCTGCAATCTCAATAAAGGCTTGAAAGAGTTTATAAGCTTGCTGCCTTTCATTAAAGTCTAGTTTTGAATTAAAAAAATATGCACAATTTAGAACATGCATATATTAAATCTTGGGGACCATTTCCAGCACGGAAATGTATGTGTTTTCTATTTTAATTCACTTGGAAAATATATTTGTGATGAAAGATGTAAAATATTCTTTTATGGCATTGCAAAAAAAAAAAACAGTCTAGTACGGGTACATAGTATAAGAATTTTTGGAACATGCAATCAGTAATGTTGTTAGGAGCTGTAATGGATCTGGATCATTGAGTTGCTAACACTTGCTAAATTTGGCAGTGATATCAATACAATGCATGGATCTTTACCATGCCAGGTGCAAGAGGGCACAGACATTGGTACAGCACTAGAATCCATCTGAGGTCATGAGCAATATGTAACAGACAAGTTGTGTCATAGATGAATAAGGACTATTGTAATATTCAAAAGCAGCAGGAAGAGTTTGATAAATATAACTTTTAGACTTTTTGTGAAGTTTGTAACAAACTAGCAACATTAACAGTATTTTTCCACAAAATGGTTTTGGTCGCTTCATTCTTAGAGAAAGATACCATGACTCGCGATAATAGTATAAGTGTGAAAATAAAGTGTTAAATATAACAAAGCAATTACATTCCGCACTTTAAGAAACCTGGCGGGTTTATGCTTTGTGTTTCCCCATTATAAGTGATCACGGATAACAAGTCAATCTATTACTGTACATGAGACCCAATAATCTGTAACAAGTGCCAGAAAACAATTTGTGGCCACTAGCTCTTAACCCCGTCCCTACCCCCTTAACATCTGTATGGGCTAGGGTTGGCCATTAACCCTCTATTTTGACCTGCCTCGCCCCTTTAGCCCCTGAGTTAGAGGTTCATGCGTAACTAGACCCTATTCCCTATTCACATGAACCTCCATGGCCCCCAACTCTACCACTCATGGAGGTGTATAAGGACTGCCATTGTCCTTATCCCTAGCTCCTTAAGGGGTTTCATTAGGACCTCCAATAATAAATTGTAAGCTGCTACAAGTATCTACCACTAATTTGTGGCTTCACTTCCACTGATTGTGTCCGTGACATCACAGTTATTGGCAAATATATGCCAACATGTTTGTTATAATAGTTTATTGTAAGTATTTACCTTTTTTAATAGAGTCAATATAATTTGATATATGATTGTTAAGCTTAAATTTCATATTTCTATTTATTTTTTAAATAACATAATAAATACATGACAGAAAATGTAAAACAAACATAAAATATTGCCTTTAATAAAATATTCAAAAACGTAACAAAAAGGTATTCATAATACTTAATAAAATAATAAAATACATATATATATAACAATGCACTTAGAATTACAAGACAGAGACTTTAATATGAATTGCCGTCTTTCATTGAACGTCATATTCCCTCCCTAACTCTCTCCAAGGCATGTCATTTTTTACTAGGGCTCCAGATAAAGACATCTCAACGTCCCCCAACATCCCAAAGCTCCCCCGAGCAGCTGCCTGCTCCTTCTACAAAGACTAGAAAGAGACCTGTAAGATCATTTCGCTGGCTATCGGAAATGGAATCCAATGGTTCCATGGAATAGAATATAGAAAACACTGATTTAAACAAAATGTAGCCTCATGATAGAACTGCTACTAATGACTGCTGAATGATAAAACTCCAAGGACACTGGTTTCTAACCTTTTTTCCAATAGACCACCTTAAAGTTGACCAGGGATTTTGTTGACCACATGATTACTGTTGACGGACATCACATATCTTACTGCCTGCCTTGACAATTCTAATGCACTTACCCTGGCAAACCATAGTATCAAGGCACTTATGTATTATTTTTATGCATTTTTATTAGTTTTCTTAATCTTGTTTCATATTTTTATTTGGTTTCCCACTTTTACCATAGACACAGTTCATGCCCTAGAAGAAAAATTGCATTATTATTAATATATGTATCAACTTTTTCCATAGTATTCTTTGTAAAACTTTGTGGAATATTAAAAAAAAAAAGATAAATGCATCCACATCAGTTTTATCTATCCCAAAGTAGGGATGAGCATGATAATAAAAAATAACATTGTTTTAAGAAAAATCTGGAATAGATCTATCTTGAAAAAGTAATATGTTTTCTTTGGCATTCTACATAACTTGCTTTTTATTTATTACTTTAAACACAATATTCATTCATAAATACAAATACATATATTGTTTGGAATGTATCACTGTATAACTGAGCAAAGCAGTAACAGGCATAATTAACTCATATATCCTCCCACGGTCCATCAGGGGTCGATTTAACAGTTCCATAGCCCTATGCAAGATTCAGAATAACTCTAGGGGGAATGCAAGTGATTATTTGCTTTAAAAAAGGGATGAGAAGAAGAGAAAGATATGAGAGGTGGAAAATCAAGAGAAAAAGGTAATAAAAAAAAATGAACATGGAAAATAAGAGATGAAAAGATGAAAAATGGAAAAAAAAGGGCAAAAGGTACACAAAGTGATGGCAAATGAGTGGTTTAGGAGGTAATGGAGATAATGCTAAGGAGGAAATACGGACTGGAAATAGTGGAGGATAGCAAAGTAGAATGGCCACTTGCTGACTGGACTTTGATTTTCTCCTGCCAAAATTATTGGCTTTGTGGGCTTTTTAGGAAATCCCTCCTTGCCTTGTACCATTAATTTTGGTTCTGACCTAATTAGTCCACACCTAAGAACATAAAATTGGTCAAAACTGACAGCTGCCTTTTGGGGGACAAGAAGCCTCTAAGACTGAGACTCCATTAAATTAAGATTCCATAAAATTTAGACCTTATTATGCTGTCCTAAACATGATTAAACTAGAGGAAATGTGTCTGATCAGCTCAAAAAAGATATATCAGTTCCATCTTTCTGTAACCTAGGCCCTCATTCAATTGTGATTTGGCCAATTGGATAGGACTCTAAATAAGCACATAGCATATTTTTTTTAATAAGTTTTTAGTTAGTGAAAACCTTGTTTTTGGATAGATGCTTACTAACTAAAAACTTCTTAAAAAATATATGTTATGTGCTTATTTAGAGCCCTATTCAATTGGCCAAATTGCAATTGAATGAGGGCCCTAGTATTTAAGCCAGAAATATAAAAGTGTCCCTGGAATATACAAAAATTATCCTACAAATATAAAAATAGCTTAAAGTACTGTAGGGCAGGATTATAAATTGCTGTGAATAAATGTATTGAGCTGTTTACAAAGACACAAACTGTATAGACATCAATAACGATATTTTCTAGTTAAAATAGTTAAAATGATTGTATCCACAACACTGTAAATTTAGCTTGAAAAACTTGTAAAAGGGATTTATACAAATAATTATTTGCATCCCACGTAAAAAAATAAATACATAAAAAAAAAAAAAAAAAAAAAATATATATATATATATATATATTGATATATTGATATATACACACACACATGTACTACTGTATATATCTATATATATATGTATATATATATTTTTGTTTTTTATTATTATCCACTTTTCTCTTTGTGTTACTGATCAAACATGTACCACCTGTTATGATATTATTACATTTACATTGGCAGAAATACCAAAATAAATTTTGAACATGTAAATATCTATTACAAGCTATATTAACTGCTTTTAGCCAAATTGCTAACAATTAAAATGATAACAATTGTAAACAGTATACTATAAAGCTAACACACTACTGAAGGGCACATAAACATTTGTACAGAAATACATGAAAAACAAAATACTAAACCATAATGCACATACAAAAAAAAATGTTTTCTAAAAAAGAAAAAACAATAATAAAATACAATACATCCATGAAAACAATCAATTCATTCAATAATAAATACATTGTAAATTGTAACTGGTTATCTGGCACCCAACGACTCTGAAACAACCGGCACCAATTCCCCATTTTCAAAAAACTATCCGGCAGTTCGAGAGTGCAAAAAAAAAAAAAACTAACTTTTTTTCTAATTGTTTTTTCTGGGCCTAAATGGCCCAGTTTAGGTGCGAATGCCCTTTTAAAGGCATTTTGAGGGTTTTTGGGGGGTTTAAGGGTCGTTTAGACACTTAAATACTAGGACTTACAATTTACCGGAAACTACACTTATTCGGCAATAGGGAGTCCCCGTGACGTGGGTGCCGAATAACAGGGGTTTTACTGTATATATATATATATATATATATATATATATATATATATATATATATATATACACATTTCTTTTGTCTATTCATCATTACAAACAATACATGCATTAAATTGTAGCCTGCAAAGGCTGCGGGCTTACAATTCGGCTGCATTACAGAGCTATTAAATTGAACCGTGCAAACCCGTATACAATTCTTGCGCACGTTGGATGTACTGCCGTGAACATGATCAATTAGTCAAACCCGTATTTACAGGTTTAGACGGAGCCAATGGCAAATGAGATTGTCATCATTACGTCTCTGAAAAATAGAGGTTAGATTTCAAGGCCTTATGGGTTTCAATTATGAGTTTAGATCGGACCCGCATTCCAGAAATAATGCAATATTAATAAATCAGTAAATATGATATTCAAGTCCAAGTTCCATTATATGTATTACCACATTAATTGCCGGGATCAATATAACACGGAAATTAACCAGAAATAAAATAATTTTATATTGCAGATTTGCGAGCTTGACAATGTTGTGCTATTAATTTGAATATATAACACCACTTTCCCTATAATTGAAAATACAGTAGTGTGTTAATATTTGCATTTACAGTTCTACGGATAGGACTTTAACCCCCTTACGGGTCCTCTCTAGTACCCGTTGGCTTTTTGGCTCCATTTGCGTGTTACAGGTTTGAACATCAGTGGATTCGTAGCAATTTAATAGTAATTTTTGAACGTAACATTTACGGGTTTGACAGATCAATGGATTTGCGGCTGTGGAGTTCAAATTTCCACTTCCTGTAGGGTTTTTCTGCCTGTAACCTGCAGATCGTTAGCGGGTTGCTTTCCGAGTACAATTTAATAGCCATAAGTTTTGCGGGCTACGTTACGGGCTACGGCTTTACACATTGAGGGAATTTAATAGGGCTGTTATATTTCTTGATTTCTACTGAGATTTTTCCTTTCATATATACAGTATACTCTCAATGTACCGTTTACAAGAAGCAAATCTGGTCTTAAATACTTTTAGCAATGCAATGTAAACTTAAACCACTTTGTTGATGCTAAAATCTGTTGAGTTACAGACAAAACATTCTGCAACGTGGACTGTGGCTTTGTTTCACTAAACATAACAAACCGCTGTGAGTTGTCATGAACTCTAGACGTGTGGAACAAATAATCAGATTGCCATGATGTCACTGAGAAAGTATCGAGTGTGTGGTTAGCTGTCCCAGCCAAATGGAAGCTCACTCCATATTGGTAATGGTATTCATAGGAAAATAATATAATGACAATAAATACATTCAACTGTTTGTGAATATACACACACACAAACATATATATAAATATAACCATCTATCTATCTATCTATCTATCTATCTATCTATCTATCTATCTATCTATCTATCTATCTATCCATCTATCTATCTATATGTAGTGTCTTTACCCCACTGGATAACAGATTATAAATTATAAAGTAGCAAATGAAGGGTAACACTACTGGCCAAAGAGTTTGTTTGACGGCTGGCTGTTTGGGAGCAAAGTTTTCAGCATACAGTAGACTCTTAGTTTACTGGAACTCAGGCAACCAGAACTCTCCAGCAACCAGAAAATAATTGAATACTGTACTTTAAATAAAAAATAACATTTACAGGGCTCAACAAATGCCAGGAGCCAGGTTGTCATGCCACAAAATGCTTACAGGCACCTAGATTTCATCCACGTACATCTCTGCAATTCAGCTTTACCTGGAACCAGGCAGGACTGAGTGACTGAGCCAGTGCAGTGTTGGCATTACATTCCCCTGGTTCAGCACTGCACCCTCCGAACGTACCTGTGTGTAAGTGAGGAGTGAAAGCTGCTTCTGCTAGAACAGCCCTCACTTAGTAGAGTATCCTATGTGCAGCTAATCTAGACCTCTATTAATGGTAACTCTCAAGCAACCAGAAACTACATTTATCCGGCATCTACCAATCCCCATAGGTGCTGGATAACTGAGAGTCTACTGTATATAAATAAACACATCACAGTAATGACATCTTTTTTATACGTATGTATGTATGTGTGTGTGTATATACCCCTTCTGGATCGTTCCCATGTCGTGGTGAATGGGCTTGTGTACCTCAATGAAGCTATAGGTTCACCCAAGATGGGCAGGTCATTGCAGAGAGGTCAGACAGATCGCGGTTCACTGGAGAAGGAACTGGCAACCCACTCCAGTATCTTTGCCATGAAAACTATATGGATAAGCACAACCAAAAACACTGGTGTGCTTTGTCCATATGATCACAGAGAGTCAGACACAACTGAAGGACAGAACAACAGCAATTTTGGCCCTGTAGGGACTTTGTCCCACCCAACATTTCATTGTATCTACTAGTATTTGTTATCTGTATTGAAAGCCCTAAACATTGTAAACACCTGCACTTATAGTGGTCCTATACAATATAAACATTCAACATAACCATCATATTGTCATATTACATATTATAGTATATAGAGTATGTGAATATAGAGATCTCAAAGGAATGCATGTTCAAGGAAGTAAAATATTGCCTATAAATATACTATACACAAGCTTATTATTAACTCTTATGATGCTAGTATCTTACCTCTATATAACTATGTCCTGCTATAAAAATGTGTAAAAAATAGTAATTTTATTTTCATCTGTACATTCTCAGAAAGCACTGTGCCCTGGAAAGAGTCCATATAAATGTCCAAGGCACTTTTATTATAATAATATTTAAACTGTATATATGTACCGAGCAAAGTGTCAGCATCAATATACAAATATATATTTATAAAAATACATAAAGACCCACGGTAATCTCTTCTGCTTTAAACATTGCATATGTACAAATAAAACGTTAAAAAAAATTGTGCGTATGTTTTTCTCTTGACGATCAGAATATGTAATGTTCTTTCAAAACTTGGCAGTACTTGAAGGACTCTCATTTTTTTCTCTATTTTCTAGTATGAAACCGCATATCAGTGCGGGTACATCTTGAATCCATAAAGCTTAAAGCAACTTCCACATGTCTTGGGTTGAGCATTTGCAGCCAATCAGAGGAGCTTGTAATAAATCCAATCTGTACCAAAGGGGGATATCAGGCGCTGTAAGAGCTTTAGGGAGACTTTGTCCTTTACACTTGTATTGAGCCTTCTTTTATGAACATATCCTGCTGAGAAGGATTTCAGAGTAAACCTGATTCACAGGACCTTGCACGTGATATGGGGATTTCAAGCTTGATGTATGTTCTTGCAGTGGAGGGAAGCGCTGACCCCCAAATATATAACTTTTGAACAATTTCATTTTTTTTTGCCGATGCTCCTTGGATGCAGATAACTTTAAAACCTAAAGATAAAATGTAAAAAAAAAATGACATTATAAATATGAATAATAATGACAAGACTTACTATAAGTGACAGTGACAATGTTTGGGAGACATTGAATAAACCATAAGTATGTGTTTCAAGCAATATTGCCCCAATCAATTTATGCCCTTTTTTCCTGCTTAATTATGTTTTGAATCAGACTTTAAAACAAACAGTTCCTGCAAAGGTCCGTCCGCCATACAAACTGTGTTTCTATAATGCTAGATGCACTAGCCAATCACAATCTTTGTCTCAGCAGATACCATGCATTAACATGTTCTTTAAACAAGCAGTTGTACTTGCCATGAGCACATTTCTTAAGCTGAAAAATCCATTTGTAAATTGCACAATGATCTGGGATGATGGATCACGGGTTATTGCGGCCCATTGCACCCACAATTCTTTTGTAAATCTTGTACATTTATTTTCCACACAAAAAATGTATGTAATATAAAAAACATGTTCTTTTAAATACATGAATGAAGGTTTTGGGCTACAGTGGCCCTTTAAAACAATAAGCTCCGACAATAATAGTCAATATATTAAATATCTTTTTCTTCTAAAAGCAATTTGCCTATTATAAAATCTATTCCATCAACAGAGCATATTGTAACTATGGTCTATTACGGTCTAAGCTGGACCAAAATAAAATAAAATACATACGATTTATTACAGAACATATTGGATACAATAAATGTGTCAGCTGTAGTAAATATTAAGTTATTTATTTACATTGACTGAGGCCATGGCATGTGGAGGTCTCCATCTCACCAATACGTTTGTGAATCAGGAGTAAATGGATCTCAATTGTACTGAATTAGCAATTTATTCTAATTTATTGCTATTTTATGAACTTGGTTAGCACTAGTTCTTTAGCCAGGAAACTTTAATAAATAACACCCTTTAGTACATTGTCACATAGAGGTATTTTTATTTCATAAATCTGGTCCTCATTAATGTTGTGTTTTTGTAGCCAGTAGACTCTGACCGAGTTTTACATATCTAGTTATACATACACGTTTCGCATCAAAATTTAGGCTGAAAAATGTAGAACTTATTGGTATAAGAAACGCTATACCATTGAACGTTTTCTCATTGTTACATTTCGGGTTGGTTTCTCTAAATTCCATCAACTATTTTCCCTGGTTCTAAAGTTTGGTGACTTTGATAAATAACTATTCTAACACAATTATTAATAAACGGTCCCCTCTGAGTTGACTAGCGCCCGGCCAAAAACAGAGCTTAACCTGCCGGACCTTCTAATCTCTACTGACACTAAAAAGGATAAATAAAATCATATTTGCAAAATACTGAAACCATTTTCCAAAAAAAATGAAGCAAATCCAATTATGCTGTAATTGCAGGATCAAATTGCCAAATGTATGACTTATTTGTTAGAGCTGCCCAAAAAGAGTTATTTTCTTATCTGAGACAAATCCCAATGGATTCACTTCAGTGATCGTTGTTTAATATTGTAATGGTCTTTTATCAATGCTTCAACATGTTTTATATCATGGTCCATCTTTGATCTGTATTAAAAATAAAGTTTGGACCCTCATCCCTTTTTGTCCAACTTCTTCCCTGTGACTAAGAATGGTGTCAATGCTCAGTGCTGTGTATTTTTTTTTATATTATTATTTTTGCATTTTTATGTTTTTATAGTGTAGGGGACAGATCCTCCCCCACCCCTGGACACATACAGCCTTACTAAATTGCAATTCGGCAAATTCTAAAGGGCTCTATATAAGCACACAGCATATTTTTTTACAGAAGTTTTTAGTTAGTGAACTTCTATCCAAAAGCAAGGTCTTCACTAACTAAAAACTTCTGTAAAAAAAAAAATGCTGTGTGCTTATATAGAGCCATTTAGAATTTGCTGAATTGCAATTTAGTAAGGCTGTATGTGTCCAGGGGTGGGGGAGGATCTGTCCCGGAACTGTCCTAAAACAATCTGACATTTTTAAATTTTCCCGCAACCAAGGAGGCACAGTGGGTCCCAGATGATTATGGCCGAATTGCAATTTAATAAGGCTGCTAATAAGGAATGGAGAGAAGCAGCTCTGCAAGTCTCTGAAGCACTTGCTTTCAAAGGTAAATTTTAAAAGCTAGAATAGGGTTATCCAGCATCAGACCCAATCTCAGGATGAACTGGCAGATTGTACAGGTGAAACAAATAGTATTTTCTTAAATGTTTACAGCACTTATTTTTTATGCAAAGAAAAAACATTTGTAATACATAATAAACTCATGAAGCCGACAACATCTGTATAAAATAATAGTCAAGAAAAAATCTAATGTATTTCTGTCTATATGCAGAAGAACTACACTAATTAGGTTAGTTACCCCCTGGGGTCTGAGAATACTCAATTGTTTTAGTTTTAAGGATTTTACACTGCACAACAAAGCCAGAGCCCTGGGAGTAATGATCAATTATTGTCAATATCTATCCATTAGAAAGTGATATCAGTCTACTCTTAGTGGATGGATCAGACAGAAATGGCAAACTTTAATATACAGTACATTTTCTGTAACAATATGTCGTTATTTATCAATTCAGATGATTACGTATTAATTATATTAATTATAACCTATTAATTTAAATTTTACAACACGTGTCCCTTACATTTCTTTATGAACTAGCAATTTTGATCTAATGAAAGAATAAAAATCATAAAAATGGTGTGGGCTAATGTAATAATACATACGATAATAAAGTCAATTAAAAAGCAATACCTCATGAAAATGGCATCCACATTTTCCTTGTAGGAACTCCTTATACCTTCCCATAGTGATCCTAAAAGTGTCAACTACTTGATATCCATACTGTTTTGCGGTCTTCAAGATGAGATTGTTTTCTTCAAATAAGTGTTTGACCTGATCCTATATGAAAAGAATAGTTCTTGCATTAATGTCTTCTGTTATCACAGTACTCAACAATCTTTTATACTTATGTTTCGCTTGATTTTAATATTTATAAGTTATCCATATGCAATTGCTGTGTGTGTGGTTGCATTTGTGAGAAAAGTGAATAGGTGTCTAATTCCAAAAGATCCAAATTATATAACAAATCACCCACCCTACGCCCCTTTCCTCTTCTGATGAGAATGTAACCACATGTCCACAGGCTCCAAGCTACCACATATTATATGATTGGGTAGTTTGGTATTTGATTCCAACCCCCATGCTCTAAACTTTCTCAGAAGTAGGCAGCTTGCAAGGATAACTGCAAGGAAGGCTCATGTAGAAATGTAAACACCCTTCTCACACAGGCAACCCATCACCAAAGTATCAAGGAACGGTAATACCTTAATTTTTCTAATTAAAAACATGCATTATGACATTTTTCCTGCTTAATTATGCTCATAGACTCATAATTTTCAAACATATATTTTTCATCATACAATGTATAGTTATGTATAGTCGTTTCCTTCTTTTGCCCATGGATACAGGATCTGCTAAGACTATTCTGTTTAAGATATTTATGAGTGAAGTCTAGAAACTGGCTTGCAAACCTCTTTAATGGATATATTTACTCCTATAGCATGGTAATCCCAGTATTAACATACGGATGTGAGAGCTGGACCATAAAGAAGTCTGAGCGCCGTAGAATTGACACCTTTGAATTGTGGTGTTGGAGAAGACTGCTTAGAGTCCCTTGGACTGTAAGAAGATGCAATAAATCAGTCCTTCAGGAAATCAAGACAAACTGTTCACTAAAAAGTATGATCATGAGACTGAAGCTAAAATATTTTGGCCATATCATGAGACGGCAGGATTCCCTAGAAAAGATTCTGATGCTGGGAAATATTGAAGGCACAAGAAGATGGGTCGACGGAGGCAGAAATGGATAGATGAAGTTACTGAAGCAAGGAACATGAACTTGATGGAGCTCATAGGGTCAGTGATTCATAACTAAACCCTGACTTGTACTTCTTTACAACATTGTCCCTTACTTGTTTGGAGAGTTCCTTGGTCTTCATGGCAGTGTTAGGTTAGTGGTGCCTCTTGCTTAGGTTTTGCAGCCTCTGGGGCCTTTCAAAAAAGGTGTGTATATGTAATGACAGATCATGTGACACTTAGATTGCACACAGGTGGAAATCATTTCACTAATTATGTGACTTCTGAAGGTAATTGCTTGCACCAGAGCTTTTGATGGGCTTCATAACAAAGGGTGTGAATAAATACGCACACGCCAATTTTCTGTTTTATATTTCTAAATCGTTTTATGTTTATATTTTTCTCATTTCACTAAGAGGTGTACCTGGCGTGTCAATAGAGTCACAGAGGATTGAACGCAACTGAACGACTAAACAACAACAAAGCATGGTGCTGGTGGAATTCTCGCGTAACCATTCATTAAATACTTGGTGTACATATACAGTATCTGCAGCTGTAGAAAAGGTGCACAGTTTTCTAAAGACACTGTAGTAACAATACAAAAAGTATTAAGTTACTTGAGAGCCACATATTTTACTCCAGTGTGTATTTACCTGAAGAGGCCAACATGTGCAAAGTGTGCTATGTCATCACTGCTTGCCTTTTGAACCATTCCTTAACTCCAGTAATAGGCTTTGAGTTGTTCGAAGATTATTTATGTTTGGTTTAAATCACTGTTCTGCATTCCATGATGAAGATGACATCATGAAATCAAAATGTTGGTCAGTCAGTTAAGTAATATATTGTCTTTGTTTCTGACTGGTTATACCATTTGACATTTACCATATACTAATAATAGTATAGTAAAATTATGATGTGTCATAGGCCTGCAAGATTTCATTCAGCTCTCCAAAATTTATGATGATGGCTTCTACAAGCCATGGTTGAATAAAGGGACACAGAGAATCAATGCCTTTATATACCTACTGGAATTAATTGAAGATACACACAGCAGAATCACATACATCTTTATTTATAATTATCTATATTATTACCACATAAAAATCTTCTTGCTTTCTAACCGCTTAATGTTCAGTTCCTGCATAGAATAAGTAACTTGTTTTATAGACTGAATATATGGATGGAAGCACGGATAGTAATGGTAATCTAGCTACTAATTGCACTGATCTGATCAATATTTGCAGGACTAAGTAATGCTTTAAAAATAATGTGTTTTGAAGACCGTATTAAAATAGGCAAAACTCTTCTCTAACAGGGTTTTTTTTCTGGTTTGCTTGAATCAATTGTTCTTAGCCACACAGATGACTTACGTTGTGTTTAGCAGACTGTGTCAGGAATGTGTTTCCTAGTCACTGGTTTTAGACATTCAAATGTGAACACAAATGTACTATTTATTTACTAAGGTGGAGGGCTTCTTTAGCCCACCATAAATTAAATGACTGTTGTGGTAAACTACCTCCCTCCAAAATCTACTACACAAGCTAGGAACCGGCCCAACGCTGATGAGAGGCAGTAACCTTGAAACAGTGCTGTCTGTGGGTAGGTTTCCTGGCTTGTACATAATCAATCCAGGACTTTGCTTAAAGTTGTGTAATACAGCATGCATATGCTTAAAAGGTAATGGTTGAAATTACTTTTTTGGATTAAAGAGTGAAGCCTTTGTGGGCACATTTGCATGTCCCTGCCCAGGTCCCCAGAATGCAGTGCAATAACTGTATTTCTCTGAATTCTGAGCAGGAAACACGTTTTTTTTAACTTGTTTAAGACGTTCAAATGTGAACACAAATGTACTATTTATTTACTAGTCACCTTGGATATATTATGTAAATACTTTTGTGTCATTATGGAGCAAGGCCAGTATTGCACATGTGGAGTTTATTATATTATAATATTACCAAATTGAATCTGTGCAATGAATAATTATTTTTTCAGGACATGGCTTCTCTGTCATATGCTAACCTAATACATTCCTAAATAGGTCAACATCTAAAATAAGATCATTAGGCTAATGTAGTTAGTCTGTGCATTTTCTGCAGAGCATTACACTGTTACTGAACTGTAAAATATAAAAATGAGATCACCGGAGAGGTCAGATGAGGAACCAAAATACATTTTATATTAAAATATCTCAAAACATATAAAATCAGAATAATGAACTCCACATGGAGTTAGAATACATTGTGGCTTTGGTCACCTACACTATATAAAAAACTTCTACAATTACAAGTGAGGTTTATATGAAATCTGTTGGTGGTCTTAGTCCAGCCATTATCATATGACTTGGATTCAAATTGTTGGCTATTAATGAAAGTCTAACTGATCTGCCCATAACTTTGACAAAATTACATGTAATTTATGACTTCCCTTTAATAAATAACATTTTTCTAAATCACAGAAATCATTGCAGATTGGCACTTAATTGTGTATAACATGGCAGAATGTTTTCTAAATGCTATAAAACAGTTTTTAAGTTATACAACTTTATTCATATAAAGGTTATGGAAAAAAAGCTCACAAAGCTGAAAATGGTTCTACTACATCTGCACTGC
Source organism: Discoglossus pictus (assembly GCA_027410445.1). NCBI lineage: Eukaryota > Metazoa > Chordata > Amphibia > Anura > Alytidae > Discoglossus > Discoglossus pictus. The sequence goes on along the minus strand of CM050167.1, from coordinate 346,681,031 downwards.
ACAGCCAATGAAATATGGCACATGTCGTGAACTGGCTTGGTGGGTATATAAGGTGACGTAGGCATTCGTCAATCTTATCAACCATCACTGTTGGGGTAAAACGTGCAATTTATCCGACTTATCCGAAAAGGGTATGATCGTTGGCTTTCGGGCCAAGGGTAGCTGTATTTCTGAAACAGCGCAGTTTGCGAACTGTTCGTGTGCTGATGTGGTTATAGTGTACTGTGACTGGATCAACGGCACCATTGAGAACAAATGGCGTGGAAACTGTAGAGCACCACGTAATATTGATGTCAGAGGTGAGCATCGGCTGCAATCCACACGCTACAGTTGAGCAACTCACCACCCAAACGAACCAGGGGGCTACCAGAAAACAACAGTGCAGTGAACCCTGGTGTGTATGGGGCTCGGAAGCAAATGGCTGGTCACTGCACCCATGGTGACGATGGTTCATCGTCAGAATCGCCTTCAGTTTGTACAACAGTACCAGAGCGTGACCTCTTCTGATTAGCAAAGGACTGCTGATGAGTCACGTTTTCTGCTCAATCGAATGGACGGACGTTGGAATGTCAGACACGAAGCCTCTGAGAACAAACACTCTGCAACCATTGTTGAAAGAACACAAGCTGGTGGCGGCAGCGTTATGGTCTGGGGAATGATTCCTTGGCATTGTCTGGGTCCACTCATACCTCTGGAAGGCTCTCAATCGATTGGGTTATCTAGCCATCCTTGCAGATCAAGTCACCCATACATGTTGACTGTCTTCCCTGGAGCGGGTGGGATCTTCCAGCAGGATAATGCAACATTTTATACTGTCAGAATTGTCCAGCAGTAGTTGGACGAGCATGACAAAGACTTCCAAGTACCTTCCTGGCCTCCAAATTCCACGGACTTGATCCCCACTAAGCATCTGTGGGACAACCTCGATCGCCATGTTTGCAGTATGGATCCTCCACCATGCACTCTTCAGCAGCTGCCAGATAAACTGCAGTCTGCATGGCTCCAGATTCCCTTGCCAAACTTTCAGTACCTTATTGACTGACTATCACGTCGCCTAGCTGTTGTCGTGCTGCCCATGTCAGTTATCCAGGATATTAGCTGGTGGTCATAATACCCAACCGTGTATATGAATTAATTTAAGAAAGCTGGCTGTTTCAAAATTCACAGCACAAGTCAGTAATAAGCTCCACACTGATGAGATCCAAAGTATCGAAACTATGACGTCTGTGGGTATGTGCGGACACTCATGTGCTATTCTTTTAATTGTTACAATGGCAGGCATATGCTAAAATTGAGATTAAAATGAAACATGTCAATGGTTCATTTGCATGTACCCATCCAGACTCTTAAATTTCAATGGACACTTTGTATATCTTGAGATTTTGAACTGGGAAAAGTTTAGCTACATGTTCAGATATGCACATATGTTTGTGTTTGCGTCGCTCAGTCGTGTGCTACTCGCCATGACCTCATGGAACCCAACACGCCATACTGATTAACTTGGTATTCATGGCAAAAACACTGGAGTCGGTTGCCAGCACTGACCAGGCCCAACCCTGTATTGCTTCAGGGTGGTGTGACCTTTTGGTTCTCGGACTGGAATCAAACCCAGGGCGCAGCAGTGAAAGCACAGAACCCTAACCACTAGGGAACCCATGCAAAAATACACACAAATATATTATTCTGCTTACTTTCATTTCCGTAGCATTTCCAAGGTTCTCTGAGTTCAATAGTCTATACTGTAAGAAATGTCCATAGTCATTAACAAGATGTCTTTCTGAGATGTGGATTAATAAAATCATTGCGCAGTAAGGTAAACAGACCCATTTAAATGTATTGAATCCAATATGAAGATAAGAGCTACTAAATGTAATCACTTCTTTTGAGGAAATGTATTGATTTCAATGGGATTTCTTACTGGTTGGTGAACCATTATGAAGGTCCTTATTTGAAAAATGATACAGCACTATTCTCTCGTTGTTAAAAAAGAGTTAATAAGGGGTTGAAAGCAGTTATTAAGTGTACAAAAACAATAAGAAAATCAAATAAACGTGTGTCGATATAAAGTGAAATAAAATATAATTTTCCGACAGGGGTCGTGTATAATATGAGTGTACATTTCATAGAGGGAACAAAATGGTCTGCAGTGCTCATCAGTACCCTGATAAATAGTAATCATTTTAAGCCAACTTTTTTTATTCACTGTTATAGTTACTAAACTATGATAAATTAGATTTCATACATACTGGTGATAAACAACGAATACCGTGCACAGGCAAATGAAATCCCATTCCTATCGACTTGACGATTATGACAATATTGGAGAGGTTTTCCCTGTCAACAAAAAGAAAACATATTAATCTTTATTATTAAAATGATAATTCAAATAATTGAATGGGCAAGTTCAACCTAAAGATATTTTTTATGTGAGAGAGCACAAGGTACTGTATATACTCGAGTATAAGCCGAGTTTTCAGGCCCTTTTTTTAAGGCTAAAAAGGGCCCCCTCAGCTTATACTCGAGTCACTCTCCCCCCGTGTCTCTCGAACCCCCCCGTGTCTCTCTAACCCCCCGTGTCTCATTCCCTCCCCCCTCCTCATCATCAACCCTCCCCTCCTCATTCTAAACCCCCCTCCTCACTGAGGAGGGAGGTTGAGGATGAGGAGGGAGGTTGAGGATGAGGAGGGAGGATGAGGAGGGGCATTGAGGAGGGGGGTTGAGGAAGGTGATAAGGGAGGGGGACACAGGGAATGGAGAGAGTGAAGAGACACAGGGAATGGAGAGGGGGGAAGAGACACGGGGAAGGGAGTGGGGTGAAGTGACACAGGGGATGGAGAGGGGAGAAGAGACACAGGGGAGAGAGGGGGGGACACAAGAAAAGGGCACACAAGAGGGGGACATAGAGGGCACAAGAGGGACACAGGGGGCAGCACATTTCCCACCCTCGGCTTATACTCGAGTTACTCATTTTTTCCCAGTATTTTGTGGTAAAATTGGTGCCTCGTCTTATATTCGGGTCGACTTATACTCGAGTATATACGGTATATGGAAGTTTCCCTGTTTGCAACTTATTCTTATCTAACACATGCTGTTTATATCAGAAACAAACATTACATTCAGTCATTCTTTACACATACAGATTTATTTTATTTAAAAAACATGTTTTTCACACGCCCATAGGTGTCTACATAGGCACCCGGTTCTAACCAATAGAAAAACTACCTTCAAGTATATTTTTAACTAGCCAGTAGCAGCTCAATGCAGAGATCCAGAGCCGCACTGCCTGAGCTGCTTCGTTGCAGGGAGAAGAGAGGTGTATGGTGGGAACAAAAGACTACAAATTCTATGATGTCTTGCTACAATGTTGCAGCTGACTTTGATTGGCCACAATAAATTATGAATTGTATGCTAATTTAGCTAGGGTTTTCAGGGATATTCCTATTCAAAATAAACAGCCAGGAGGCTGAAGAATTTTTGCAAACATTAGATGAGTTTATTAATATTTATTTTGTTATTTATTTCATGCAAAAAAGAGAGGAGAGAGATGGATGGAGAGAGAGAGTCAGAGAAAGAGGGAGGGAAAGAGAGAGATAAAGGAAGTGAGAGAGAGACGGGGAGAGAGAGAGGGAGGGAGGGAGGGAGAGGGAAGAAGAGAAGGACAGAGAGAGAGACCACACAGAGCACAGAGAGAGGACACAGAGAGAGACAGAGGGCACACAAAGAGAGAGAATGCACACACAAAGACAGGGCGCACGGAGAGAGAAAAAGGGCACTGACAGAGAGAGGGCGCATAGAGAGAGAGACAGCGCACAGAGATACAGAGAGTTCACAGAGAAAGAGAAGGCGCACAGAAAGGGCACACAGAGAGAGACAGAGGGCACATAGAGACAGCACAGACAACTGAACATAACATATGTAACAACTGAACATAACATATACCGTAATTTATGATAGACAAGTTACTAGTTAGTAAATACAAGCAGGTAATTACTTTGCATTAACCTTTCATTTGCATATGTAGCAACATAACATGCAGCAACATAACATGAAATAGATATCCCTGGATTGATTTTTTTTTAGAAAAAAATAGACATATAGCTAGTTTTTATGCTCTTTAAGACTAACCTAAAAAAATACAACTTGATTTTGGGGTGACAGAGTCCCTTTAAGGGGGATGGAGATCTTTAAAATATTTTGGGGATCAACAGGCATTATCTGCAATGTGTTTCACATATCCTATGTATACTACAGATCCAGTTTCTCTAACATTATTTTATCTATAATTCATATATTTTCCAAAACTAACATTATTTCTGGTATTTTTCTAACTTGTTAGGCTTTGTTTATGAACAGCAAAGAATCATATGCCATCATACAGAACAAGAAAACGATCATAAATATATTTTTAACCCAGAATGACAAACTAAGATATCAAAACTGTATAATACAATAATTACAAATAAAAACATTATTTACTGTTATAGTTAATAGCCACAAACTAAAAAAAAGCATGCAATGCAGATTAGCCGTAATTGTATGCTTTAAAAAAATTACAGATGGATATCTTATCAGCATAGCATACATATATTAACATACTAAAGAAAATACTTACCATATAAAAGAAAAACAAGTTTAAAAAATGTGAAAGCCACTCACTAACTAAATCTTTAAAACATGAAGTTTTATTAAAACCAAACTTGGCTGGCACTATGGGCATTTCCTGTGTGGCCAGTGCTGATTGCAAAGCTCTTAGATGTGTAACCAAACTCTTTTCTAATCAGTCGTCTTTTCTGCCATCAGTACCAACGACAGCTCTGGTATTTCCCTTACAACTAATTAAAGTATATGGAGCTCACCTATTTGTCTAGGATGCATTAAAAAAGATGATTTAAAATAAAAAATATGCTGGAAATTCAACATTGCAGCACTATCAGGACATCCGCCTGACATATTGGAAGAGTCAGCTGCAGTCATCAAGTCTTGATAGGTTAATTATTACTTGTAAAGCTCCATAACTCACCTGGTGCAGACACATCCTAATCAGTATGTGGGAGGAGTTTTAACATTGTTACTTAGTGGTTGGTAGCACCACCTAATATTGCATATACTTTCATGAATTTAAAGGGACACTTAATTCAGCACAATTTGGACCACATTACAGTAAAGATCTCCTAAAAGCATGTTGAAATACTTTTTTGAATTTTTTCGCTGAGATGCCCTCTGCCAGATCCACGCTACAGCTTTGTATAGTGGGCATCCGAAAAAAAGAGTTAACCATTAAATAATCCATCTGTGCAGAGCTTGCAATGCTGGAATCCCCTAAACTGGTCAATTATGGGTTAACTGCTTTGTGCACTACTCAGTTCAGGGAAAAACTGCTATCAATCATTGTCTTCACCGTGCGGCTCTGCTGTCTGTTATTATACATGCAACATCTTGCAGGCAGAAGACACTATGGGCCTCATTCTATTAGCGGCCGTAAATCGGCCGTAAGGCTGCGATTCCTTGCGGGGGTTCTGTTAACTCGCGATTCTATTATACGGCCCCGCAAGGATCTCCTCTTACGGCCGGCCGCATATCTTGGAACCGGCCGTAAGCTCTGAAATCTAAAAACGCAAAAATAAATTCAAGCCTGCACTGTACAGCTCTGTAAATGCTAGGGATCATATTGGGGGACATGAGGATTAAAGTCCAAGGGTTTATTTTCCGGCTGCGCGTGGGCGGGTCTGAGGTGCTCCAAGCCCTCTGGACTTTTTACATGGATATTTTACGGATATTAAAAATAAAATATTTTACGGATTTGAGTATAGGATAATTATGTGCTATTTTTTCTAACACCTAAAATCCCTTTATAGTCTTCTCAAAGTGCAGGATGGCTTTATTTGAGCTATTTTATGTGCTTAATTGGTGCTAGCGGGACCTCTTTCCTGCAAGTAAGCAGCGGCTCGTTTTTAGCCTTGCAGAGAGGTTTCCCGGAGCAATTGAATAGCAAATAGGAATTTCTTATGGCCAAAACTCTTGCGGCCGTTTTAGATCAAAGGCTTTCCTCCGGCGCGAGCGGCCGCAAGAGATAGCAAGGCACCGGCCGCAAGCCTGCCGGAGCCTCCGGCCGTAAGGGAATAGAATAGCAGAATAGCTTGCAGCCGGTCCTTGCGGCCCCGCAACGGCTGCGGCCGCTAATAGAATGAGGCCCTATATTTGTAAACAAACTTAAAACTTTAGATTGTTAGCTGTTATTAGTGTAATAAAAAAAAAAAAAAATACAATCTTGTGCTCTTTCACACCATGAAGAGCACTAACAGTGAGGTAAACGACCCTTAAGTGTAACTGTTTTTGTGTGATGTGATGAGATAAATGACAAAGCATCACATAATACGTTTTAGTTGATTAATAATCTAAACTACAATATCACACTTCATACATCATTCCCCTTATGTCTCTATTAACCATACTTTGAAGTAGTCATTTATGTATGTTCCTTAGGCGTTATGTAGAAAGGTATAGAACGTATGGTAGGAAATACAAGTTAATACATCTATCTTAATACCAGAATAAATACAGATTTGCAGTAAGCTAAGTATGTCAAGGCACTGCATAATTTGAAATATTGAGCCCTATCGAGAAATCTCATATTACCTCTGCACTAATTGGATGCACATAATAAGTGTTTATCAGAAAGAATTTCTTTCACTGTTGCAAAATCGGCACAGAGATAAAAGCATTATTTACCTATAATATTTAAAGTTTTTCATGAAACAACAAATTGTGCAAAATATTAAATAATCTCTTTTTAATGTACAGCAGAAACTAGATGAGTTATATGTCCCTTTCATTAAGAATTATTTCAGTTACAAGAAACAAAACAAAAGTGAGTTCCTTCACATGATATAAAATAATGAAAATTACCTCTTCAGCACTTTGCGAATAATTTGCAGGTGGTTTGAATTCAGCCACTGGACTCCACCTACAACCAGCACAGTCTTGTTTGTGTTCTCAAGAGGACGTGATCTAAAATCCAAAATAAACATACAATAGAAGCTATGTCTGATATAAACATCTAATTCAAGTGGAGTTTAAAAAAAAAAAAAAAAGTATTTTTCCCACAATTTGAAGTTGAGTACATTGGCCTTCTTACACACCACCTTTCAATAACCATTCATTATTTCTGAATAACCTTGATAAAGAGGGCAAGACCTATATGTGAAACATAAATAACTGAAATATAAATACATTGTTATGCAAATGAGATTTTTTTTCCAGGGAGGCACACCTAGTCCCCTAGTTATAAATCCGGTCATACACCTGGATAAGGAAGGCCAGAGCTATATGTGCAACATAAAATAACTAAAATGTAAATATATTGTTATGCAAATTAGCCTTCCCTCCCAGGGAGGCACCACTAAGCGGCTGCCTTGTTCGCCTAGTTATAAATCCGGCCATACACCTGGATAAAGAGGGCAAGAGCAATATGTGAGACATCAAATAACTAAAACTTCAATATATTGTTAGGCAAAAGAGCCTTCCACCCCAGTGATGCACCCCTAAGCAGCTGCCTTGTTTGCCTAGTTAAAAATCTTGCCATGATTGTGTGTGCAAAATATATAGTAACTGCCCATCGCCAAAATTATTTAATAAATAAATAATTTTCAGGGATTAAAGTATATCTTGCATGTATGTGTTTGTATGACACAAATGATATGATTGAGTAAATGTAACCGGCACTTAATTAGCCAAACTGCTCAGATACTACAGCTCCTACAGACAGCCAAAATAATATAAATTTAACGCTCCCACTGACCGATCTCAAAATTATTTAATATATTAAAAACATATATATGTTAAATATATTTCATCAATAAATAACATATTAATTGTTCACCATGTGGGTATGTTTCAAGGGATGTTTACTTAAAAAAGAAAAGATTTAACAGAAAACATTATATAAGAGTGATTTTTGTAGTGTTAACTGAAATAAGTATCCGTGTGTTCATATGTAAATTAATTCCTTTGTTTAAAAAGGAGGGCGTGTTTATATCGTTTTCTCCACATATATGAGTTGTACCTTTCAATAAGTTGTTCCAGTGCATTTTCAAAGGTTGGCCTTTTGCCGACATCAATCCAAAATTGTGGGTAGTAAGAGTAGCTAATAAATGTCTTTCCATTATTGATGTTATTATAGAATTTCATGGCGTGAGACTTCTGCCACTCTTGCAGGGTTTCATTTACTCGTTCTATGAGATAATACATCATCCCTCTGTTGGTGGAGTCTCCAATAAACAGAACCTGATTGATTAAGAAGAAAAGCAGTTTGACACATTATTAAACCTGATTTATAATACCACATACAGAATATGACAACAACCAAGTGCAATCATCTGCTCATATATGAAAAGTGCCAATAACATCAAGTGTCATAAGACTGAACAATATTAATAATATCGTAATAATTAAAATGAATACTTTAGATAAATATAATTACTATCTACACGGTCATGTAGCAAATACGTGGCTTGTATAAAAACAGATCATAAAGAAAAGAAATATATTATTATAAAATCCTCGTGTCAGTATATTGTATCCATACATAAAACAATATTACATGTTATATGAGATAACTGACTGACAATGCTGATTAGATGTACTCTATGAAACCATAAAATAAGCTGATTAGCTAAATAAAAAGATTGTAACTGATTAAATAAAAAAAATAAACTCGCCTTTTGCAGCTTTTTCAAACTAACAGAGAGAAGAGTTGTGCTGCTGGCAAGAAACAATTATTGGACTTAAGGCAATTGATTTGCATGCAAGATAATTGTTTTTTAGTGTTCAAGTCATGCTCTACTAAATGCATAAAAGATCATTTAGGATTTCACTGTCCCCTTAAATGCATGTTCTACCATATGACTCTTTTTTCACACACGTTAGAAAGATGATTGGTTTAAGAAGAGTATACAGGTTAAGTATCAGATCATCTCATCCTCCTCCTGAAGAATCTGCATGTGGACCAAGAAGCCACGGTCAGAACCGAACATGGGACAACAGAATGGTTCAAGATCGGAAAAGGAGTGCGACAAGGTTGTATATTGTCACCTTATTTATTCAACTTATATGCAGAATACATCATGCGTAAGGTCGGACTGGCTGAATCCAAAGACGGAATCAATATTGCTGGAAGGAATATCAACAACCTCAGGTATTCCGATGACACTACTTTGTGAGGAGAAATAAAAGGGCTTATTGATGAGGGTAAAAGAAGAGAGTGCAAAAGTTGGCCTGCTGCTCAACTTTAAAAAGACGAAGATCATGGCAAACAGCAATCTCAGTTCCTGGCAAATAGACGTGGAAGAAGTGGAGGCAGTGACAGAATTATTTTGCTCTTCAGATAGTGAATGTAGTCATGAAATTAAAAGACGTTTGCTTCTGGGGAGGAAAGCTATGGCAAGTTTGGACAGGCTAGAAAAAGTAAAGATATTAAACTATCAACAAAGGCCCGCATAGTTAGAACAATGGTATTCCCAATAGTAACATACAGATGTAAGAGCTGGACCATAAAGAAGTCTGAGCACCGTAGATTTTGATGCCTTTTTGAATTGTGGTGTTGGAGAAGACTACTCAGAGTCCCTTGGACTGAAAGAAGGTCCAATAAATCATCAGAAGGTATGATCATGAGGCTGAAGATCAAATATTTTGGCCATATCATGAGACAGCAGGATTCCCTAGAAAAGACTCTGATGCTGGGGAAGATTGAAGGCATAAGAAGAAGAGGACGGCAGAGGCGGAGATGGCTAGATGAGGTCACTGAAGCAATGAACATGAACTTGATGGAACTCAGGGGAAGTGTACATGGCATCCTTCGGTCCATAGAGTCATGGAGAGTCGGATTCGCATGAACGATTAAACAACAAATCTAACACATACTGCTTATATCACAAACACACATTACAATGATTCATTCTATACACATACAGATTTGTTTCATTTAAAAATGGTTTCCACACCCCCAGAGTTACCTACATAGGCACCTGGTATCTACCAATAGAAACACTGCATTCAGGTATGTTTTTTTTAACCCTATATTAACCTTCAAGCCAACAATAGCACAATGCAGAAATCAACAACAGCAACGTCTGAGCTCTTCCTTGCTTCCTTGTGGTGGGGGGGGGGGGGGGGGGGGGGGAGACTACGCATCCCATAAGAGACTGACTTCCCAGACATTGCAACAAAGTTATAGATGCCGGTGATTGGCCAAAATAAATTATGAATGTTATGCTAATTTAGCTTGGATTTTAAAGGGGCATTCCTTCTCAACATCAACTGCCAGAACTGAAGAAATTTGCATGCGGCAGCGTTATTAATGATAATTTTGGGATTTTTTTTCATGCCAATTTTTTTAAAATGTTTTACACTACTGATTTTTCTCTATCGGATGCATTAATAATTTATGAAATTCAAATATGCCTTTTGCAGTTTCCGTTACAAACCATGCAATCATAAGTAGTATTTCAGAGCGTGAACATGATCAATTAAGCAAGGTCGTAACTACCGATTTAGAAACAGCCAATAGTAAAAGAGACCGTCATAATGACGTCAGTAAAACATGGAGGTTACACGTCAATCATTTAGCGTTTAGAGGTCCCATATGCGATCAGACTCGCAATTTAGCAATGTACAAAATATTAGAAATGAATGCCAATACTGTTCTAGTCCATGTGGATGGCCTGATATGTATCAACTCATTGATTCCCGAGATTGATATGACACCAAAATGAAACATAAAAAAATAATAATTTTCTATTGCAGATTTGTGAACTTGAGGCTGTTGTGCAATTATTTCTAATGAATTGCATCACTTTCCCGTCTTTTAAAGTACAGTATTGATTTTTTATTTGCATTTACAGTGCTACGAACAGGTGTTTAATCCCCTTGCGAGTCCTATCTGGTACTTGTAGGATATTCTCCTACATTTACCGTGAGAACATTTGCGGGCTTGAGGAATTGTAGCAATTGAATAGTGATTAAGAGATCAAAAGGCTTAGATGGGTTATAAATTACGATTTAAAAAAAAGACGCCAATTGAATAGCAAATTAGTTTACAGGCTCCATTACGGGCTTCAGTAACCAACAATTGCTCAATTGAATGAGGCTCTTAAGCCTGATTCCATTGCCCTATTCGTAAATTTATACACACTTAAAATCACTTATTGCTACATATTCTGCAAATATGACTTATTGGCACTAATGAATTCTTAAGTACATAGGGCCTCATTCAATTATGATTTGGCCAATTGAATAGGGCTCTAAAAGAGGAAATAACATATATTTTTTAAAGAAGTTTTTAGCTAGTGAAAACCTTGCTTTTGGATAGATGTTTACTAACTAAAAACTTATTTAAAAAAAATATGTCATGTGCTTATTTAGAGCCTTATTCAATTAGCCAAATCGCAATTGAATGAGGGCCATAGAATGCACAAAAACACCCAAAGCAAAATGTATGAGTTCAAGTCATTTGCAAGTAGCTAACTGAATAAGGTTTTTAGTGTTTAAGTGGAAAACACATAGCTATGTTGCAATATACTGAAGTTCAATAACTTTACTGGAGTTGCTAAGTGGATTGCCCCTGACCCATAACTTCTTACTTGCAGCTCCTTACCTAACATGTAAGAACCACTGTGGACACTCACATGCTATTTCCCTTACGTGATAAGCCCCCTGTCTACGTATCAGTAAGGTCTTATAAGAAACAACCTGCAAGAGCCATGAAATATCTACATAAATTCTCTTGTTAAAGCACCGGAAGCTACGAGTCAGCCCTGCGGGAGTAATCAAGCTCTTAGCCGACATCTTCTTCACCAATATGACCTGTATTGATATAAAACCTTATCTTAGCTACTTGCAAATGCCTTGAACACATAAATTTGGCTTCATGTGTCTTTTTTAATAAATGTTTATATGCATTCTATCGACTTTAGAATTCATTAGTGCCAATAAGTAATATTTGCTGAATATGTAGCAATATTAAGAGTGATTTTAAGTGTGTATAATTTTACGAATTGGGCAATAGAATAGGGCCCATAATCAACAACTTTCCTGAGTAATATCTGAGTCTTCAAAATGTAAAACAATTACCGTATATGAAGTAAAGAAATCAATAAAACAAAAACATACACAGTCCCGGAAAAAACTAAGCCCTCATTGAACAAAACCAGTTTCCTTGAATGGAAGCCAATGAAGCGGATGGCACTTACTGAAGCAGTACTAAAATATGTTATAAACTACACATGAGTGCAAAACAATATTTCTAGATTGCTTTCATATTTTTCATGTTAATTGCTAGTTTCTTTGATATTGTTAAATGTGGAGTAAATTAGGCCCAAACTGGAATGCACTTGGGAGAATTATTTTGGTTTATATTCTCCATCCAGTAAAAGTATTTATGTCTATTTTGAATTTTATAAATCTCTCTGTATTCACTTATACAAATTCTCATCTGTACTGAATACTAATGTTTGTGTAGAGAAAGGTGAAAGAGCGAAGAAGAAACAGACTGCATCCATACTGTAAATTTTAAATTTATAGATTAATTGAGGAATCCATTCCTATAATTTAGTGGGATTATTTCATACTCAATTAACCCTATGTCTATGCTACTGTATGGCATAACTGTTCATTGGCTTACACGGATAAGCCCTGAGGGCAACTATAGTGTTCGTATTAGTATTAGAATTATTATATTCTGTCCTGGGATCTTCCTTTGAAAAATGAAAAACACGCTGGAAAATATGCGCTTCTTTGAGGCTAAGATTGCATTTTCCCCATAGGAAATAGTTACCCCAGGCTTCAGTAACCTGCTTCAATCATTACCCAGGATAGCAGGTCATAGCAAAGAGGTCAGGCAAATATTGGTCCTCTGGAGGAGGAACTGGCAACCCCCTCCAGTATGTTTGTCATGATAACCTTATGGACTGCCATGCTGCAATCCATAGGATCGCTGAGAGTCGGACACGAATGAAGGACTGAACAACAAAAGGTTAATGCAGAGAGAAGAACAGAACAGGCTTTTTTCAATAGCATGGTTTCTAACAGTGGCAAGGATAGTCCTGCAGAGCCACACACTTGCCAGAATTTGAGTATTTTCCTTTCGTTCCATTAAGTCTTCTTCTGTCAGATTGTTGGCATTAAAAATAAATCGTAATAATTATAAAATCGAAACATTCATCAGTACCTTCCTATTAATTCTGTTTCTTGCCAAATATTATTCATAATAGACATCTCAGTCAGGAGACTGACCTCTGGTCAATCTACTTTAAGACCAAAGCACCAAAGGCAGTTACATAGAAACATTTGATGGAAAAAGGCCCATCTAGTCTGCCCAATCTATCTACCTAAAGGTTAGGCCTCAGGATACCATTATACTTATCCAATGCTTGCTAATATTTCTTAAAAGTGTTTAAAACCACCACTTCACTAAAAGGCTGGTCCATTTATATACTCCTTGTTTTGTAAAATAGTACTTTCTTACATCATGCCAACATTTCCTGCTTTCCAAATCATATCTTGTTCTGACATTCATCTTTTTCTGGAAGACAATTCCCTCCTGAACTTTATTAAATCCTTTAATATGTTTGAAGGTTTCTATCGTATGTCCCCTCTCCCTTCAGTCCACTCAGCTGTACAAATTCATGTTATTATCCATATTAATTTGGGCTTTTAGACCATGTACCATTTCAGTCGCCCTCCTATGAATTGTGTCTAATTTGGCAATATCTCCAAAACTGGACACAATATTCTAAATGTAGTCTAACTAAATCTACAGAGTGGCATTGTTGTTGTTTAGTCGCTAGACACATATTATGTCTGGTTGTGCTCATCCAGAAGGTTTTCTTGGCAAAGATACTGGTGTTGGACCATGGTTTGTCTGACCTCTCTAGTATGATCTGCCCATGTTTGGTGACCCTACATAGTAAAGCTCATATGCTACATTGAACCCAACCACCTTCACCATGACAAGGTAGCCATCCAGAAGAGGATATTGACATAAGTAGATTTATTTATCTTCTAATTCCCCTTGCAATACCACCAAGCATACTACTTATTGTTCCTGCAGCTTTGATGCATTGTTTACCTTCTTTTATACTATCACATATATAGTTGTGTTTCTTACGAATGTTGATCACTTTTGCAATGTTGGTCACGCACTTGCGAAGAAGGCGCTCATTGCGAGTCCCGCAGGAGTTAGGCTGCAATGAGTGCCGAAGGCCCACAGAACTTTAAAACAACCTAGACATGAGCACAGAAGATGCTCATGTCGATGGCAGCTATCACAGCCGAAAAACTGAACACTTTGCCGCTGATCGCGAGGCCAAAATTGTTTCAGATGCGTAACTCCAAACACCGCCAAAAAACTAAAAGTATTTAAAAAAACAAAAACAAAATAACATATTAACACGGAGGAAAAGAGACACAGGGCAGTGAAAGAGGGGGAAACAAACACAGGGGTCAGAGACTGGGTAGAGGCTCACGATGAGCGCCGAAATGGATCATTAAGAACCACGAAAGTTGTGGCTTGCCAAGGCCAGCAATGAGCGGCAAAGACGCTCATTGTGGGGCTCGCAATAAGCGGTGAAGTTGCTCATCGCGAGGCCCATACAGTAGACGGGGGGAGAGGCTTGCAATGAGTGTCAAAGGTGCTCATTGCGAGCCATGCCATGAGCACTGAAGGCGCTCATTGCTCTGCTCACAATTAACGCTGAAGGTGATCATTGCGAAGCACGAAAGTTGTGGGTTGCTAGACACATATTATGTCTGGTTGTGCTCATCCAGAGGGAATAAGGAAAAACGAAAGACACAGGGCAGTGAAAGAGGGGGAAACAATCACAGGGGTCAGAGACTAGGGAGAGGCTCACAATGAGCGCCGAAATGGATCATTGAGAACCACGAAAGTTGTGGCTTGCCAAGGCCAGCAATGAGCGGCAAAGACGCTCATTGTGGGGCTCGCAATGAGCGGTGAAGTTGCTCATCACGAGGCCCATACAGTAGACGGGGGGAGAGGCTTGCAATGAGTGTCGAAGGTGCTCATTGCGAGCCATGCCATGAGCACTGAAGGCGCTCATTGCTGGGCTCACAATTAACGCTGAAGGTGATCATTGCGAAGCACGAAAGTTGTGGGTTGCCAAGGCTTGCGGCAAATAGACGGGGGGAGAGGCTCGCAATGAGCGCCCAAGGTGATCATTCCGAAGCACGAAAGTTGTGGGTTGCCAAGGCCTGCGTAAAGTAGACGGGGGGAGAGCCACGTGATGAGCGCCGAAGGTGCTCAGATTGTGTGACAAACAGCATTGCCAGGCTTAAAATTGTATTCCCGTCAATCTTGACGGGCAATTTCCTTGTACAATATAATAACTCTTCTATTGCCATCACCAAATTACCAATACATTGTCAAGCTTACTTATAAATCAAGCCTAAATGATGTACTATAGCCAGATCTATTTCAAATAAAGATCCAGTTTTGCAATGTTTGGTTTCTTAAAACAAGGCAACGAGATAAAACAATTGTAACAGCATATTTGTAAAACTCTCTGTATAAATATGGTGCATACAATACCTTTCTTTCACTGAAGCACCGCTGCAACTTAGTCTTTACCAAGATGGGGTGCTGACAATTATAAGGGCGCCAGGATATCGCTCTCCAGTCACAGGTTCTATTGTCGGCGCAGCTCATACAAGGAACAACCCATTGACCTAAAAAATATGTACATTGGTTCACACAATACATACATAGCATGATATGTTATAGCTGTTAGGGATTCCATGTAAACTTCATCTGATAAAAAGCCCTCAGGAGACCACAAGATTGATAACAAAGGATACAAGTTTTATTTATTGTCTTTATATTATTGTCGGAATATATATGTATATATATCATGTTTCTGACAAGTTGGCCTAGAACATGCTCATTATTTTTTAAGCGAAAAAACATGGATCAAAATAAGCTCACACCCACATCTTAACATATGGATTACCTTTTTAAAAGACGACTGTGATCAAGTATTTTTTCTATACTGTATTTCGAATAAGCAACTTGATTATGATAAAAAACTACAATTGCAGACTTTTTTACTTTTATATGAAATTACACTTTACAGTGAGATTCCATTTGTTTTTTTTAGCTGATTCAGTCTACTGTTTTCTCAGGAGCATGTGTCCTTGTTATTTAATTAAAATTTGCATTAGTCCTGTTGAAAGCACTGGGAGCAATGGTTGCGCTGCTGCTGGTTCAAAGCACCAGGTCCCAGTAGTGGCCCGATATGGCTGGCAGCTGTGGGGAGCAAAGGGCGACTTTTTATTAGGGAAGAGGGCTGGTACTTTTTTATAGGGGTTAATCTTGTATTTTTGTTTGTTTTATTGACCCCTACAGGAACCTACAATTAATGCATAGAGAAATTGTAAGGGCCCCCAAATTATGTTGCTCCGCCACTGACTAGGAGTTGCCGCTTCCACATTTCTACTATGCATGTTCATGTGCATTCAAAGTCTCCTGTATCTTCAGGAAGCTGATCGGCAAGAAACAAATGGATAGATTCCACTGCTGCATAATAAAATGTAATATATTAGCCGGCTGTATTATTATTTGTTTTTTTTCTTCATCCAAAACAGTTTCCCTATTTTCAGGTATAGTTTTTCAAAACTGTGTATTTCAAACTTTTCAAGAAAGTAAAATGCAAAAAAGTATTAAAAAATTAAACACTATAAAGTGACATTTAAGCACTGATACAAATTAAGAAATGCTTGCAATCTAAAATATCAAAATGACATTTGTTCCACTAAATAACACATAACTGAATCACAGATAAATCATCCCAAGTTGAAAGAACGATAACCAAGAATAAGAAATTAATGTAATTTTAACTCTTTCCACCTGGAGTTTGTGAATTTTACTGTTTTAAAATGACTTGCCAGTGAACTATCCACGTAGGGAGCAACCTACTTGTTACATACCACCCACATATGATATGTTCTCTGCTGCTAATGGAGATTTTACCTAAAGCTCAATTACATAGGCTTCCATTAGAGTCAATGTACATCTGGTGGTCCAGTGGCTTAGGATTTGGTGCTTTCACCGCTGTGACCTGGGTTTGATTCCAGTGAGCGAACCAAGAGGTCAAACCATCCTGAAGCCAAGCAGGGTTGGGCCAGGTCAGTACTTAGATGGAAGACCACCTAGGAATACCATGATCTGTATGTTGTGGCCCACTGGGGAGGGAATTGGCAACCCACGTCAGTATCTCTGCCATGAATACCAAGTGCATCAGCATAGTGTGTTGCAGCCTATGAGGTCATGGAGAGTCAGACATGACTGAGCGACACAAATACGCATCCTACATGTTTTTAAGGCTCTGTGAATGCTTGATGGGAGACAAATCCATACATGTAAACTCAACCTCCAACCCCTACCATGAGCTGTTACGTGATAAGTAACCACTCTCACTACATTTAAAGCTATACCCTGGTAGAGGGTTAATGTTAGGTGTCATGTGGGTCCATAGTGACTGATATGTAATAGGCTATCATGGATGTCCATAGGGATCCGACAGAGATAGAATAGGTTACCATGAAAGCAAAGGGGTGTGGGAAGGGGGCACCATGCCCCCTGTTATTGTGGGATCCCAGGTGATACTGGGCTTATGTAGAGGGATCATTAACCACCTGGTTTCATTTTTTTATTTTTACTCCATATTGCCATTGGAAGGGGATTGCTATAGATAGATGGATAGTATCTAAGGATATGGGAGGATGTAAGGGCTAGTGTAGCATGCTCATGTTAGTTAGTGGGTAACATTCCATAGACTTGGAGTCTCCTATGGATATACTATAGCCAGGCTGCGAGTACACGTTACAGATGCAGAGCTCTGGGCAAAATCTCTTGGGTGCGAGTCACCAAGACTTGGGGACGTTTTTCCATGTTAGCTAGTGGGTAGCTTGCTATGGAGATTACTGAGCTCCAGACTCGGAGTCTACTACTTTAAACAAGCTGCAAGCACAAGTTAGATAGAGCTAGAGAGCTACGGCAAGTCAGTCTTATGTAGGTATAGGTATATAGGTCTTATGTTTTTTTTTTACGAGTTACCCGCCCACAATCACTACAGGCCAGCCAAAGCCACAAAAAAAGCCTTACAACTCCATTGGTTTTAGCACAGCTTGACTATTACAAGTACTAACTAATTAAAGTTAAACAAAATCGCTATTCTAGCTCTAGATTGTAAATAAAGTCTAACCCGCAATTGAAAAAAGTATCACGTTTCTGTAAAAAATATTACGAGTACTAAATAGGACCCGCAAGGGCTTTCTTAAACACTTATTAGAGCTGTAACAGCAATTATATATATCATGAAACCCAAATGGGTTATAGATAGCTAGATTGCTTGATTTTGAGCCCGAGTCGGCAAATATCACTTATTGGCACTAATTAATTCTTAGCCTCAGATTGCAGATTACATCTAACTTCCCTGTTTTACTGACATCATGATGATGGTCTAATTTACTATTGGCTGTGTCTAAGAAGTAAATTACGGGCTTGCTTAAATATTGTCAGATCATATGATCAACCCCCTGAAATCAGACTTAAAAGGGCAAGGTTTACGAGTTTAGCCTTGCGTCATAATTTGCGAGCTGGAGTCAATAAAATACATCTAAACATTTATGGGGGGAAAACATGCAGCCAACATTACGGGTTCAAGGCATTTGTGAGCAGCTAATAGAGTATGGCCCAAGGTTAATTCTGATTTGCTGTTAGTATTTAACATGTTCTGCTAGCTAATAGAAATGTCCTACAGCATTTTTTCTTCACTGTTTTAGGAAATAGGCCATGAGAAGCTGTGGACATGTGGCTGGGCAGTTTATATGCCCACAGTAAAAATTACATATTTGTGACGCAGATATATAGGGGGACTTACTAAGTAACTTCTCAGCTAAGATGAGGTGAGATGGGCTGTGTTCTCAGTTTTTCCCATAGGAAATAGTTAATAGTAAATCAATGTTGCACGTGAGATGCTTAATAAATTATTATTGTTATTCTTATCTATTATTTATAACGGGCAAACATATTCGTAGCGCTATACATGGGTTAGGGGCAAGGCAAAACAATAGCAATATTAACACATTGCAAAGGATGGATGGAGGGCGCTGTCTTTGAGCTTAGAATCCGGTGTCCATAGAGCTTTCCCCAAAGCACCATGCAGGATTGAAAACTCGCAGACTTGCAATCTAAATTCCTTCCATACTAGAGATTACAGACCCTTGAAACACATAACAAGATGTCATTATTGGCAAACAAGATGCCCATACACCCTGATGTGTACAATAACAAGTCTGCACTACAACTCAAATGCAAACTATTATATGAATATCAGTAAAAGCAAACCATTTATATTTAATTGCACCATAGAACTGAATGCAGATCTTATTTGCATCAAAAGTCCATCACAGGTGACTAAGAAGGTTAAAAATGGCAAATATTTACCCTCAGTAAAGCAAAATGAAGTAGATAAATATTTATATAGTTAATAAATGTAAGGCTGCATTTCTTTATTATATTTACTTTCTAAAACAGTTATCCTTTATCAACTAGTTCTTCAAAATTAACATTAAATTGAAAATATCCTTTAATCTACGAGTGTTATGGTGCTGTGTCAAATGTAACCATCAAGGAGAAAGAAAAGCTATTATTATATCTTATTAGTTTTTCTATACATAAGAGATGGTTATAGGTTCCTGAAGACATCTGTTACATAAATCTAGACAGTGACCGAAAAAATCTAAACTAAAATAAAACATATCCCAAATAAATATAAACAAGAGGAAAGTTCCTCAGATGTCAGTAAGTATTATACTTTCAGATCACTTCCCAGCAGTCATGCCAAGATAAATACTCTAATAAGGAGAATCTGTGTAGTATGATTCTGAGAAGCGGCCGCTATCCATGCCTGATGTGCACTTTGAACAAACTACTTTAGGGGCTTTGTTTGAAGTCTAAATCAGGTTTCATGGTTATCTAATTTTACACAGACCAATGTTACACATTTATACATTTGCAAAATGATTTAAACTGGATTGTTTCAGAAAATGCATCAGTTTTCTAAACTTGATTTGTTTTTAACTTTTAATTAAAAAAAAAGAAAATAGTTAAACTTGCTGACAGCCTGGTTAGCTACTGGCTTCAAGGTCTGCCTACTTTCTTCCTGTGCCAGGTAATTTTTGTAAAAGAAACTCATGGCTCATGGGTTTGCTAGTAGTCAGTTTCTTCTAAGTTTTAAAATATTTACTTTTTAAATTAAAGGTAAATTTTGAATGAAAGTTAAAAATTAGTAATATTTTTTCAGAAAAATATAATTGACACAATCTCTTTTAATACTGATAAGGAATATATTTCTTGTTTTTTGTAGGTTTCCAGTGTAACATTATATTATGTGTTCCAGTTTTCATTATCACTCCAAGCAAATTCCAATACTAAAGTGCCATTTAACCCATAATTCACTTGTTTAGGTGAGTTCAGCATTCCATGCCTGCACAGAATTTCTACTTGGACAGTTTGACAGCACCGGAGCAGAGCACAGAGCACTGCTCTGCATTGTTCATAAACACAGATTTTATATTAATTGATTTCTCAGTAAAAAAACTGCATATATATTGAAAAAATTCAAAATTATTTCAACTTGCTTTTAGTGGATCTTAACTGTGGCGTGGTCCAAATTGCCCTCAATTAAGTGGCCCTTTAAATACAAAATGTACATAAAAAACAACTGTCAAATGTGCATTTTTTTCTGTGATCCTTTGTCAAGGAATGCAATAACTTTTTAGGATATATCACGTATGAGTCCATATGGAATCAGGAAATAATAACAATTAATTTGAATTGTTGACTGCTTGCTGGATCTCCATGATAAATATCTTTAGAATAAAGAGGACTATTTGTCAAAAATAGTTACAATTAGAGTTAAAAATTCTAGCCAATAATTCAGTTCTCCGTGTTACTCTATGCATTTGAAAATAATGTAAAAGCTGGGAAATGTTGAGAAACTGGGTTCCATTATATTATTATTAAATTCCTTTGAAAAATATAACTATATTTACTCCTCAAATGTATCAAAGAATATACTGCAGATTAGTTTAGTAATTCAATGGTTAATTTACACAGCTTAATGTTTGATGACTCACTATTTTACACAATGAATTGTGTTACCTGACACATCAGAAATGAATTAAACCTTTGAGGCATAACAGAGCATTAAGAGGGATTTGAATATTTTGGAAAACTCTTCTAGGAATCCAACATACCAAACCTCCAACAGAGAACAATAATGGACAAAGAATCCCACAATTTGAGTTAAAGTAGTATTATCTGGAGAATACACTGGTACTCATACTTACTAAATATTGCCATATATTTTTGTGGAAGACAGTGCATATTGGGGGGTATATAAAATAATAATAAAGATAATATATGATAGGAAGCCAATTTTAGCACTAAACCATTTACATATATAACTAATTGCTAGACAAAATATTGATTTAAAATGTATATAATGCTGAACAAGAAAGGCTTTGATGGAAGTCCCCTCATCCGCTTACCGCAGCCTATTTATTGAGGGAATTTAATAACCTCTTCCTGAGCTGAAATAACGTGGTAACGGCAGTTCTCCAAATATACACATCTCATTTGTGTCCTACTCTTGGTGACCCTATTTATCACAAAACACCAGGCACATCTATTGTTGTCTCTGGTCATATCCATAAGGTTTTGTTGGCAAAGATACTGGAAGGGGGTTGCCAGTTCCTTCTCCAGTGGGCCGCGATTTGTTTGACTTCTCTGTTATGATCTACCCATCTTGGGTGGCCCTACATGGTTTAGCTCACAGCCTCCTTGAGGTACACACGCCCCATCACCACAACAAGGTAGTCCTCCAGAAGAGGCTAATAGGATATAGTGCATAAGATATCAGGAGATAACATAAGATGCTTAGCAAATTCCTCCATGATAAAAAAGATGGAATCCTAAGGAAGTAATAGTATATATTCCCAGTGCTTTGAATTGCTACTATCTGTTTGTGTGCATTTGTTTAAACCCTGTTATTGTTTAGTTGTAGTCATGTAAAATTAAAGTAGTTGGATTGTCACATGTTGATAGGTTGCAGTAGACATGTGAACACTGTACCTTTTGCATCTCCGCTCTCACATTTCCTTTGCGGGACTTTAGAAAGATTAGAGAATGACTCCAAGGAGAGAGGCTGCAATCCACAAGGCTCCTCGGAGTTTAGAATCAACCCACAATCCTAAAAGACAAATCATGAAGGGAGAAAACATTAGTTATATTAGTACAAAGAGCACACGTTGTTATGCGTCTTTATAGATAGAAAATTATAATAAATGCTGCAGTGATAGCGCTTGTAACGGAGTTGGAACACGAATCCAATATCTCCGCTGGTATACGGTAAAATATCCAAGAAGCACTACAGTCTCACCATCCCCAACCTCCCATATTGGACGACACTCAATTGGGAGTCAAATAATACTGTCTTTATTTTATTGTGCAGAAATATATATACACATCTCTTCCCACAGGCAATACACATCCCCCATAGTTGGCCACACAATACACATAGAGAGACAATAGGTGTGGTCACACCCCCCGGAGGTTACCTGGCTACTTTGATACAATCAGACATTGATCAGATTATACTTCTTTGTTCTTATGCCTGATAATGAAAACACTTTATACAATAGACTTCCTTATCTTATGAGGAGTCTCTGTAAAGGATTATCTATCATGCCAAGGTCTGCAATAGTCTGGGCTAATATTCTGCAGAGCATAAACCAACATACATACAGTATAACAGTAGGATCATATTTTAACCATAATAATTAAATAACCATAAAACAGGGTAAAACAGTGATGGGTTCCGTTACAGCGCTTTACACGCTTTACTTGTAGTGGATGATCCAATTTGGATCCAAAAAAGAAAACTCAGAAGAAACAAAGAAATGAATATGTACATAGAGTAAGTAAAACACATTTAAAAAACAACACACACACAGATGTTTCTCAGATACACACACATATTGCACACACACATATAACACACAATAACTGTATTTCTTGGAATTCTGAGCAGGAAATTGTTTTTTTTTATTTATTTTTAGACTTCCAAATGTGAACATAAATGTACTATTTATTCATGGTAGAGGGCTTCTATCACTCTTTAGTCCACCATAAGTTAAATAATGTTGTGGTTAATAACCTTCCCACAAAATCTATAGTACGAGTTACATACCAGCCCCACACTGATCTATTTAAGATTGAAACAGCTGTCTGTGGGTAGATTTGCTAACTCCTGCATAATCCATCCCATGTTCTGCTTCCAAACTGTGTAATAAAGCAGGCACCGTGTATAAGGTGGTGTTGGATTAGAGAGTGAAAATGCATTGTGAACTCCTTTGCATGTCTCTGCCCAGTTTCCCAGAATGCAGTGCAATAACTGCATTTCTCAGAATTCTGAATAGGACATTCAAATGTGAACACAAATGTACTAGTTATTTACTATATATATTAGACATAATAATAGAAATATTTCAACTACGCTCTTATGCATTTAATATTAAATGTATAAATGGAGCTTTATTTGAGTCAATAAAATTATTATTACGTTTACTATTTGTCTTTTGGTATAAAGCTCAAGCTTTTACTGTAACTCTATAAACAAGTACAGTAAAATAAAATAGAGAACAAATGATAAGATATACAGAAAATATGCCAGTATATATATATATATATATATATATATATATATATATATATATATAAAATAATATATATATATTTATATAGTAAATAAATAGTACATCTGTGTTCACATTTGAATGTCTAAAATAAGTTAAAAAACCTGCTTCCAGCTCAGAATTCCGAGAAAAAACGTTATTACACTGCATTCTGGGAAGCTGAGCTTGGACATGCAAATGTGCCCACAAATGCCTCGCTCTTTAATCCATAGCCATTATCAAACATGGCTTCCTTTACGCTTATGAATGCTGTATTACACAGCTTTAATGCAAAGCCAAGGCTGGATTTTACACAAGCAGAGAATCCTATCCATGTACAGCTGTTTCAAGCTTACTGGCTATCATCAGCATGGAGCGGGATCTCAGCCTGTGTTGTGGAAATTATCAGTAGGTAGTTCACCACAACAATCATTTATAATATGGTGGGCAAAAGAGCGATAGAAGCCCTCCACTGTACAGTAGTATAGTAAATAAATAGTACATCTGTGTTCACATTTGAAAATCTAAAATATATATATATATATATATATATACACATACTAGTTTCAAAGTTGCTCCAATAAATGCAAAAAATAAGACATAATAACCAAATAAATCGACTCTGACCCAATCGCGCTCTGAATAGCTGAAATTTTAGGGACTGTTATCTGCAGTTACAGTTTTATAGTAGAAGATGGGCCTTATAAATATTACAAGGTTTTCCCAAATCTAGCCATGGTTAATTACCTGTTCATGTTTCTATACACACTGATTTGATTATTTATTTATTTAAAACATATTGATCTTCATACACACTGAAATGTTTCTTTTAAGTAAATCTTTTTCTCTGTATCAATAAATCTAATGCAGATTTGTGGTAGGTTATGAAATATTTGAGAGGTTCAAAGCAGTGTTTCCCAACCACCTCTTAGGGTTCCTTAGTAATACCAGATTTGGAGAGTATTGAATTAACTGCCGTACGCACAATGTCCAAATCTATTTATCCATCAAAGACACAGAGGTGTAATTATTATCTCCAAAACATGTTGGCTGGGAAGATCATAAGAGACTGATCCTGTTACAGGGCTACGATGAACACGGGTTGTCTGACATTTATATAATCAGTACTTTAAATGGACATGGAAAGTTTCTGGATTTCACTGGGAATACAATATACCTATAAATCGCTTTACTTTTATGTACTACTAGCGACTTGCCCATCAAAAAATTACGGCAATAAGATTGTAAGGCAGGTAATGGTGTTTGGTTGAGACATTCATTTTGTTGGTGTTCCGAGATCCTTCGGCGCTCATTGCGAGCCTCGCGCTGAGCGCATTCGGCGCTCATTGCAAGGCTGTTGGTTGTTTGTGTGCTATGACCAGCGTTGGTGGTCGTTTTTTGTATGCTAATGAAATAATTAATAAATTAATATACTTTACCTATTTTGAAGTAATATATGCAGGAAGCATTCTGTGGAAGAGCTGACAATCTGTTTTGATGTTCCTGCAGCATACAATGTCGGTTTGCACTGTTGTGGAGCTGCTGTGTAAGTGTCAGCAATGTGTGCAGTGTGTAGTGTAAATAGGCTGCGTGCGCGAGGAAAATCCGTTAGGGTAGCTGTGTACTTCCGCATTGTGTAAGTTAGTGTTGTAAAATGGTGGCTAATGTGTATGTGGTACGCGGGTGTGGATGATTTAGCGTCCTTGTTAATAGTGTATCTTGGACCTCGTATGGCTTTTTCGGAAAATCCGTGTGTGCGTGGTGGTGTTTTGCGTGCTAAGGATCCTGTAGCCTCGTTTTGGGGTTTTTCAGCAGCCATTTTTTCTCTCGCTTAGGGGATTTTCGTGTGTCTAAACTCTTGAATTTGGACTTAAATTGAGGTGTAACTTCAGTTGCAGAGGTCCTGGGTGCCCCCCCCCCCCCCCTTGGTGTGGGTAAGGTTTTTATGTATTTGTTGTGTGTATTTATTGTGTTTCCATTGTTTTCATGTGCGCGCGGGTCGGAGTTAAGGCCGTATTTTTGCGTCCTTGTTAATAGTGTATTTTGGACCTCGTACGGCTTTTTCGGAAAATCCGTATTCGTTTTCTTGTGTTTTGTATGTTTAGGGTCCTGTAGCCTCGTTTTCGTTTTTTTCGGCAGCCATTATTTCTCTCGCTTAGGAGATTTTCGTGTGTGTAAATTCTGGAATTTGGACTTAACTTCACTTGCAGAGGTCCTGGGTGCCCCCCTGGGTGCTGTGGGTAATCTTTTTATGTGTTTATTGTGTGTATCTATTGTGTTTTTAATGTTTTCATGTGCGCTGGGTTCGGGCGCTAATGTCGTAAAGTCCTGCAG
Source organism: Discoglossus pictus (assembly GCA_027410445.1). Taxonomy (NCBI): domain Eukaryota; kingdom Metazoa; phylum Chordata; class Amphibia; order Anura; family Alytidae; genus Discoglossus; species Discoglossus pictus. The sequence continues at coordinate 346,654,892 of CM050167.1, read as the reverse complement.
CTCGTATTTGTGGATGCAAAGTCCGTAAATTTTGCGGTCGACGTGAGAGCCTCCACCTACGCAAATGCGAACCCTCACTTTGCGAGGGTCCGCATTTGCGGACCTAAAATCCGCAGTTGCTGGCAAGGAGCGCCTTCGGCTATGCGAGCCCGCAGCGCTAGCAACAACCCGCTTGCTCTCAACTCTTTATGTGATATTTTATTAAGAAGTGCAGATAAGATCTGCTTTTTTCTGTCTAAAATCATACAATTTGGACCTGTTTGGGCCTGCTCTTTGTTGCTCATGCAGCTCATGACTATGAAGTGGAGCGTTTTAAATTAGCCTGTCAGTGACGTCTCTCAAGGAGCACTTTGCAGAATGTTGCCACTGATTGGTTGTTATGAGAAAAGTGCAACCCCTGCACTTAGCATTACACTGTGTTCATGGGCTGCAGAGGGGATGAAACCAGTAAGGAACTATTTGTGCTTTTTAGCACTTCTTAATAAAGTAAAGAGATACATAGCTATCTTATATTCCTAATGAAATCCAGAAACCTTCCATGTTCCTTTAAGAATATGCTTTTAAGGACAACTATACTCCCACTTTTATAATATGCTGTTTGGAAGAACTTCACTTGAAAACATACAAAATGTTCTTAGAATAGAAAAATACAGCCTCCGAATATATTATTTTTATATGCAATTACGCTGCTGTAGAATCTACCATTTTGATTTCTGATGACCATCAGCCTTATTAAATTGTGATTTGGCCAATTGAATAGGGCTCTATTTAAGCACATAGCATACTTTTTTACAGAGGTTTTTAGTTAGTGAAGACCTTGCGTTTGGATAGAAGTTCACCAACTAAAAACTTCTGTAAAAAAATATGCCATGTGCTTATATAGAGCCCTATTCAATTGGCCAAATCGCAATTTAATAAGGCTGCATGTTTCTGAAGTGGGATGGGACTTAGAGACTTCCTCTTCATTCAATCTGCAGACTGGGAATATGGCATCTACCACTATGGGTGCTTTCAACAGAGCTAATGGAAGGCTTGTCCGTTTACAAGGTTACTCTTTCCTGTAACATACAGAATCAACTGAGAAAATAAAATGGAAGCTTGTAGTAAAGAATAACATTTAATGGCACTGTTTATTACAGTTTTACTTTGCAAAAATGTTTTGTTCTTTAGCAAGCTTAGTTATTCAAAAGCCAATATACATAGAGCCTCATTCAATTGCAATTTGGCCAATTGAATAGGGCTCTATATAAGAACAGATCATATTTTTTACAGAAGTTTTTAGTTAGTGAACTTCTATCCGAAAGCAAGGTCTTCACTAACTAAAATCTTCTGTAAAAAAATGCTATGTGCTTACCGCACATAGAGCCCTGTTTAATTGGACAAATTGCAATTGAATGAGGCCCATAGTATTTGAGGTTGACTAGATGGACCTTTTTGGTTCTTAGTCCATCAAGTTCAACTTTTTTAGATCTCCTCTCACCTTGTAATATGCAGATTAGTTGTTAGATGTTAATTGATATAGAAAAATGGAACCACAAAAGGAAAGAACGTTAGAAAGGGAATGGGTATATAACACAGTGATTATAGCCTAGCTTGGGTGCACCATTATCTAGTCAATGACAAAACTTGACACTCACCTGATCTTTTACATAGTCCAAACCAATAGACATATTTCTGACTATATGTATATGTCAAAAAATTACGGCAATGAAATTGTAAGTGAGCTAATGCTGTTTGGTGTATGGTAATCAAAAAAATAGTACATTAATAAATTAATATACTTTACCTATTTTCAAGTAATATATGCAGGAAGCATTGTGTTGAAGAGCTGGCAATCTGTTTTCATGTTGCTGCATCATCAGTGCTGTGGAGCTGCTGTGTAAGCGTGATGAATGTGTGCAGTGTGCAGTGTAATAGTGTGCGTGCGCGAGGCAAATCCGTTAGGGTAGCTGTGTACTTCCGGATTGTATAAATTAGTGTTCTAAAATGGTGCCTAATGTGTGGTATGCGGCTGTGGCTGATTTAGCGTCCTTCATTTTGGATGTTGTCCGACTTTTTCGGAATATCCGTAGCTGTTTGGTGGTGTTCTGCGTGTTTAGAGTCCTTTAGCCTCGTTTTCGTTTTGTTCGGCGGCCATTTTTTCTCTCGCTTAGGTGATTTTCGGTTGTCTAAACCGGTTGTATCTTCACTAGCAGAGGTCCTGGGTGCCTCCCCCCCTTGTTGTGGGTAAGCTTTTTATGTGTTTGTTGTGTGTATTTATTGTGTTTCTAATGTTTTTGGGGTCGCACAGGTTGCGTCCTTGTTTTCGGGTCTCGTACGTCTTTTTCGGGAAATTCCGTATGTGCTTGGTGGTGTTTTGCGTCTTTAGAGTGCTGTAGCCTCGTTTTCATTTTTTTCAGCGGCCATTTTCTCTCTTGCTTAGGGGATTTTTGGGTGTCTAAACTCTTTTATTTGGAGTAAAATTGAGGTGTAACTTTAGTTTTCGAGGTCCTGGATGCTCCCCCCCCCTTGCTGTAGGTAATCTTTTTATGTATTTGTTGTGTGTATTTATTGTGTTATTCATGTATGCGGGTTTCGGACGTTTTTTGCGAGGTCGTAATGGGTTGTAACGCGTCTTGTATTTTAGCTTCGTAAGTCCGTACATTTTGTGAGGTTTGCAGTTGCTGGCAAGGAGCGCCTTTGGCTTTGCGAGAACCCCAGGCTCGCTGCGCGACCCACGGCATTAGCAACGGCCCGCATGCTCACAATTATATATGTGATAGATGTTTATATATACACATAACAAAATGGTTGAACAAAATCAGCTTCTATCAGAATCATGTCCAGTCTCTTTCATTTTAACTGAACTTTCACTGGTTTTTACTTTAAAAAGTATTTTGTGAAACATCTGTTTATTTATCAAAGAAAACTGGATTTGATTGTATATAAGAACCAAAAAAGTCCATCTAGTCTATCCATTCTATCTACCTAGATGTTCGGCTTAGTTAAGCCTCAGTGTAGTCGTATGCCTATCCAATTCCTACTTAAATTCCTTACCTATGTTTGACAGTAACATTTGGAAGACGTCTCCACTTATTTAGTACTCTTTATGTAAAGCAGTACATTCTCACATTACCGCCACATTTTTTCAGCTTCCATTTAAAGTCATGACCTCTTGTTCTACTTTTCTCTTGTTTTGTAAGATAATTCTCTTCTAAAGCTTCTTAATTAATTTCTACCATATTATTATTATTATTATTTGTAACGAGCCAACATATTCTGTAGCAATATCAGTCCTATCCATTCTCTACTCTAAGACATATAGCATTCCAGCTGGGGCTTCACATAAGATCTATAGAGTAACATTAGACCTCTCGGTTACTGCCATACTGTCTTTTAATGGTAATTCCTCTACCAATACGCCCAAGCATCCTACCAGCTTTTTCCTGTGACGTTGTAATGCAAATTCTAGCTCCGAATCGCCTTTCTTCTTCCGTTGCGCTCATCAAACTGTTGTTGTTGTTTAGTCGTTCAGTTGTGTCCATCTCTCTGTAATCCTATAGAACAGTCATTATGTCTCTGGTTGTGCTTATCCATACAGTTTTCTTGGCAAAGATACTGGAGTTGGTGCTTGCTCCTTTTCCAGTGGACCACAATTTCTCTGACCTCTCTGCTATGACCTGCTCATCTTGGGTGACCCTACAATGATATAGCTCAGGGCTAACTCAGGTAGCGATCCATAAGGGGTCATCAAACTACCATTAAATATACAACTTTTGGCTTTTTTGTCCTTTAAGTGCAACACTTTGAGTGTTTTTGTGCGTATCCAAGTTGATAAAACTGAAAATCAAGTACAGACTTTAGTTTTTCCCACATTCTAAAAAAATCTTGCAGCTCAGTAATGAGCAATGATCTAAACAGAATAAAACAAAATCATAACACATTTTACCCCTTGGGTGGTGGAACGATATGTGTTTGTATTTTTATTGTTTTGAAGGACTTCCAATAAGACTTGCGCCTTGCAACTATTGTTATTCAGCACTTGTTTATCGAAAATATACAAAAGAACTGAATTGTAAACTAGGTATTTGAAAACACATGAAATAAAATGTACTGGTGGGAATAAAAGGAAGCGAAATATCCTTGGATATCTGTTGTAAAATACGATTACATGGTTTATGAATTTATTCCGTGTAAAATAAAGAATAAAATGTAAATTCGGAGAATGTAACTTGACTGTATTTCTTATAAAGTATTTTCCTTAGAGTCATTGCTTTGATTTTGCATCGTCCGGGGTAAACAATGCAAAACTAGATACATAAATGTATAAGTGTATTTGTATGCTAGAGGGAAATGAATGTGGATGCGGCAAACGGCGCTGCTACTGTATGTGCTTTGGAGAAGGTGACCTTGCCTTTATTGCCTTGATGGGAAATGCAAATCAATGTCTAAAAGTCACCGCATGTGAGATAATTACTGAGATTACGTTTAGTGTCTGACAGCAATAACATAAACATAAAAAATGTTATACAGACATAAATGAAGTATTTAAAGGGGAACTCCATGTAAACACAAGGGGCCTCATTCAATTGCGATTCGGCCAATTGAATAGGGGCTCTTTAAGCATATTTTTTTACAGAAGTTTTTAGTTAGTGAAGACTTTGCTTTTGGATAGAAGTTCACTAACTAAAAACTTCTGTAAAAAATATATGCTCTGTGCTTATATAGGGCCCTATTCATTTGTCCGAATGGCAGCTGAATGAGGCCCCAGGTGCTCTTCTATAGAATAGTACACCAAAAAAGCTCGAATATATGTGTAAAAGTTATATCACTTGTCTTTTATTGCTACAACATCCCCTCCCCAACCCCCCAGATGTTTCTATGTTTGTATATATTTTAAGCCCTATGTATACAATAAGCTGTATCCCCCCCTCCCCCCAGAAATATTCTGGCTCCTACACCCCTGGCTGATGAAGAACACAAAGACATGAGTATGCCTGCCACAGAGGAGAAGCTGTATCTTGAATTTTAAGTGTCATGGACATAAATGGAACTAACATTTGCTTCTGATAGGGGTTTCCGCTCTCTTCCAGTATGGAGCAGTACCTTGCAAACAAGGGGCCTCATTCAATTGCGATTTGCCCAATTGAATAGGGCGGTATAAAGGCACATAGCATATGTTTTTTACAGAAGCTTTTAGTTAGTGAATTTCTATCCAAAAGCAAGGTCTTCACTAACTAAAAACTTCTGTTAAAATAACATGCTATGTGCTTATATAGAGCCCTATTCAATTGGCCAAATCGTATTTGAATAAGGCCCAAGGAAATTATTATCATCTATTTATAAAGCTCCAAAACATATTAAATAAATATATAAATATATATATACATATTTATATATATATAGATGTATAATGAGTATTGCAGTATATTATGATACATTTTGTATTGGACAAAAGTCTTATTTGTCCAATACAAAGGGTATCATAATATACCGCCATACTCATTATTAATCTATATATATATAGATTAATAATGACTAAATTACTAGATTACTGGACATTCACGACTGTTTTACTCTTCAATTATATATATATACTAGCGAATTGCCCGTCAAAGAATGACGGCAATGAAATTGTAAGGTAGCTAATGCTGTTTGGTGTCTAATAATGAAATATGTAATACATTACTAAATGAATATACTGTACCTATTTTGAAGCATTGTGATGAAGATCTGGCAATCTGTGTTGATGTTGCTGCAGCATTAGTGGTGTGGAGCTGCTGTGTAAGCATGCTGAATGTGTGCACTGTGTGGTATGAATATCCGTAGGTGGTTTGTGGCGTTTTGCGAGTTTCTTGTGGTGTTTTGCGAGTTTAGAGTGCTGTAGCCTCGTTTTCGTTTTGTTCGGCGGCCATTTTTTCTGTCGCTTAGATTTTTTTTTAGTCTCAAAACTCTTTTATTTCGAGTAAAATCGAGGTCTAAGTTGCATTTTTGAGGTCCTGGGTGCTCCCTCTTGGTGTAGGTAAGGTTTTTATGTATGTGCTGTGTGTATGTATTGTGTTTTAAATGTTTGTATGTCGGCGTGTTGCGTCCGATGTTTGCGAGGTCGTAATGTGTGGTAACGTGTTTCGTAGGTTGTTTGCGTTCCTCGTAAAATTTAGCGAGTGTCGTAATTTGTGTGTCGTGTTTTTTGAGTAGCGACGTGAAGTTTGCGAGGGTTTGAGGCCCTTGCCCAGTGACCTCGCCAGCAACTGAGTCCCTCGCTTCGCGAGGGGCCTCAGTTGCTGGCATGGAGCGCCTTCGGCGCTCCATGCCAGCAACTGAGGCCCTTGCCCAGTGACCTCGCCAGCAACTGAGGCCCTTGCCCAGTGACCTCGCCAGCAACTGAGGCCCTCGCTTCGCGAGGGGCCTCAGTTGCTGGCATGGAGCGCCTTCGGCGCTCCATGCCAGCAACTGAGGCCCGTGCCCAGTGACCTCGCCAGCAACTGAGGCCCTCGCTTCGCGAGGGGCCTCAGTTGTTGGCATGGAGCGCCTTCGGCGCTCCATGCCAGCAACTGAGGCCCTTGCCCAGTGACCTCGCTACGCGAGGGCCGCGGCTCGCTGCGCGAGCCCGCAAGCGTGAGCAACGACCCGTACGCTCACAACTATTATATATATACTAGCGAATTGCCCGTCAAAAAATGACGGCAATGAAATTGTAAGGTAGCTAAATTAGTAAATGAATATAGTGTACCTATTTTGAAGCATTGTGATGAAGAGCTGGCAATCTGTGTTGATGTTGCTGCAGCATTAGTGGTGTGGAGCTGCTGTATCAGCGTGCTGAATGTGTGCAGTGTAACACTGTGCGTGCGCGAGACCAAACCGTTAGCGTAGTCGTGTACTTCCGCATTGGTGTAAAATGGCGAGTAATGTGTGGTATAGGTCTGTATCGGAATATCCGTAGGTGTTTTGTGGTGTTTTGCGAGTTTAGAGTGCTGTAGCCTCGTTTTCGTTTTGTTCGGCGGCCATTTTTTCTGTCGCTTAGATTTTTTTTTAGTCTCTAAACTGTTTTATTTCGAGTAAAATCGAGGTGTAAGTTGCATTTTTGAGGTCCTGGGTGCTCCCTCTTGGTGTAGGTAAGTTTTTTATGTATGTGCTGTGTGTATCTATTGTGTTTTAAATGTTTGTATGTCGGCGTGTTGCGTCCGATGTTTGCGAGGTCGTAATGTGTGGTAACGTGTTTCGTACGTTGTTTGCGTGCCTCGTAAAATTTAGCGAGTGTCGTAATTTGTGTGTCGTGTTTTTTGAGTAGCGACGTGAATTTTGCGAGGGTTTGAGGCCCTTGCCCAGTGACCTCGCCAGCAACTGAGTCCCTCGCTTCGCGAGGGGCCTCAGTTGCTGGCATGGAGCGCCTTCGGCGCTCCATGCCAGCAACTGAGGCCCTTGCCCAGTGACCTCGCCAGCAACTGAGGCCCTCGCTTCGCGAGGGGCCTCAGTTGCTGACATGGAGCGCCTTCGGCGCTCCATGCCAGCAACTGAGACCCGTGCCCAGTGACCTCGCCAGCAACTGAGGCCCTCGCTTCGGCGCTCCATGCCAGCAACTGAGGCCCTTGCCCAGTGACCTCGCTACGCGAGGGCCGCGGCTCGCTGCGCGAGCCGCGGCCCTCGCTTCGCGAGGCCCGCGGCTCGCTACGCGAGGGCCGCGGCTCGCTTCGCGAGGGCCGCAGGCTCGCTACGCGAGCCCGCAAGCGTGAGCAACGACTCGTACGCTCACAACTATATATGTGATATATATTTATATATATATATATATATATATATATATATATATATACATACATGTAGTAGCTTGTGCATACAGTATATATACATATGTATTAAACATCCAGTTGTGCATACCCTGGCAGAAATTGTGACATTTTGGCATATAATATGCCAAATATTGCCTTTTCCCCATAATACACTTTCCAGTCTATATCAGAACATGTCATTCCTAAGCTTTCCTGGTCTTACCTTTACTTACAAACTGCAATTCTTTAGTAGTTGCCATATCTGCAGTAAAATACATGCTTGTGTGACCAATTGTTCTCTATGGCTGAATAACCCATTACAGTTTTTTTTACACTGGAAGACATAGCTCTGAGTCGGTCTCATATCTGTATGGCTGGAGCCACCAGGTCTGGGCACGCTGTGTAGATATTTAGCAGTATTACTCCAACTAACATTAACATCAGACAGTTTCTCCCTTGCACTGAAACAATTTGCACAGGACTTCACACAACAGCCCCAAATTCCTGAATGGTTTGTGACTGCTCTCAACAAAGTGCTACAGGACAACTTAACAGGGATTTTCTTGTTCATACTTGTGCACAGGTATATCATTAACCCCTTCAGTACTAGAAGCCCAGCATTTATATTAAAATAGAATAAAAAAAATAACTACTGGCATATCTACATAAATGTAATTAATCCAATTGTTCAGTTACTAAAGAAAACAACCCTATTAATGGAGCTGGTTACCTCCACAAAACTATTAAGAAATGAAAAATGGAATGGGAAACTGGTTGACATTTTGGTTCATAACTAGTGTCACAACTACCCATAGATAAAATGAATTAAAATAAATGCTTAGCAGAATCTCCAGAATTTATTTAATTTATTTTCTCAGGAAAATCACATAGGGCCTCATTCAATTGCGATTTGGCCAATTGAATAGGGCTCTAAATAAGCACATAACATATATTTTTTAAAGAAGTTTTTAGTTAGTAAACATCTATCCAAAAGCAAGGTCTTCACTAACTAAAAACTTCTTTAAAAAAATATGTTATGTGCTTATTTAGAGCCCTATTCAATTGGCCAAATTGCAATTGAATGATGCCCATAGAATCTAGAGAAAAAATCTGTTCATATGCACCTGCTCCTCTCTTGTTCAATCTATGAACCTGGAAAAATAAGTATAGTAAGGCTGCAAAGGGTTGCAAAGGGCTGTCATTTAGTTCCCCATAGTGGATATTCCCATTATTTTGTGTGATATCAGCACAATCAGAAGTGGTATAGACAAATATGGAAACCAATAACTCAAAAATGCCTGCCATTAAATATGGTACTTCCATTATGACCTAGACAGACCTTACTACAATTAAAAGCGCTCTTCAGTCCTCTAAATTGATGAAGGATTGAACTATGTGTATGTCAGCTGATATACTGTATCAACAATACAAAACAAATGTAGAATGATTTAATCAAATAACATTTTGTTAGAAGAAAAATCAACCCAGGGGCAGATCTATCAGTGGTGCAGTGCACCAGGGCCCTCCTCTGGGGGGCCAGTGCTGTGTAATTTAAAAAAAATATATGTTTGCATCCAATATATGTTCTCCCACCAAAGCCAAGGCCTCTAAGGCACCACTGGGAACCCCCTGTGCCACCATGACCACACACACACCCAGCCTGATATTTGTGTGTGTTCAGCATTTTGGGAATGTGTATTAAGAAAGAAGGTAAGAGAGCAAGGGCTGAAAAGTGGCACAAAACTACAGGGGGGTGGGTTCTGCCAGGGAGGAACAAAAGAGATAGCGATGGGTGCTATGTTAAGTCAGTGCTCAGAGGGGTTGGGTGTTGTGCAGGGATGGATTCTGAGAACGGATGGCTGCTGACAAGAACTGGGTGGTATGTAGGGATAGATACTAAGAGGGGTGGCTGCTGTGTGGGGATGATATTTATATATGTGCATATATGTGTATATATGTGTACATATATATCCATAGAGGATGTTGTGGGGAAGTGCAGCGTGTGCACCCTGGAGCTGTGCTGCAAGCAGAGGAGCTTTGCACAGGCAGGAGCACTGAGTGATTTGGTCCCGGCGGGGTCCAGCGTAAACATTTTTTTACATCTCCCGGAGGGGGGCCAAAAATGTTTTGGGCATCAGGGCCCTCCATTCAGCTTGCCTTCGATACAGTATGTACTCTCAGTATATCCAAATCCAGTTGTTAAGGCCAGATTAGAATATTCTTGTGCAAGCACAGGCATGTAACTCACAATGGCTACTGATTGACTGACTTTACTTGCGCTAAAATAAAACATCCTGTAAATCTGATAAGAGGCCATTCCTCATACACTGGTGTTGGACAACCATGATGCAGCTCTCTCTCCGTATGGTGGTTCCACTTACATCTGTGCATCAGACACCAGTGGTAACTAATTGTCTGGTAGCATTCTGCATTTAAAATGATCCAAATGGGCTTTCCGGGCTTTATGAATTGATGCTTACAAAATGTAAGTTATCTACATTAAGTTTTAACTTTTATACCAAATACATTTTGTATCAGTTAGAGAAATCTGATAACAGATCTGACTGTAGATGAGAATCAAAAGTAAACCAATTATATCTGCCTGATAAGCGTGACTTTTAGGCATGCTTGGATTCCTTTACTGTGTTTGTCCCTATCACATCTATGCAATTTTGCATATTACTCTAAAAGCTATACACACACCGCATCTAATCCATAGTATGTAGAATGGGCTGTAGAATGTCTTTAAGGAACCACTGTAGTACTTCTTATACTACTCACTACAATATGCTCTTTTCATGAAGAGTAATAGCCCAATATTAAAAGGACATGGACAGTTTCTGGATTTTACTAGGAATACAACATACCTTTGTATCTATTGACTTTTATTAACTTTATTTTATTAAAAAGTGCTTAAAAGTAATTTTTTCTTACCTAAAAGCATGCAATTTGGGTATGCACTCTGTAGCTTATGCAGCTCATGAATATGAAGAGTGTGAAGTGTTTCAAGTTAGCCTGTCAATGACCTCTATCAAGCAGCATATTGCAGAATGTTGCCACTCCACTAATTGGTTACTATGAGACACTGCACACCTTGGGCCTCTTTCAATTGAGATTTGGTCAATTGAAGAGGCCTCTAAATAAGAACATAGCATATTTTTTATAAAGAAGTTTTTAGTTAGTGAAAACCTTATTTTTGGATAGATGTTTACTAACTAAAAACTTCTTTAAAAAAAATATGTTATGTGCTTATTTAGAGCCCTATTCAATTGGCCAAATCGCAATTGAATGAGGCCCCTTTTATTTAAACGTTCACTGTCTTCATGAGCTGCACAGGGGAGAAACCAATTAGTAACTATTTGTAACATCTTAGGCAGAAAAAAACTTCTTAATAATATTAAGTACATAAAAGTAAACCGATACATAGGTATATTATACTTATATTGAAATCAAGAAACCTTTAATGTCCCTTTAAGCCTACCTGTTCAAAAAATTTGACTATAATGGCCATTTAAGGTTTTCGTTTTAGATTAGAAGAAGGTTGTAAGGGCTGGCGAATATAAGGGAAGTGAGCCAAATGTGTGTTCTGTTCTTTAATCTAGACAGGTGTACTATTAAATCATTAAACTGCTAATTATTAGAATTACACTCACTACTTTACTGTGCTAAATTACTGCTGTAATTGCCGTGAAGATCGAGCATATTCATTATTGGACCAATTTAGTAATCATTTAATTAAGGGATTTTAATTTTTAATTTTACACTGATGTGTTACACCTGCATTCCAATTAACATAAAGTATTTATAGGTAATTAGTAATAAGTAGATACCAGCAAATCATTACAAATATGAATATGGGATATTATACGAGTTATTAGCAGAGAAATTGCTCCGAAACGGATTAAGTAGTTATTTAGATTCTGCTCCCACTGTTTACCAGAACTATGTGAGACGTCTTGAGGACGACTGGTTGGAAAGAATGGTTTGTCTTACTCAACCTCACTTGCAGCAGGTCTGCATTATAGGGTCACTATGCTCAGCTGTTTGGTCTTTTGAAATTGATAATGGGTAACATGCTTTTAGAAAGCAATAAATACATATATTATTATTATTATTATTATTATTATTATTATCTTTATTTATATGGCGCCAACATATTCCGTAGCGCTGTACAGGGGTTTAGTACATGGCAAAAAACACACTTAACACCTTATAAAGAATGGAGGGCCCTGTTTTTGAGCATATAATCAAATGCACATAGTGCTTGTTTCCAAGACACGGACACATGATTGAAAACTCACAAACTTACAATCTAAGGGTTAAACCTGGATCTTTCCTTTTTCGTCCCTGCCAGCGATGGCATGCAGCAGCCACTAGGTGGAGCGATGATTGCACGCCAACACTTTGTTCAATTTGTTCTTAGAGTGAATGCTAGACGTAGGGCCTCATTAAATTGTCAAAATTGTAATTACTGAAGCTTGTAACGTAGCCCGTAAAAGTTACTGCTATAAAATGTTCCTCTTCTAGGTACCCGCAATCGATCTGCGGGTTAGAGGCTGAAAAGCAACTGCGGTTGTCAAAATTGGAACTGCGACCCAGATGAGCCCTTGATCTTTCAAGCCCGCAAAAGTTACAATTGCTATTAAATTGCTATATTTCCTCAAGCCCATAATTGCTTTCAAACCCGTAAATGGCAAATTTAGTCAAAAATCCTACGAATACCATGTAAGACTTGCAAAGGGGATAAGACACCTGCACTATAAAAGCAAATAAAACTGCAATACTGTACTTTAAAATATGTGGAAAGCGATGATAGACATTAGAATTAATTGCACAACAGTCTCAAGCTCGCAAATCAGCAATAAAAAAAAAAAAAATATGTTTTATTTCTGTGTTATATCAAACTCGGGAATCAAGGAGTTAATATATATCAGGCCACCCACATGGACTACAGTTTTTTCATTAATTTTTATTGATTTTTACATCGCAGGATTGCGAGCCTGAGCGTATATCGGACGTCTCATTTACTATTCCTAACTCGTTACTTATGGGCTTGTTTAATTGATCATCATCACGCTCTGAAATGCTTACTGTTACAAGGTTTACGGATTTGGATTTCCGCCATGTATTTGCAGGCTTGCAGCCCTATTAATGTAATGTTAGGTATTAAAATTAATAGCACAACATTCTCAAGCTCACAAATCTGCAATATAAAATACATTATTTATGTTTAATTTCCGTGTTATATCGATCCCTGCAATCAAAGTGTTAATACATATAAGGGAACTCGCATGGAATAGAATATCACATTTACTGATTTATTAATATTGCATTATTTCTGGAATGTGTGTCCGATCGAAACTTGTGATTGAAACCTGTAAGGCTTTGAAATCTAACCTGTAGTTTTCAGTGACATAATGATGACGATCTCTGTTGCCATTGGCTCCCTCTAAACCCCTCCCTCTAAACCCGTAACTACGGGTTTGACTCATGTTGATCATGTTCACTGCCGCACATCCAAAGTACGACAAATGGTTTACTGGTTTGCGTCTCTGGCCTGTAACTCACGGCCTGGTTTAATTTAATAGCTCTATAACGCAGAAGAATTTCAAGCCTCCAGGCTTTGCGGGCTTGCGGATGCAATTTACATAATAAAGTATGTAATGCTTATTATGTAAAGCTTATCATCTGCCATTGCCCTAAGCCTGAACCCTAACCGTCACCCAACAATAAATTGAACAATGTCTTGGTGCACTACAGTAGCGCCACCTAGTGGTCCCTGCATGCCACTGCTGGTGGGGACAAAATAGAAAAAATCCTTAAATCTTTATTTTTTTAAATTTTATATGCAAGTATTATTTACTGGGTATCTCATTTTTGTTTCTCAGTTTATGCTGTCTGCTACCTTCTTAAGGTTTGCTGGTGGTCCAGTGGTTAGGATTCAGTGTTTTCACCACTGTGAGCTGGGTTTGATTCCAGTCAGGTCACTTCACCCTGAAGCCATGGAGGGCCGGGCCTCGTCAGTACTTGGATGGGAGACTACCTAGGAATACCAGGAGCTGTATGCTGTGGCCCACTGGAGAAGGAGCTGGCAGCCCACTCCAGTATCTCTACCATGAAAACCAAGTGGATGAGCATAGTGTGTCAATGTACTCCACTTCCTAGGAAAATAAATTGCCATCTTAGCCCTTCTAATACCACCAAAACCACAGTGATGGATCTTTCCTTATCAGGATGTAGATAGGCAACAACCAAAATAATACATTCAACTACAGTGGATATAAAAAGTCTACACACCCCTGTTAAAATGTCAGGTTTCCGTGCTGTAAAAAAATGAGACAAAGATAAATCATTTCAGAACTTTTTCCACCTTTAATGTGACCTATAAACTGTACAACTCAATTGAAAAACAAACTGAAATCTTTTAGGTAGAGGGAAGAAAAAATATAAAAATAAAATAATATGGTTGCATAAGTCTGCACACCCTTAAACTAATACTTTGTTGAAGCACCTTTTGATTTTATTACAGCACTCAGTCTTTTTGGGTATGAGTCTATCAGTATGGCAAGTTTTGACTTGGCAAGATTTGCCCACTCTTCTTTGCAAAAACACTCCAAATAGGTCAGATTGCGAGGGCATCTCCTGTGCACAGCCCTCTTCAGATCACCCCACAGATTTTCAATCGGATTCAGGTCTGGGCTCTGGCTGGGCCATTCCAAAACTTTAATCATCTTCTGGGGAAGCCATTCCTTTGTTGATTTGGATGTATGCTTTGGGTCGTTGTCATGCTGAAAGATGAAGTTCCTCTTCATGTTCAGCTTTCTAGCAGAAGCCTGAAGGTTTTGTGCCAATATTGACTGGTATTTGAATCTGTTCATAATTCCCTCTATCTTAACTAAGGCCCCAGTTCCAGCTGAAGATAAACAGCCCCAAAGCATGATGCTGCCACAACCATGCTTCACTGTGTGTATGGTGTTCTTTTGGTGATGTGCAGTGTTGTTTTTGCGCCAAACATATCTTTTGGAATTATGGCCAAAAAGGTCAATCTTTTCATCAGACCATAACACCTTTTCCCATATGCTTATGGGAGACTTCAGATGTGTTTTTGCAAAATGTAGCCTGGCCTGGATGTTTTTCTTCGTAAGAAAAGGCTTTCGTCTTGCCACTCTACCCCATAGCCCAGACATATGAAGAATACGGGAGATTGTTGTCACATGTACCACACAGCCAGTACTTGCCAGATATTCCTGCAGCTCCTTTAATGTTGCTGTAGGCTTCTTGGTAGCCTCCCAGACCAGTTTTCTTCTCGTCTTTTCATCAATTTTGGAGGGAGCTCCAGTTCTTGGTAATGTCACTGTTGTGCCATATTTTCTCCACTTGATGATGACTTCACTGTGTTCCATGGTATATCTAATGCCTTGGAAATTCTTTTGTACCCTTCTCCTGACTGATACCTTTTAACAATGAGATCCCTCTGATGCTTTGGAAGCTCTCTGTGGACCATGTCTTTTGCTGTGGGATGCGACTAAGAAAATTTCAGGAAAGACCAACAAGAGCAGCTGAACTTTATTTGGGGTTAATCAGAGGCACTTTAAATGATGGCAGGTGTATGCTGACTCCTATTTAACATGATTTGGAATGTGATTGCTTAATTCTGAACACAGCTACATCCCCAGTTATAAGAGGGTGTGCAGACTTATGCAACCACATTATTTTTCTTTTTTTTTTTTTCCCTCTACCTAAAAGATTTCAGTTTGTTTTTCAATTGAGTTGTACAGTTTATAGGTCACATTAAAGGTGGAAAAAGTTCTGAAATGATTTATCTTTGTCTCATTTTTGTTACGGGCCGAACGCCAAAACCGTAAACCATGCACTCGTATGTAGCAGGTCAGGGTGGGAACATGATCAATTAAGCAAAGCCTTAACTACCTATTTCGAAGCAGCCAATAGAAAACGAGACCGCCATCATTAGGGCAGTAAAAAATGGAGGATACATGTCAATCAATTAGCGTTTGGGGGTCCGATATGCCATCAGAATCACAAACCATCAAATAACAAAATGATAACAATGAATGCCAATAATGTTCTAGTCCATGTGGGTGCACTGATATGTATTAACTCCTTGATTCCCGAAATCGATATAAACCCGAATTGACACATAACATTTTTTTAAAAATGTTTGGCCGATTTGCGATCTTGAGACTGTTGTGCAATTAATTCTAATATCTTTCATCACTTTCCCCGTCATTTACAGGGCAGTATTGATTTTTTCTTTGCATTTACAGTGCTACGGACAGGGGTTTAACCCCCATGCGAGTCCTCTCTAGTACGCGGGCTTGGGAAATTGGAGCAATTGAAAAGCGATTTGCGATTTTACCAATTGTAACTCTTGCGGAAGTGAAAGATAAAAGGCTTCGGAAGGATGTTTTCAGAGCCGTAACCAGTAAACCATTTGGAGCCGCAAAAAGAAGCCAATTGAATAGCAAATTAATTTACGGCCTCACTTATGGGGTCCAGTAACTTACAATTGCTCAACTGAATCGTGCTCAAGATTAACACATGGCAAGAGAATGGAGTGCCCTGTCTTTAAGCTTAAAATCAATGATGCTTGTTTCCAAAGAACATCACAAGATTGAAAACTCGCAAATTTACAATCTAAAGGATCACAAAAGCCATTTTCTTGCGCGAAAAAAATATTAAATATCATTGAAACTAAAAGCCAATGCAGAGAGCATAAATTAGTTTGTAGATCTCATTGGTGTAAGAGGGCAAGCCCCCAAGAGCAGTAAAACTCTGAATATGTTTTTGTGCTTTGAGACCTTTTTTTGACACATTATGGAATACCCTCTTTCTGATGCAACAAAGAAAAACATATTCCATATCTCTTTAAAGCCAAGCCATATTATTTTATATCTACACTAAATAATGAAACAGCTGAAAGCCATGGATGGAGAAGATCCACCTAGTTTACCAGCTACGCAGAAACTTTTTTAATAAACTTATTTTTTTTCTAAAAATAGTTTCATATTTCATATATTTTTCTTGAGCTTTATAGTAGTAAATGTGACCTTCAATTGTCGTTTAAATGGATATACTTCTCAGACTCTACTGAACAAATGAACATTTCTCTAAGTTTCTGTATTTCATTCGGGCAAGGTGACCATCGTGTTGATCATTTCTCTACTCCATTCTGTTACTCTCTCTTCCACACACCACAAAACAGATGATTCTGTACTCAACACACAGTCCCCTCTTGCCACACCACATAATTTCTCTAATAATGTTGTTGTTTAGTTGTTTAGTTATGTCCGACATTCAGTGACCCTATGGTCACGAGCAATGCCACGCACATTTTTTATGTTTCTGGTTGTGTTTATCAGTAAGGTTTTCATGGCAAATATACTGGAGTGTGTTACCAGTTCCCTCTCCTTGGTTTGTCTGACCTCTCTGTTATGACCTGTCCATCTTGGGGGACCCTTCATGGTTTAGCCAATAGCTTTGAGGTACACAAGCCCCTTCACCACGACAAGGTAGCGTTCCAAAAGGGGTCCACTCAATTCACATTATCTCACTCAATACCTACCACATAAATGGCATGTTGGGTGGGCACATAACAATCAAAGAGCCCAATAACCCCCAATACTCCAATACACTATACAAAACGTTCAGTAATTGCTCTTTAGTAATGGATGAATGGAGGTAGTCCCTACTAATAAGATTTCTTACCGACACTCAATGGTAGCAACTTAAATCTTATCACGATAAAAGAGATTTTGTTGTTGTTGTTATTCAGTCATGTCCAACTCTCCGTGACCTCATGGACCATGACAAAACAGCCACTTATTTGGGTCCATGGTTATGCTGATCAACTTGGTTTTCATGGCAGAGATACTGGAGTGGGATGCCAGCTCCTTCTCCAGTGGACCACAGTATACAGCTCCTGATATTCCTAGGTGGTCTCCCATCCAAGTACTGACCAGGCCCAACCCTGCTCTGCCTCAGGGTGGTGTGACCACATGGTTTCTTGACTGGAATCAAACCCAGGTCAAAATGATTTTAAATATAAAACACCATATATATAAGAAGACTTTATCTACAGTAAACATTTAGTTAAAATCCTATGCATATGTGAAATCTCCACACAGGTACTGTAATGCTATGAACATCCCTGTAACTCCTCCAGAGATGAAAGGTCTACTGACCCCAAGCCTGTTTGCTTACTGTCACTCACTGCAGATGAGAGGGATCTGAGGCAACATAAATGATTATGGATTTTTTCACAGTGTCTGTTTCAAGAAAGCCTGGAGCCTCATTTTTTTAACAGCAGTTTCTAAAATGTCTGGAGTGAAATGAAAAAGTTAGAAGATAGATTTCACCATCAGAACAAGAAGCCTGTGTTCTTTTAAATAGAAGACGTGGACATTACTGGAAATATAGGAGATATAGACATAAAATGTGTTCCTTTTCATAAGTGTAATTATCCATAAATGTATGATCTCCGGTAAATTATATCCTTACATCTTATTCTCAATTATATTTGCATAGCAAGACCGTTTTACTTCTACATAGTTTTGGGTACAAATTAAAAATGGCAGATGATTTTAGTCTGATACATTAGAGGTTATTACCTTTATCTAATCTAGTACATGTTGCTTATATCATACACACACATTACATTGAATCATTCAATACATATACATATGTACAGTTAATTAACAATTAATCTGCATATTGCAGATCAGAGGAGATCTAAAAAGGTTGAACTTGATGAACTAAAAGTCCTTTTTCAACCTCTATTAGTATATAACTATGGAATATTTTTTTTATTGCTTTCCACAACCCCCTACATAGACACATTGTACTAACCAATAGAAATACTGAATTCAAGTATGTTTTACAGCTGAAACAATGCAGAAATCTTAGAGCAGCAGTGGTAAGTTGCATCATTCAAGAGAAGAGAGAAAGTATGGGTTTGGGAACCAAGCCTACAAATCCCATGATGCTTTCCTGCAGAGACTATTGTACCTGCCTCTGACTGGCCGAAACAAATTATGAATTTTATGCTAATTTTAGCAGAGATTATAAGGGTTGTTAATTCTCAAAATCCACTCATAGCAAGCTCAAGAGATTTAGCGAACTTTAGAGTAAGTTTAATAATGTTTATATTGGTATTTTTTCATGCAAAAAATGTTTTCATACACTACTAATTCTCCTCTATCAGATGCATTCATAATTCATTAAATTTAAATATGCCCTTAAGTGAGATATGGTGAGGAGTTAGCTAGATAAGTATTATAATGAACGTTATCAGTCACTTCTCATATCAAAAGGTCACCAGATTTAGTGCTATTATATTTTTTGTTAAAATAAAATTTGACCAGAAGAGATTATGAAGGCTTCCATTTGGGTATTATAGTAATGTCATGTGGGGAAGTGGGGATGGGGATATCAGGCCCTGGAGCTGGATATGTACCACCGATTCCACGTGGCTCTTCTATGTGTTGGCTACTGTGCACAGATGCAGCCATGGGAAATGTTTTCACCTTTTTTGATGAAAATAACTAATACAACAAATAAACTAAAAGTAAATGAGAAGTGACCCTTAAAAATATAAAAAAACGAAAATATTAAAAGACAGTGGTGTTCCATATAACTAAGCTCAATCATGGAAAACAATGTCTTCAGGAAACAGAAAGAAAACCTAGAATTTAAATATTTTACTTGTATATGAATTATTCTTCAATGAGTGGTTCCATTTCCTTAACTCAGATGCTGCTACCAGCTGCTTTTTCAATATGTTTCCTTGAAAACTGAGATTTCCATTAGCCCTGGTATGCTTTAACTGTCACTTATCTTTTTTGTGCAGATAGAAACTTCCTATACATACAGTCTAATGCCACCTATGGACGTAGCAGCAGATACCAAAATGGTACATTCCACAGCAACATCATTGCACATAAAAGTAAAAAAATGTAAGGATATATACATATTTTTTTTTATTTTACAAAAAACACCTTTGCCTGGTACCTACCCTGTAAACTGAAATCCCTAGAGTTGTAGAAACATCAGATGCAAGAGCTGGGTATATTGGGTTGTACCTGCTGCAACATGGGCCAAAAGACCATACATTGTATTGAGGATATACACTAATATTCAAACTAATATAACAGCAATACAACATGCGTGGGTACGTTTTTCCCCACTTTCGTATTTTAGGGACCGTGTCTTAAAATGAAATGAAAACAAATGTTGTAGTGAATATTAAAAAGAGACTGCTGCAAGAGAGATCTTAAGCAGTAAGAAGCAGTCATGTTCCGATATGCTTATAGGTGAATTATTATTCTTGGAACACAATACGGCATGTGCAGAGTACTAAACTGTGAATACATTTTAATTGTAAGATATTGTACTTGACACATCTCTCACATATCTTGTCTGTTAAACAGGTTACATGTTGGTTTCATTGTAATTCTCCTAATATATTTGCAGCTCGGTAACATAGCGAGGCAGACATACTTGGTATTATAGTTTTAAAGCCACCACATTTAGGATCATGTAATAAGGTCTGAGCACAAGGCATCAACTATCAACTATAATAATAGTGGTAAGTGTGGGGAGCGTACACACTTACAACTTCCTAAGTCCGTACAGAGGTGCGCGCATGGAGACAGTAGGCAATATTCAATTCGAAGCCCGCAACTCAATCGCAGATGGCCATATGTTTGCGGGTGTGTTGCCGGCTCCCGGTCGTCTCTCAATTGCTCAAGCCCGCAAATTACGGGCCCAAAGCCAAAACCGTAAACCATGCACTGGTTCGGAGCAGTTCCGGGAGGGAACATGATCAATTCAGCAAGCCCGTAACCGCCCATGTCGAAACAGCCAATAGAAAATTAGACTGTCATTATTACGGCAGTAAAACATGAAGGTTACATGTCAATCAATTAGGTCCGATATGCAATAAGACTCGCAAAACCAAACAATTACGATTTATGAAAATGAATGCCAATATTGTTCTAGTCCATATGGGTGGCCTGATATGTATTAACTCATTGATACCCGAGATCAATTTAACCCCCAAACGAAACATATAAATAATTATTATTTCCGGACGATTTCCGAGTTTGAAACTGTTGTGCAATTAAATCTAATGTCCTACATCGCTTTCCCCATTATTCACAGCGCAGTAGTAATTTTCTATTTGCATTTACAGTGCTATGAATAGATGTTTAACCCTCTTGCGGATCCTCTCTAGCACTCGTAGGATTCTCTCCTTCATTTGCCGTTTACGGGTGTAAAAACATTTGCGGGTTTGGGGAAATTAAGCAATTGCAATTGCGATTTTAGCCATGCGAAAGTGACAGCTCAAAGGCTTTGGGAGGCTGTAAGTTGGGAGGCTGTAAGTCCGACCGGAGCCAGCAAAACAACGTCACTTGAATAGCAAATTAGCTTGCAACCTTACTTACGGGCTACCGCATCTCCTGAAACCTCAACTGAATATGGCCCAGTATGTTTACCACTACACCAACATGCTATGCCTGCAAAGTTATTATATCCAGAATAAAATGTGTAACGGTTCCAGACCCCGAACTTATCTATGCAAAGTCTTGTGGAAGGGCTTCAAGGGTTAAACAAACAGTAACTAAAATTACAATATATAAGTTGATCAGTTTTGCAATGTAAATAACCTTTCCACATGATTTTCTACTCTTAACCTCATGGTCCAGAGAGCATGTGGTAACTTCAGTAGTCCTTTAATGTAGTCCTTGAAATTATCAGATTCTTCTACTTATACTTAAATAATTCTCTTTATAAAATTAAAGTGAATGGAACTTCATTTAAAAAAATACAACCTCTCACATGTTTGTTTTTTTACTAATGTATATATATATATATATATATATATATATATATATATATATATATATATATATATAGTAAATAAAAAGTACATCTGTGTTCACATTTGAATGTCTAAAGCAAGTTAAAAACCTGCTTCCAGTTATTATACTGCATTCTGGGAAGTTGAGCCGGGACACAACAAATATTGCCACAAATGCCTCGCTCTTCATTCCGTAGCCATTATCAATCATGGCTTCCTTTAAGCTTATGCATGCTGTATTACACAGCTTTAATGCAAAGCCAAGGTTGGAATAAACACAGGCTCAGTATCCAATCCATGTACAGCTGTTTCAAGCTTACTGGCATCATCAGCATGGAGCGGGATCTCAGCCTGTGTTGTGGAAATTATGAATAGGTAGTTCACCACAACAATCATTTATAATATGGTGGGCAAAAGAGCGATAGAAGCCCTCCATCATACAGTAAATAAAAAGTACATCTGTGTTCACATTTGAATGTTTAAAGCAAGTTAAAAACCTGCTTCCAGATCAGAGTTCCGAGAAAAACAGTTATTACACTGCATTCTGGGAAGTTGAGCCGGGACACACAAATATGGCCACAAATGCCTTAATCTTCATTCCGTAGCCATTAACAAACATGGCTTCCTTTAAGCTTATGCATGCTGTATTACACAGCTTTAATGCAAAGCCGAGGTTGGAATAAACACAGGCTGAATATCTAATCCATGTACAGCTGTTTCCAGCTTACTGGCTATCATCAGCATGGAGCGGGATCTCAGCCTGTGTTGTGGAAATTATGAGTAGGTAGTTCAGCACAACAATCATTTATAATATGGTGGGCAAAAGAGCGATAGAAGCCCTCCACCGTACAGTAGTACAGTAAATAAAAAGTACATCTGTGTTCACACTTGAATGTCTAAAGCAAGTTAAAAAACCTGCTTCCAGCTCAGAGTTCAGAGAAAAACAGTTATTACACTGCATTCTGGGAAGTTGAGCCGGGACACACAAATATGGCCACAAATACCTTGCTCTTCACTCCATAGCCATTATCAATCATGGCTTCCTTTAAGCTTATGCATATATATAAAGTTAAAAAAATAACATATTGATGTATTTTCTTCCAAACAAATGGCCGATTTAAGTGGAGAACCAACAAATTAAATTGTTAGTTAGCAATTCTAAAAATTAATAAAGTTTGTTATAATGAGTATCTGACCCATATATGTAATACTAGTTATGAGAATTTTTATCTTCCTGAGAAGAGACCCTTAAAGGAATATGTAAACTAGCTGGATTATCAATGCATCTGATAGAGGAGAATTTATAGTGTCTGAATAAAAAAATGTGCATGAAAAAATTCCAAAGTAAACAGTTAAACCGTCAGCCTGAAGTTTGCTGAATTTCTTGCTTTTGCAAAGAGTTTTCTCTCAATGATGACACCCCCAGAAATTCCCAGGGATAATTAGCATATTTTATACATTATTTCTTTTTTGCCTGGGGATTGTGCAGGCATGCTCAGTTAGCACCTCAAGTCTGCCATACTGTGGGAAGTCACATGATGTCAGACACTTTCCTTTCCTTTAGTGTAATTTCCTTCCTTTACTGAATATGTAAAGCTGTGATATAATTTACTGAGCAGTGTCTAATGCTGTGTTATTTCCTGTGTTATGTCTGTGAGCTCTGTGTTATCCTATGATAGCATTTCTATAGTTCTGTCTGTGAGTATTGTCTAATGCAGTGCTATTTCTATAGTTCTGTCTGAGTATTGTCTAATGCAGTGCTATTTCTATAGTTCTGTCTGAGTATTGTGTAATGCTGTGTTATTTCTTGTGTTCTGTCTGCGAGTATTGTGCTGTTATAATTTCAATAGCTGTCTGTGGGACTATAGTATAATTTTATATTATTTTAGTCTGTGACCATCTCAGCTTATAAAAAGGTTTGTGATATACTTTGACTGTCAAATCAAATCAAAATATATTTATTTGTGTTCAACTTCTCTTGCTTAATCGTTGTTTTGTCTAAGCATAAGCTTATTTAGAGATTTATATGTGTTTATTCAGGTCAGACCTAACTACACTGCTTATCAACCCGTCCCCCAAATCTCTTTTGCCATCCAGTGTCACAGCTGCTTGCTGATTGGCTGAAAAGCAAAAGCAACAATGCGCATTTGAGGCATAATGGATATCTCATTAAAAATTAGCATCCTTATTAAATTGTGATTCGGCCAATTGAATAGGGCTCTATTTAAGCACACAGCATATTTTTTTACAGAAGTTTTTAGTTAGTGAACTTCTATCCAAAAGCAAGGTCTTCGCTAACTAAAAACTTCTGTAAAAAAATATGCTGTTTGCTTAAATAGAGCCCTTTTAAATTTACAGAATTGCAATTTAATAAGGCTGATAATACTTATTTTGTATTTATAGCATAAATGTATATAATACTACATTAACAAAATAAAAAATGTTTCAAAAATATTTTTTGAAAGTAATTTTAAAGCCAGACTTTCAGTTGGGGTGACATATAGGAAGATGTCACACACAGGTAACTTCTGACTGCACTTTGAATTTGGGTTTTAAAAACAAGTGAGGTCAACTGATTAATTCGTCCTGAAATTAATGGTTATTTTAAAAACAAATGTGCTGTTAGAATGGCTGATTTCCTCTCTGCCGAACATTTTTATCAACAAAGAAATAATGATGTCAGCCATCATTGATCATTGTTCCAGGGGAAGATTAAGGTTGGCTGTTAGAGGATGGTTCAATTCTTTCTTAAGTAAAAACATGCTTTTATGTGGTTTAGCTATTTTCAGCTACTGCCATACATCATAGGAAAGAGCAGTGTGTGGTTTTATTAACTATTAACAGAATACCACAGGTGCACCGGGAGTTACCGGGCAATTTTTTCAGAAATGGACAGGTTTGAGAAGTTTTAAAGATACAGAAAAATAAAAACATAGATTTAAAGTTCCATCTTCCAAAATAGTTGATTAAACTTCAGATTAATCTTATGTTTATCCAAGTCATGCTTAGATTTCGAGTCATGCATGAATTACTTACAACGTCCACTGGAAGGCTGTTTGGCTTTTCTACTATCCGTTCTATAAAGCAGAAATTGGCCTTAAATCTTCGACTCCAACTGTAAATCATGGCCTCTTGTTGAAGTTTTCTATCATATCACGCCTATAGCTTCAGTCTTTCCTTCGATGATTTGTCCTTCAGACCATGTAGCATTATAATAACCCTCCTTTGAATTGTATTTGTTTTAATGTTATACTAGTCGTTTACCCGCCATAAATGACAGGATACTTTTTCCCTCCACGTCCTTTCCCTTTATCTCCCCCCCCTTCTCCCTCCCCTGTGTCTCTCCCCCGTGTCTCTTCCCGCCTCCCCTGGGTCTCTTCCCCCTCTCCCCACCCCTGTGTCTTCCTCCCCCTTCTTCTTCCGCCCCCTTTTCCCTGTGTCTTCCTCCCTCTGCTGTTTTCCAATCCAGCTTGCGGGCATTGCGGCTGCCACGTGCTGCACATAGAGCGCGCGCACTCGCAACATCAGTACAGAGCTGCGCAAAGCTCTGTACGGACTTAGGAAGTAAGTGTGTATGCTCCCATGTGTGTGACACATTAATCTAGATGAGGCCTAACTAGAGAACTCTTAGGAGGCATTATTGTATCTTTTTTCTGATAATTCCCTGTCAAATATAGGTAAGCTGTATCCTACTGGGTTCCCTGGTGGTCCAGTGATTAGGATTAAGTACTTTCAACACTGCAACGGGGGTTCAATTCCAGTCAGGGAGCCAAGACTGGACACCACACCATCCTGAAACTGAGCAGGGTTGGGCCTGGTCCATATCTGTATGGGAGACCACCTAGGAATACCAGGAGCTCTATGCTTTGACCCACTGGAGAAGGAACTGGCAACCCACTCCAGGATCTTTGTCATGAAAAACAAGTGGATCAGCATGGACATAAAGATGTGCCTGATGTGTTATGGTCCATGAGATCACGGATAGTTGGGAATGGCGTAAAAAAGAAAATGATCCTGCTAGCATTTTGTGTTGCATTGTTTGAGGTATTTGTTGATGATGTGTAGGACTAATGTTTCTTTTATAAGGGTCCTGTAAAATGATAGTTTGATAGTTAGGCTGTTTGCTTCTGCTACTGGGATCCTAACATGTCTTGCAAGTGTTCTTGTAAGGAGTTTAGCTGTTCTTGCAGGAGGCTGAGCTTACACGTAAGGATTTGGCTCACTGTGAGTATTCACAGAGCGCTATGAGAAAAAGTATCATTATCCGAAAGCTCCTACAGGAGCTATGTGATCTCACTTTAGTTAAAACCTCCCACAGCGCAGGGAACACTTTATAGTAATAAGATAAGGGTGTGATACATACAACACATAACAGCTAAGCTAGGGTTCACTTGAAAGATTTTGTACTCAAGCCCTTAGTTCTTTGCTGTGAATAATGACTGCTGTTGGCAAATGAGCATGAACAAGGATAAATAAGGAAGGATAATTACAAATGTGCAGGTGAAGCGAACCCAACATTTTAATGATAACAGTATACATATATATTTACATTGTATCACGGTATACATTATTGAAAGGTTCACAATTCTTACTGAATGCAGCTTGCATGTGCAACAAATAATAAGGATGAGTAACTGCAAATGTGCATGCGCAGAAAACTATAAGCCTCATTCAATTTAGCAGTTGTAAGTTACGGGCACCCGTAATGGAGCCTGTAAGCTAATTTGCTATTCAGTTGGTGTCTTTTTGCGAGCTGCAAACGGTGTACGG
This sequence comes from Discoglossus pictus, assembly GCA_027410445.1. Lineage (NCBI taxonomy): Eukaryota > Metazoa > Chordata > Amphibia > Anura > Alytidae > Discoglossus > Discoglossus pictus. The sequence continues at coordinate 346,628,495 of CM050167.1, read as the reverse complement.
GTAACGGGCTTGAAATCCTTGCGGTTGTCAAAATCGTAGCTCTAACCCAGCTAAGCTTTAGCCCCATAAATACGCACCATCTAAGCCTTTGATCTTTCCTGTCCACTAAAATCACAAATAGCCATTCAATTGCTACAATTCCGCAGGCCCGCAAATGTGTTCACACCCGTAAACAGCAAATGTAGAAGAAAATCCTACGAGTACTAGAGAGGAATCGCAAAGGGGTAAAAGACATGTCCGTAGCACTGTAAATGCAAATAAAAAATCAATATAGCACTGTAAATGACGGAGAACGCGATGAAAGACATTAAAATTAATTGCACAACAGTCTCAATCTTTTTTTTTTATGTTTCAATTCGGGGTTCTATCGATCTCAGGAATCAATGAGTTAATATATATCAGGCCAGCAACATGGACTAGAACAGTATTGGCATTCATTTTTATTATTTTGGGGTTTTGCGAGTCTATTGCAAACACTAATTGATTGACATGTAACCTCCATGTTTTACTGATCTCATGATGACCGTCTCATTTTCTATCTGCTGTTTCGAAATGGGTAGTTAAGTCCTTGCTTAATTGATCATGTTCCCACCTTGATCTTTTACGTACAAGTGCATGGTTTACGGCTTCAGCTTTCGGCCCGTAACTTGCGGGCTTGTTCAATTGAATAGCAACGGAATTGTAGCAGACCGTGAGCCCGGAGCAGGCGCGCAGACATACGGCCTATATACCATGAGATGCAACCTTCTAGTTGAATGAGGCTCTATATGTCTCACTGATGACAGTATGTTTGCATATTTATACTGAACCATAATACCAATCATCTGGAAATGCTATATTCCTAATTATATTGAACATTCAATCTGCATTTGCATTAAAATGAAAACAGATAGGTAAAATATTATTATACATCATTATTGCAATAGGCTCTTGTAATGATAATGAAACAAGCTCACTGTGAAATCTAAGAATGCTAACAGTTTTCATAATTATTAACCCTGCCACAAAAAAAATATCCAAAAATATAGCATTTAAATAAACATACCCTCATAAATTATTAATATAGGCTATTTTATTACAAAAAAGGTTGATTCATTTTAATATTGATAATAATATTCATCTACCATGCTACCTTTTAAGGAAGAACAAGGTCAAGTGCACAATTGGTAGCAAATCTAGCTTGGTAGGCATTGAACCATTTATTGATTTGTTTTATTATTTATTTTATTAGTTTTCATGTTTCATTTTCCCAACCAGGTATTTTTACACATTTTGCATATGTTCACTTATTGGCTGGATATTTATGAGAAGCTAAAAGCTGCAGGCTAACATGTGGGGCACAGCTGATGCCGACAGCCAAACTTGTTCTTTTATACTAGATTTTCATGTTTGTTTTAGAGCAGATGTTTTGTCCTTCTTGTCTTTGACACCAGTTATTTTGATTAGGATCCAAGTATAAAACAGAAAAAACATCTGTGTATGTAACTTATATATTACATAAAATATACTTTCACTGTCTGCTAACTGTGCATAGACATCTGCACCCTCTATGTGACCTACCTTATAACAAGATAAGGGGTCTCTGAACTCTTGCTAATATAAGCCCTGACTGTAAAGCATAAAGTTTCGATCTAATAAGACTCAGGGAAAATTTCATGTCACAATAAATATCAAAAGATACAGTATGAAAGGATGGCTTAAAGCTTACTCTCTTTTTTTCTACAGTTCTCAGCAGTGTTATGTGATAGGCAAGTCCATTGACTTGAACAGAAAGTATATACGAATTTGCTTCTCCCCTTAAGAGGTCATCAAGGGGTGGTAACAAACTTGTGTCGTGGCCAATGTAAACCAACTTAACACATCAAGGTCTCAGTTATATGAAAAAAAAACAATATAAATGACTGATCAAACACATTCTGCATGTAGAATATCTAACCTGTATATGTTCCGCAAGTTTTTCAACCAACGATTCCCTCATTATAAATGAACATGGGTTATGGGTGAAGCTATTGCATGACACCTGCAAATTTTTAGTGTGCGCTGCAAAGATCTGCGACCACTCGCTATGGTCCAAAATATAAATGGGCAATTTAATAACTCATTATAGCCAATATTGAAAAAAAAAAAAATCTGGGGCCCACCCAGACCTTCTCTATAACTTGTGTTGGCATTTAGACTTGCTTTCCCAACTCTGTGTTGCCTTTGGGGTCATAGAGGCTATTAACCTCTACTATACACTCCTAAGTAGGCCCACCCTAGCCCCTAAGAGTCTGTCTGTGCTAAAGTAGGCCATCAACCACCACTCCCCAACCGCTTTCTAAAGTTCTGCATCACTACCTCTCCATGGTGATTAAATGGCTATCAATTAACCAATGAGGTTAGAAGCCAGTAGTTTTCTCTGGTTAATATAAACAATCAGATCTCAAGCATTCCAATTCCTTCACTCTGATTGGCTGAAATTTGATTAACAGATAGGATGTCTGTACGAAAGACAGGGCAATACCAAAAGGCATCATTTGCCAAAGGGATGCTCCCACTAGGTTAGATAAAGACTTTTTTTATAGAGCCGCATGGTTTTTGGTTTGGGCCTCTTCCATGGGCCCAGTGGAGAGAAGAGTGGTCTTTGAGAAACAGAGGGTTGTCAGCTTCGCTTCAAGCAAAGGCTTTAATCAAGTTGGTTGTGGCCATTACAAGACCTGAAGAGAAGATTGAGGGTTTCGGTTTAAGATATTTGGAGTGTTCTATTACCACAGATTAAGAGAGCAGCAACTTTGAACTTTTAGTGTGAATATGAATTACCCTTAAAAACTATTCTTCAAAAGGGTGCAATTTATTATTATTTTCTATTGAAATTTATTTTTGTAATTTTTATATTTCGATTTTACTGTAAGTTTACACGTACACTTTTTAGGCAGGTAACTAGTGAGGACACAACGTAAAATTAAAAATGTCATTCACAATACAACTCGACTCTCACTCCCACCTTCAACACTTTTGCCCCCCTAAGCACACACAGACATCCTCAATCTCATCCACGACCATGACGCACTACACAGACACACTATGTCCAGAGGTGCTCCTGCATCGCTAAACGGCTATGGAAGAAATCTCGCACTTCAGCAGACTTTCTCCACTACAAGTTTGTTTTGCGTTCCTACTTCTCTACACTCAACCTTGCCAAACAGCACTATTTCACATCATGAAAAAAGCATATCCCTCCCCTCACTATTATACTTATCCCATCTCCCACACATCTATTCAACCTTTCCATAAGCACTGGCAAGTTCCAAACACTTGAAAACATGCCACAATTACACCCATTGTCAAGAAACCATCATCTGATCCAGCTTCTGCTTCTAACTGTCTCCCTATCTCTCTACTTCCCCTGGCTTCAAAACTGCTTGAGCAGCTCGTTGACAATCGCCTTATCCAATTTATTTCCTCCAACCTTCTTGACACCTTCTAATCTGGCTTCCGGACCCAACATTCCACAGAGTCAGCTCCCACTAAAGGCACCAATGACCTGCACACCTTCAAGTCAAAGAGTCCCTTCTCTATTTTAATTTCTTTGGATCTCTCTGCTGCCTTTGATACGGTTGACCACCCCCTTCTAATCCACATTCTCCACTCCCTTGGCATTCGTGACACTGCTCGCTCTTGGATCACATCTTACATACAAGACTGAGCATTTATTGTCTCCCTCATTGGCACCACTTCTTCTCCCCGCCCTCTGTCTGCTGGCATACCTCAAGGCTCAGTTCTAGGTCCCCTCATCTTCTCCATCTACACATCCTCACTAGGTACCCTAATAAATTCCTCTATGCAGACGACACTAAAATCTACCTCTCAGCACCAGATCTATCCCCCTCTCCTCTAGAAGGAGTTTCCAACTGTCTCTCTAGCATATCCTCCTGGATGTCTGCCCATAAACTCAAACGTAACATGTCAAAGACAGCTCCTCATCTTCCCACTCTCTGCTACAGCTTCCACTCCTCAGATATATATCACTGTCAGCAATACCATCATCACTCCCACCTAACAGGCCAGTTGTCTTGGGGTTCTATTGGACCCTGCCTTCATTCCCCATATACAATCATTAACTAAATCTTGTGTCGTCCATCTAAAAAACATCTCCAAAATACATCACTACCTTATACAAGACACAACTAAAGTTTGAATGCATTCTCTCACCATATCTGGCCTCTACTACTGCAACTTGCTCCTTGCAGGCTTCCCCATCACTCATCTGTCTCCACTCCAATCCATAATGAACGCATCTGCTAGACTCATCTATTACACTCAACGCTCAGTGTCCGCAGCAGCTCTCTATCAATCACTCCACTGGCTTCATGTAGCCTCCATAATAAAATATAAAATCTGGACCCTAATTTACAAAACCCTCAACAACAATGCACTCCCTTATATCTATGCTCTCATCTCAAAATACTCCCCCACTCATTTTTGGCCATGTACAAACTGTTTTTGCAACAATGTCATACCCAAACACCGGTTGCCTTATCAGGTGCTGCCATTAGAGGGAGTAACATATAACTCCATAGAGCTCCATTACGCTAGTGCAGACACGCCCTAATTAGAGTTAATTAGTAAGATGGCCCAACTTCGCTGCAAAGCTGCATTTTTGTGTTTTAAAAGTACATTTTCTTAACCTTTGCTAAACTTCTTTTTCATGCAAAGAATATCTAAAGCCTGCTTTTTCAGTGACCTTTTAATACACACCTTCTATTATAATACTCACCATGGAGTAAGAATTTAGGCAGTGTGCATTAGAATTGATAATTATATCATAGTGCAGTGTGTATAAAATGATACAGCGTTAGTTATCAATGCAGGAATAGACAGCCTGACTTGCTACCTTTTGAGCATCACATATATAGTTGTGAGCATGCGGGCTGTTGCTAACGCTGCAGGCTCGCGGAGCGAGGGCCGCAGTTACTTGCATGAAGCGTGGAAGGCGCACCTTGCCAGCAACTGCGGACCTTGCAAAATTTACGGAGTTACGAAACAAAAATACGAGACGCGTTACAACCCATTACGACCTCACAAAAAACTTTCCGAAAATTTTCCGAAAAAGTCAGACGACATCCGAAAACAAGGATTCTAAATCAGCCACAGCCGTATACCACACATTAGGCGCCATTTAAGAACAATAACTTATACAATCCGGAAGTACACAGCTACCCTAACTGATTTGCCTCGCGCATGCACACTATTACACTGCACACATTCATGACGCTTACACAGCAGCTCCATAGCACTGATGCTGCAGCAACATGAAAACAGATTGCCAGCTCTTCAACACAATGCTTCCTGCATATATTACTTCACAATAGGTAAAGTATATTAATTTCTTATTTTATTAATTATTCATTGCCATACCAAAAAAAAACACCAACGCTGCTCATAGCACACAAATAACCAAGAGCCTCACAATGAGCGCCAAAGGCGCTCAGCGCGAGGCTCGCAATGAGCGCCGAAGGATCTTAAAACACCAACAAAATGAATTTCGCACGCAAACAACATTACCTGCCTTACAATCTTATTGCTGTCATTTTTTGACGGCCAAGTCACTAGTCTCACTATAATGAAGAAACTTTAGTGATTGCAGCATTACTCACTGAATGTTGCATTCTAGGTAAATGGCACCTAAACTCAGATGATTTGGGGATTTTTATACAGTTTTCAAAACACTTTCTATATTATAGGGAAAGTCTAACACAGAGAGCAGGTTGGATACATTGAGAAGCAATGTGTATGGGTAAATAAATTGAAATTTGCCATAAAAATAAAATGATCTTGTAGGTTTGGAGATTTTTTTTGCTCCATTGGGAATGGCACTAATGGTGCTTGCTTGTTTTTATACTAGTTAATAGACCATACAATAATCATACAGGTCAATCCCTTCTTGCAATGCACAATCATTTAAGGGCAAGTCCCACCTAAACTTAGGTTTCTTTTATATTAAATAGCACATAAAGAGAAAATAATCTTTGTTAACTTATCTAATTTGCCAGTTACTTAATATTTGAGGATAGATGGAGTCTCCATTCAAAAAAAAAAATCTGTTTCATTTCTAGAATTCTGAGTTGTGTGATCTGATTGGCTTAATCGGTAAAGAGTCAAACTACAGCTGAAGTTCTACACTGTTATAGTTACATTATTTTTTCTTTATTCTTCAGAAGCTCGTACCACCAAACATAAAAGTATCTTGTCGCAATAAAAGGTATGTTTAATTTTTTTGGATCTAGCGTGTTATCCTTACGTATCGTGTGCGTGCACTGTCGGGAGTGAGGGATGCTGTATACCCCTCCCACTGCCCTGTGTTGTGTTAAGGTGGATTACTGCAGTTAGCAGCATATATATCAACAATGACATAGAAAGAGTTTTATACAGACGGGGGACCTGGGGGGGGGGGGGGGATGCGGGTAGGAGATCTGAATGTAGCATGTGGGGGGTGGTGGGGGCTAGGAGATCTAATTGGGGCACCTGTGGGTGATGGGGGGTAGGAGATCAGATTGGGGGATCTTGGGGGATGGAACTTATCATTTAAGTGGTATGGGGAGAAGGTTGAAAGCAAATGTAGTATGCTGGGAACAAATTAATAAATGATATAAACCACAGAATAAGTATTTATTTATTGTTTATACACATCCATGAGAACCCTAATTATTTAAGCATGTCTGTATGTGGCCTTTATTTAATCAACCCATGTTTTTTATATTGTCTTCCTTACTATCCCAAAAGACAATAATGATGCATGACATTTAAAATAAGCTGTTGAGTAAGAAGGCTTAAATTTAGAAAAATCAAAGATTGAAATCTGAGATGCAAGTGAACCATGGCAGAGTCTTGGATCTTGTGAGCATCAAAGTGTCCCTAAGTAGTTTATTTTGCTATTAAAAAGAAAGCAAAACACATCTGTATTTGTGCACATTATGAAAATGTCAGCAACCACTGAAAGAAGCCTAGTCGCTTTCAATTAATTTAAAGTACTATTTCCGCTGATGCAATTGGATAGTGCAATGTGCTGTTGAGGGAAGATTAGGGAACAGTTAAAGGATCATTAGGCAGAGAAGGTCAAACATCATTAGAAGATAACAAAAAGTGTCTTTGCAGTTGTGAAGACTTTAATGATATACTTAGTCAAGGGTAGGAAGAAGGGAATTAGAAAATAATAACAGGCTGACAGTAAATGTGTCTATATGATATGCAATACAGAATGATTATCTTACATTCTACAAAAGGAAGGTGAGCAAGTGCAGCTCATGTGTACCTTGGAGGATACTTAATGGAAGCTACACAAGGAAACTGGTAATACTTGTGATACCATTTAATAATTCCATCCCTCAACTGCAAGTTGTATCTCCATATTGCAGTTTCTAGTGCATACAGTATAGCCAGTGGCCTCCTATTGGTTTATGAGGACATGTGGTACAAGTGCTAGTGAAGGAGCCAACACCACTTGACCATGTGGACCAAACACCAAGTCCCTATACATCATGTTTGTACTAGCAGCTAGCATTCAGAGACCTATAGCTTGCTGCCTGCCCACCTCACAAAGTAACATGTTCAAAGAAAGAAGATGCCCACGTGGCAAGCAATAGAGGAGGGCAGAAGGAAACAAAAAATAACCATAAATAATAACCTATATACTTAGAATAATAGGGCTTTCACTAACCTAGATGCAATTTATACTCTCAAAGTGCCATGACTACTACAATGTCCCTTTATTTATATACCTAACATGATGATTTTACATAAGATTTCCATAAAATCAATGGGGTAAATTTATGAAGGTGGTGATACGTGAGGATAAAAAAATGGATTACACTTCACAATTTACTATGTTTTCTATATGGCTCTAACATATTTAAATGTATTCCTCCTTTACAATTAGGCCCCATAGAAAATATTGGACGTGGAGATATTTTATGATTGAACTCCACTTGTTATGCCCACTTATCCCCACTCCTTTCTTCCAGAAACCTAGGAATGTATATTTTCTATGCTTTACTTACAAGTCACACAAATATGGTTGTTTGTTGTAAGTACAGAGCTTGTATCTGAAAGTTTATTACATGTAAATATTCTCCGAAAACAGTTCACAAACAAAACATATTTTATGACGAAAATCTATTTAAAGTGCAATTATACTAAATAAAATATTTATCGTATCATTTACACAGTGTAGGTATTGCTTAAAACAAACTGCACATGTGAAGATCATTTTGTTAATGGACTCTCACTTAAATAGTTGTGTATTTATGACTGATTAGCTTATTTGCTGGACAAACGTTTAGTAATCCATGAACCATGCACAAAGCTGGAACAATTTTTCCAAGTGTATGAGGAAATCCAATTTTCAAGCACATTAAGAAAGTTGCCATGAAATCTGTGGAAGTTATGAAATTATATAAAAGTGCTCTTTGATACCGTTCAACACAACAAATTGTTGGATGGATTCCATAACACATTTATGCAAGCAATATGTGTTGTGAAGACATTACTTGTATCTAGAGTAATCTTTGGATGAGAAAATGCATGCTCAGTAGGCAATACAAATGTAACATATTCAGCACCCTGTAATTATTAAAATTGTCAGCTCTATGCATAATCAGTTATCAGCTTTGGTAAATATGGGTCCATGAGAGACAATAATGCTTATAAAGATTTTTAGCCATACAACATACAAATGGAATTCTTCAGTAAATAATAATTGCATATACACATTGTAAAATGTAAAGGTGCCATTTATTTATTTTGGCTTTATAAAACATGTCTACTACTATCATGTTTGGTTATTCAATAAACAATATAAAATAAATTACTACAGTGGTTCTTTAACATTGTGCTTTTATGAAACTATCCTACTTTGTATATTTCCTAATTCTGCATTCCTATCATACTCTGGTCTGTGCTCTTATACAATGGGTTAAATGAATATTCAATAGATGTCACATTCTGAAATGGATGTTTTACATTGTATGAATATTAATAATTAAATCAAGTAGCATTGTTTGAAATGTTCTGTATTCATTCCTTTATGTGGAGTTAAAACAGCAGATCAAAGTTTCACGGGTCATATCACTCAACTGCTTTTAAAGTGAGCATGCGACGCACTGCCAGGAAGTTTTTCATGCAACACATGTGCCGCATACTTCATTGGACATATTATTCATGGTATATCCTCGTTAATACTTGAGTGGTTAAAAATATGATTCTTTGAAGTTTAAGATATTAGAAATACCTTTAAGTCCCTTCCTAGCAATGAGTCACTTAAGAGTGCATCTGTATCATTCTAAAATGCCTGACATGTTAATCCAAGTCTTAACTTCTAAGCAGAAGCACCTGAACATGTTGTCACAGTATTTCTTAGGATTTAGAAACCACTTGACATAAAGGAACTGTCCAAACTATTATTTGTCGCCACATAGTAAAATAAACCAAGTTAAAATTATCTTGGAATTTATGTTGACATTTGCTCTTTAAAAAAAAGAACGTAGCATTGTGTTAGGGATTTAGAAAAGGTATGGTACTAACAGTGTCCAAAAGTTTCTATCATGTTATTAAATGACTACGAAAGAAGAAATATAAATATGTATATGCAGTTGTGCTCAAAAGTTTGCATATCCTGGCATATGAAGCCATTTATGATCACATAGTTGTTTGGATCCTTTTTCAATCATAATGATAACAGAAATCACCCAAATGGCCCTGATCATAAGTTTACATACCTTTGAATGTTTGGCCTTGTTACAGACACACAAGGTAACAGACAATTAAAGGTTCATTTCCCACACATGGAGCTTTTTAAATTGCAATTAGTGTTGTGCATAAATAATCAATGAGTTTGTTAGCTCTCACGTGGATGCACTGAGCCGGCTAGATACTGAGCCATGGGGAGCAGAAAAGAACTGTCAAAAGACCTGTGTAACAAGGTAATGGAACTTCATAAAGACGGAAAAGATATCCAAAGCATTGAAAATTCCAGTCAGTACTGCTCAATCACTTATTAAGGAAAATTCTGGGATCTTTTGATACCAAGCCAAGGTCAGGTAGACCAAGAAAGATTTCAGCCACAACTGCCAGAAGAATTGTTTGGAATACAAAGAAAAACTCACAGATAACCTCAGGAGAAATACAGGCTGCTTTGGAAAAAGACAGCGTGGTTGTTTCAAGGAGCACAATACGACGATACTTGAACAAAAATGAGCTGCATGGTTGAGTTGCCAGAAAGAAGCCTTTACTGCAACAATGCCACAAAAAAGCCTGGTTACCATATGCCCCAAAAAAAACACCTTGACATGCCTCACAGCTTCTGGCACATTGTAATTTGGAGTGACGACACCAGAATAGAGCCTTATGGTCACAACCATAAGTGCTATGTTTGGTGAGGGGTCAACAAGGCCTATAGTGAAAAGAATACCATCCCCACTGTGAAGCATGGTGGTGGCTCACTAATATTTTTTGTGTTGGGGGGGGGTGTAAGCTCTAAAGGCACGAAGAATCTTGTGAAAATTGATGGCAAGATGAATGCAGCATGTTATCAGAAAATACTGGCAGACAATTTGCATACTTCTGCACGAAGGCTGCGCATGGGGCGCTCTTGGACTTTACAGCATGACAATGACCATAAGCACAAGACCAAGTTGACCCTCCAGTGGTTACAGCAAAAAAAGGTGAAGGTTTTGGAATGCCCATCACAGTATCCTAACCTTAATACCATCGATAAACTCTGGGGAGATCTCAAACGTGAGGTTAATGCAAGTCGACCAAAGACTTTGCACGACCTAGAGGCATTTTGCCAAGACAAATGGGCAGCAATACCTGCAAGAATTAGGGACCCCATAGACAACTATTACAAAAGACTGCACACTGTCATTGATGCTAAAGGGGGCAATACACAGTATTAAGAACTAAGGGTATGCAAACTTTTGAACAGGGTCATTTTATTTTTTTCCGCTGTTGCCATGTTTTGTTTTATGATTGTGCCATTCTGTTATAACCTACAGTTGAGTATGAATCCCATAAGAAATAACAGAAATGTGCTTTGCCTGCTCACTCATGTTTTCTTTAAAAATGGTACATATATTACCAATTCGCCAAGGGTATGCAAACTTTCTAACACAACTGTTTCAATAAAAAAAGGTATGGAAATATGACATCTAAAACTGAACAGTACTAATTTTCACAGGAATAATTGAGAGCTCATTAATCTGCAAGGAAACACCCTACTGAGAAAGTAACAAACGGCAAAGGAAAATGGAAGCTTATAAAAGTTGCAAATGTAAAAGTTGTTTATTTCATTTATTTATTTTGCTTTCTAAAATCATTTGGGCTATAGTTGAGTTTAGTTATTTAAAATACCTTATAGAAAGAACTTGACCACAGTGGCCCTTTTTTTTCTGCCTCCTACACAGAGGCCACACACATTTTCGGGGCTTGGCCCATGTACTCAAACTCTCCAGCACCTGTTTGGTTTTGAATGAACAACTGTATTCATCATTATCTGCTTGGCATCATCACACCTCACAACAATATCCTGCTGGATAATCTGTGTTCCACTAAAAAAAGGCTTCTGATTTTAATATTATTCCATCCTTATATCAGACATTGATATATTGGATCAATGAGAAAGAATTCATATTTTCCCTCGAAATATGACTCAAGTCTTTGTCTGTAACACACAAACGTCTGCTGGAAACATTAGACAATTCAGAGGCAACTGATACCAGTAAGCTGGCTTGATACAAGTAATTATAGGTGTCACTTGAAAAAGGTTTATGGTGTTATAAATCAGGCTTTACACATCAGAAATCAGATACTATAATACTCTAGCAACAGACTCTCTTATTTTACTAAGTGTCTCATTTGTAACACACACAAGGAGACATTTCCATTTAACAGCTGAGTCCAACTGTTCCAAGTGTTTCCAGAACTATCCCATGGAATCTGCAGTACATGAGTGAATGTGTGGGACGTGTATTTTGAGACAGATTACACAGAATGTTAAACTATTTCCAAACTGCTGTTTCTTTTCTAAGACAGAAAGCAAGGACAATATTAAGAGAAATACAATTTACGGCATCAATAGGCGCTGTGGCAAAATATCTGGGCTATACATAGAAAAAATAAATTCCATCAATTCAACAAATTAAATTCATTTGATATATTGGTTATTACGTACTGAGTAATAACCAAACTTTCATGAACTTTTCTAGAATTAAAGATTTAGTATAATCAACTTTTTCAAATTATAAAAAAATGATATCTTTAAAAATGCTGGTTGCCTGTTTGGACTGGCAGAGAGAAACTTGGCAATACTGATTTGTATCAGTTAAACTCCAGATCATATATGTACCGCTAGTACAAATCATCCATTCATTAGTCACATTGTTGCAATCACATTGGGTTCCCTGGTGGTCCAGTGGTTATGATTTGGTGCTTTCACTGCTGCAACCTGGGTTTGATTCCAGTTAGGGACCAATAGGTTGGGCCTGGTCAGTACATGGATTCGAGACCACCTAGATTGTAAGTTTGTGAGTTTTCAATCTTGTGTCAGTGCCTTGGAAACAAGCTCTATGTACATTTGATTTTATGCTCAAAAACAGGGCCCCCCATTCTTTACAAGGTGTTAAGTTTGTTTTTTGCCATGTACTCAACCCCTGTACAGCGCTACGGAATATGTTGGCACGATATAAATAAAGATAATAATAATAATAATAAATAGTAATACCAGGAGCTGTATGCTGTGGCCCGCTGGAGTAGGAACTGGCAACCTACTCCAGTATTTCTGCCATGAAACCCAAGTGGATCAGCATGGTGTGTTGAAGTCCATGAGGTCAAACTACTCCAGTATCTCTGCCATGAAAACCAAGTGGATCAGCATGGTGTGTTGCAGTCCATGAGGTCACGGAGAGTTGTACACGACTGACCAATACACACAATCACATCTCACTGGGTACATGCTTTAAAACAAGGCAGTGAGCTATTCCGGATATACCTTGTCATAACATACTGGAACCTTTGAGATTAGCCTGTCTGCCCTTAAAGACATTAGCTAAAGGCAGACAGGACCACAGCACTTATCTCTCTCTCTGAGAGAACACTCCTAATATCAAGATTTGGGTAGCAGCAGGACTAATATTCTATTACAGAAAAATATGCACCCTTTCTAAATATACTACTAAGTATACTGTATATACATTGACAGAACTGGATTATGAATGCATCTGAAACAGAAGAATCAGTAGTGTATGAAAAGAGATTTTGCATGAAAAGATATCCCCCCCCCAAAAAAATGATTTTGACAAGGAATGTCCCTGAAAATCCAAGCAAAATTATAATAAAATTCAGAAATAGTTTTGGCCAATCACAGGCAGCTATAACATTTTGTCAGTCTCCGGAAAGTCAGTTTCTGCAAAGCATCATGCAATGTGTAGTCCACACCGCAATGAAGCAACATACACAAATGCAGTGTTTCCCATGGTAACTACCAGATGTAAGCGGCTCTGGGGATGTGGAAACATAATAATTCTGTATGTGTATAGAATGACTCAATGTAATGTGGGTCTCTGATATAAGCAGCTTGTGTTAGATTAGAAAAAGTTAAAAACAGGGAAACTTCCATATACCTTTAAGTTTGTAAGTTTGCAACTTTTCAGTCTTGTATGGTGCTTCGGGGAAGCACTATGGACACTGGATTCTAAGCTCAAAGACAGGGCCCTCTATCCTTTGCAGCTTGCTAATATTGTAATTGTCTTTGCCTGGAACTTAACCCTGTATAGTGCTAAGGAATATGCTGGTGCGTTACAAATAGACGATAATAATAATAAAATAACTAAGCCTTGGCTTAGTTATTTTATTATTATTATCGTTTGGACTCAACCACTTCCATTGGAAGCCTATTCCACATAAACATATGTGCTTTAGTCATTCCTTAGCCAATAGAGAGTATCTTGAGTCTCTGAGGTATAAAACTAAAGATAGTCTGATAAATTGGATCTAAAAAAGAATTCCATTTGATAAGCAATCTCTGTTATTTTATTCAAATTCATTGTACTACTACACGTATGCTGTATCTAAACTGGAATTAATCTCTGTGTCCAAAAGATCATAATCAAATGTATGAATCAGCCATATAATATGTCAGACATGTGCCCATGACATGCATTGATACATATATAATTTGTCAGACATGTGCCCATAATACACATTGATACATATATAATTTGTCAGACATGTGCCCATGATACACATTGATACATATATCATGTCAGACATGTGCCCATGATACATTGATACATATATCATGTCAGACATGTGCCCATGATACATTGATACATATATCATGTCAGACATGTGCCCATGATACATTGATACATATATCATGTCCGACATGTGCCCATGATACACATTGATACATATACTTTATGTCAGACATGTGTCCATGATACACATTAAAACATATATCATTTGTCAGACATGTGCCCATGATACACATTAATACATATATCATATGTCAGACATGTGCCCATGATACACATTAATACATATATCATTTGTCAGACATGTGCCCATGATACACATTGATACATATATCATATGTCAGACATGTGCCCATGATACACATTAATACATATATCATTTGTCAGACATGTGCCCATGATATGCATTGATACATATATGATTTGTCAGACATGGGCCCATGATACACATTGATACATATATAATTTGTCAGACATGTGCCCATGATACACATTAATACATATATAATTTGTCAGACATGTGCCCATGATACACATTGATACATATATAGTTTGTCAGACATGTGCCCATGATATGCATTGATACATATATGATTTGTCAGACATGTGCCCATGATACACATTGATACATATATAATTTGTCAGACATGTGCCCATGATATGCATTGATACATATATCATTTGTCAGACATGTGCCCATGATACACATTAATACATATATCATTTGTCAGACATGTGCCCATGATACACATTAATACATATATAGTTTGTCAGACATGTGCCCATGATACACATTAATACATATATAGTTTGTCAGACATGTGCCCATGATACACATTAATACATATATAATTTGTCAGACATGTGCCCATGATACACATTAATACATATATAGTTTGTCAGACATGTGCCCATGATACACATTAATACATATATAATTTGTCAGACATGTGCCCATGATACACATTAATACATATATAATTTGTCAGACATGTGCCCATGATACACTGTCATGTCCAGTGCCTGACTGGACTGTTTTACACTTTGGCCTGGGCCTGACTGGCAAGAAGTTACCCTGTTTTTATTGTTATGGTTATGTATTTCTTAGTGCTTATGGTTACAATATGATTACACTGTTATACTGTATGTGTCTTGGTTTATGCTCTGCAGAACATATGTATTATGTTTCATGTTATACGAATTGTTGTAAAAAAACATATTACCTATTCTGCAGACTATTGCATCAGCCCCCACCTAAATAAGATAAAGGCCTATTATGTTACAGTATTGTTATCTGGTGATACACTCAGCCCCACCTAAATAAGATAAAGGCCTATTATATTACAGTATTGTTATCCAGTGATGCACTCAGCCCCACCTAAATAAACAAACACAGGGGGTCTTGAGCAGATTAATAGTCTGAGTCTTTACAGCAAATAGTGAGAAGTAATACAATCAACAGGATGAGATCTGATCAGAGGTACAGGGTTTTCCCAGTAGCAAGAGGCTTACTGATTGGCCAGTCTGTGTGCCAGAAATGTGTATAAAATGTGCCAATTAATAAAGGTATTGAGTGGTATCTGACTTGACAAAGACAAGGTGCAAGTGTCATTCTGTGCATCAATCCTAATTCTAAGGGATTGTATGGTGTTCCTGATATCCCAAGGCCATCTCCTGTACCAGAGGTAGTATGAACTGCACGGTTCTGCTGGGGTAGGCTTGGACTAGGTTCTTGTCAAACCCCATTGAAGAAGCAGGTCTTGGCATACACATTGATACATATATCATTTGTCAGACATGGGCCCATGATACACATTGATACATATATCATTTGTCAGACATGGGCCCATGATACACATTGATACATATATCATTTGGCAGACATGTGAGCATGATACACATTGATACATATATCATATGTCAGACATGTGCCCATGATACACATTGATACATATATCATTTGTCAGACATGTGCCCATGATACACATTGATACATATATCATATGTCAGACATGTGCCCATGATACACATTGATACATATATCATTTGTCAGACATGTGCCCATGATACATTGATACATATATCATATGTCAGACATGTGCCCATGATACACATTGATACATATATCATTTGTCAGACATGTGCCCATGATACACATTGATACATATATCATATGTCAGACATGTGCCCATGATACACATTGATACATATATCATTTGTCAGACATGTGCCCATGATACACATTGATACATATATCATATGTCAGACATTTGCCCATGATACACATTGATACATATATCATTTGTCAGACATGTGCCCATGATACATTGATACATATATCATATGTCAGACATGTGCCCATGATACACATTGATACATATATCATATGTCAGACATGTGCCCATGATACACATTGATACATATATCATTTGTCAGACATGTGCCCATGATACATTGATACATATATCATATGTCAGACATGTGCCCATGATACACATTGATACATATATCATTTGTCAGACATGTGCCCATGATACACATTGATACATATATCATATGTCAGACATGTGCCCATGATACGCATTGATACATATATCATGTCAGACAAGTGCCCATGATACACATTGATACATATATCATTTATCAGACATGTGCCCATGATACACATTGATACATATATCATATGTCAGACATGTGCCCATGATACATTGATACATATATCATATGTCAGACATGTGCCCATGATACATTGATACATATATCATATGTCAGACATGTGCCCATGATACACATTGATACATATATCATATGTCAGACATGTGCCCATGATACGCATTGATACATATATCATATGTCAGACATGTGCCCATGATACGCATTGATACATATATCATATGTCAGACAAGTGCCCATGATACACATTGATACATATATCATATGTCAGACATGTGCCCATGATACGCATTGATACATATATCATGTCAGACATGTGCCCATGATACACATTGGTACATATATTTTATGTCAGACATGTGTCCATGATACACATTAAAACATATATCATTTGTCAGACATGTGCCCATGATACACATTGATACATATATAATTTGGCAGACATGTGCCCATGATACACATTGATACATATATAATTTGGCAGACATGTGCCCATGATACACATTGATACATATATCATTTGTCAGACATGTGCCCATGATACATTGATACATATATCATGTCAGACATGTGCCCATGATACACATTGATACATATATCATATGTCAGACATGTGCCCATGATACACATTGATACATATATCATTTATCAGACATGTGCCCATGATACATTGATACATATATCATGTCAGACATGTGCCCATGATACACATTGATACATATATCATATGTCAGACATGTGCCCATGATACACATTGATACATATATCATTTGTCAGACATGTGCCCATGATACACATTGATACATATATAATTTGTCAGACATGTGCCCATGATACACATTGATACATATATAATTTGGCAGACATGTGCCCATGATACACATTGATACATATATCATTTGTCAGACATGTGCCCATGATACATTGATACATATATCATGTCAGACATGTGCCCATGATACACATTGATACATATATCATATGTCAGACATGTGCCCATGATACACATTGATACATATATCATTTATCAGACATGTGCCCATGATACATTGATACATATATCATGTCAGACATGTGCCCATGATACACATTGATACATATATTTTATGTCAGACATGTGCCCATGATACACATTGATACATATATCATTTGTCAGACATGTGCCCATGATACACATTGATACATATATCATTTGTCAGACATGTGCCCATGATACATTGATACATATATCATATGTCAGACATGTGCCCATGATACACATTGATACATATATCATTTGTCAGACATGTGCCCATGATGCACATTGATACATATATCATATGTCAGACATGTGCCCATGATACGCATTGATACATATATCATATGTCAGACATGTGCCCATGATACACATTGATACATATATCATTTGTCAGACAAGTGCCCATGATACACATTGATACATATATCATTTGTCAGACATGTGCCCATGATACATTGATACATATATCATGTCAGACATGTGCCCATGATACACATTGATACATATATTTTATGTCAGACATGTGTCCATGATACACATTAAAACATATATCATTTGTCAGACATGTGCCCATGATACACATTGATACATATATCATTTGGCAGACATGTGCCCATGATACACATTGATACATATATAATTTGGCAGACATGTGCCCATGATACACATTGATACATATATCATTTATCAGACATGTGCCCATGATACATTGATACATATATCATGTCAGACATGTGCCCATGATACACATTGATACATATATCATATGTCAGACATGTGCCCATGATACACATTGATACATATATCATTTGTCAGACATGTGCCCATGATACACATTGATACATATATAATTTGGTAGACATGTGCCCATGATACACATTGATACATATATCATTTGTCAGACATGTGCCCATGATACACATTGATACATATATCATTTGTCAGACATGTGCCCATGATACACATTGATACATATATCATTTGTCAGACATGTGCCCATGATACATTGATACATATATCATATGTCAGACATGTGCCCATGATACACATTGATACATATATCATTTATCAGACATGTGTCCATGATACATTGATACATATATCATGTCAGACATGTGCCCATGATACACATTGATACATATATCATATGTCAGACATGTGCCCATGATACGCATTGATACATATATCATGTCAGACATGTGCCCATGATACACATTGATACATATATCATTTATCAGACATGTGCCCATGATACATTGATACATATATCATGTCAGACATGTGCCCATGATACACATTGATACATATATTTTATGTCAGACATGTGTCCATGATACACATTAAAACATATATCATTTGTCAGACATGTGCCCATGATACACATTGATACATATATAATTTGGCAGACATGTGCCCATGATACACATTGATACATATATAATTTGGCAGACATGTGCCCATGATACACATTGATACATATATCATTTGTCAGACATGTGCCCATGATACATTGATACATATATCATGTCAGACATGTGCCCATGATACACATTGATACATATATCATATGTCAGACATGTGCCCATGATACACATTGATACATATATCATTTATCAGACATGTGCCCATGATACACATTGATACATATATCATGTCAGACATGTGCCCATGACACACATTGATACATATATCATATGTCAGACATGTGCCCATGATACACATTGATACATATATCATTTATCAGACATGTGCCCATGATACACATTGATACATATATCATTTGTCAGACATGTGCCCATGATACGCATTGATACATATATCATATGTCAGACATGTGCCCATGATACGCATTGATACATATATCATGTCAGACATGTGCCCATGATACACATTGATACATATATCATTTATCAGACATGTGCCCATGATACATTGATACATATATCATATGTCAGACATGTGCCCATGATACATTGATACATATATCATATGTCAGACATGTGCCCATGATACATTGATACATATATCATATGTCAGACATGTGCCCATGATACACATTGATACATATATCATATGTCAGACATGTGCCCATGATACACATTGATACATATATCATTTATCAGACATGTGCCCATGATACATTGATACATATATCATTTATCAGACATGTGCCCATGATACATTGATACAAATGTAATGAGCCAATATATAGATTCCAAGGTTCTGATCCATATCCTCCTCTGACTTTAGATTTCAGCCAAGTGTTTTCCATGATAAAAAAGCAAATGAGAAGCAGAAAAATATGTTATGAATTATCTTATAAAGAAAAAGTTACTTCATAATAATATTGTGGAAACTGTTATCGACATACTGTATAGGTCCAGATTCATTATCAAGTAAAATCTGGAGCATGCCTTGTGCTATCCATGTTCTTCACTGCACTGTAATCATAACTTGGACAGGACCTACACCCGCAGGTGTCCATGATTAAACTAATGGGACTGATGCACTCCCCAAAAATGGAGGAGCAATACATTCCCTAACATAGAGAAGTGACTCCATTAGACTTGGCTCCTGCTTCTTCAATATTTACAAGTCTTAAATAAGAATGGAGCGAACAGCATCTCCTGCACTGCTTGCAAAATATTTGTATGCATATTTTGTTGTTGTTTAGTCGTTTGCGACTCTCATTAACCCTATGGACACTTCTTGTGTCTGCTTCTGCTTATCCATAAGGTTCTCTCGGCAAAGATACTGGAGTGGGTTGTCAGTTACTTCTCCAGTGGATTGCAGTTGTCTGACCTCTCTGCTATGGCCTGCTCCTCTTGGGGGACCTTACATGGTATAGCTCACAGCTTCATTGAAGTGAATACCACAACACGACAGCGATTCAGAAGGGGATGCATAATACTTGATAATTATAACAGCTAAGTAAAAAATATGTTTAGTGTTCTTTTATCCATCCTTATAAAATTAAACCTATGTGTCATTCATAATTACATGAATACAAAAGAGCAACACATAAACTAGTCTTATCCCGGCACTCTGAAGGAGACTGGTTTGAGTTTAACCCTTTCACTTTTAGCAGCCGCATGCTCACATTACCAAGTATGTGCAGTAATGAGTGAAGTGACAAGGCTCGACTGCTCATAGAATGAGACATGCAATCCGCCTTCAATGAATGAAGCATACTAAATCCCAAATATTTCACTGGACATAGTTATATCTAAACCTATCAATGACAAGGGATGACTGCCAGGTTCTTGCATACATAATATACTTTTTTACACAAATTTATTTAGAAAAAGGTTTTAGACTACTTAAAAAAACTTTTTTAATAAGAGAATTAACATGAATTATATATGTCTTTGATGCTTGTTTCTCGACCTCCTCAGAACTCGACGTTTTTAGAACTCGACCCGTCTCACTGCCAAAAAATTGCATTGGAACTCAGTGCTTGCTCGGAACTGGAAGAGCTCACGCCACCCCGTATCCTGTCTTTCAGGAAGTGAAATAGTGTGGTTTAGTGTAGTTAGTGTCGGCAAGAGCCCAAGAGCAGCCTGTGCTTATATGGACCGAAGTGTAGACTGTGCCTATTAGAATCAAAGTGTAGACTGTGCCTATAAGAACCAAATTGCTGCCTGTACTTATAAGAACCAAAGTGCAGCCTGTGCTTATAAGAACCAAAGTGTAGACTGTGCCTATAAGAATCAAAGTGTAGACGGTGCCTATAAAAACCAAAGTGCAGTTTGTGCTTAAAAGAACCAAAGTGCAGCATGTGCTTATAACAACCAAAGTGCAGCCTGTGCCTATAAGGACCAAAGTGCAGTCTGTGCTTATAAGAACCATAGTGCAGCCTGTGCTTTTAAGGACTAAAGTGTAGTCTTTGCCTATAAGGACCAAAGTGTAGCCTGTACTTATAAGAACCAAAGTACAACCTGTGCCTATAAGAACCAAATTGTAACCTGTGCCTATAAGAACCAAAGTTCCAAGCAATAACCTCTCTCCTCCTTCTCCTCCTCTTTATTGCCACCATTCCACTGGGCCCGCAAGTCCTTTCAGTACAGTTAAAGTGAAGTTAATTTCTTTGTTACTTTATCTAATTATTGTTTTTTTATTTATGCCTGATTAGTTTTAAGATTTTGTATCAATAAACAACACCATCAGTTCAAACTAAAACATGACATGTCTGGGCTCAGAACAGATTATTTCAATTTACGTTGATTCTTATGGGAATGCTTTCTTGGATCACAACCTTTTTGGAACTCAACCTTCTGTTCGTAACAGATTAACATTGAGAACCAAGGTACCACTGTATCTAAATTTTAATCTCCTCAACTCCAATTAATGAGACAGGGTCATCTTACTTCAATAAACCTTCAATTTCCAAAGACCTATTATAGAGAAAATTGCACCGACTGCCTATTCTGTTGTCTTGTAAGGTGCATAACATATTTGTGGGGCCTGTTCTATGAGGATCTGTTCTTTTTTTTTTTTTAATCCACAAAAAACAGAAAGGCTGTGCATTAGGAATGCATGGACGCACTAAAAATATCTAACTAAATTTAAAATCTAATGAAAATCAGATATTCTCACTCACTAAATATTATTTTAGAAACCTGTCATTTGCTTATTGTTGGCTCTCATACATTATGCAAACGTATGTAAATGGCTTTCAAACTAGATTATGAGGTCAAGTGATCTTTGTTCGAATACCTGACCTTGCCCCCCACTGGTGCGTATATATGTACTCATGCATTCCAACATTCTCTACTTAATAAATGCCACATTTCTTAGCAAACAGTCTTAGTTTCACCAGTATCCAATCTGAAAAATTACATATATTTTTTTAAAATTAACATTGGACATTAATGTCATATTGTCATATTGAAAACTTGAATGATGCAAATGGTGGATGATAAGACATTCCTTGATGGAAAAATATCAAAAAACACATTTAGCTTCTGCAAATTTCAGAAAATTTAACAACACAACAGAGAATGCGAGTCACATTGTAG
This sequence comes from Discoglossus pictus, assembly GCA_027410445.1. NCBI lineage: Eukaryota > Metazoa > Chordata > Amphibia > Anura > Alytidae > Discoglossus > Discoglossus pictus. Next base: position 346,605,501 of record CM050167.1, on the reverse strand, counting down.
AATTACTGATTTGGAACAAATGTTTGTTCATTTGCAAAATACAGAAAATGATATCTCTTAAAGTAATGGCACCATGTTTACAGCCACTAAAAAAAAGACACAATCCATAAACCTGAAGATTACCATAAAAAGGTTAAATTTGGTAATAAAAGAAAGATAAACTCATGCATATTTTATTAGTCAATGATTCTGTATAGTTGTATAGAGTTCTCTTGGCGGCATTTACAAAACTAAATATTCCCTTGTGGACATTTTAACGTACACGGTTTCACACTATAAATATTTTTGCCTCATTAGGTTATTATATTGTGATAATTGTTATAGTAGAGGGCAGGGAGTAGCCATTAGACATAAACATTTTAAGTCCTAAGCAATCACTGAAGTGTTATATTTATATTATTAAGAACATGACCTGATAATCCACAAATTTTCTTACAAGTTTAGAAATAAAAAAGCCTTTTTAAGACTATTTCTTGGATTAGAAACCTGAAGGAATAGGAGGAACCTTGGATTTAGAAAATATCTCTATTCTATTCAACTGAAAGACTGTCCCTGTGGATAGCCACTTGATAACACAACTGAATAAAGGCGCAAGTTACAGTATGGTAAGATGGAATTGCACAGGATGAGTATGTTATATTTAAACTTTTCTCTAAAAAAAATTATGCCCATTGCTTAGACAGCTAATAATAAAAATAATAATAATATTGTATAATAATTATTATCCCTTTAAACCGCCCAGGGCGTAAAATATGAAAGCACTAATACAGTGACTCCCAGAGCTGATTGCTTGGTCGTCACCCCAGACACACACAATTACATTGACACTTACACACATACACTTACAGAGTGACACAAGCAACTTACCATACATTGACGTACTCCGGTAGCATCCTATAGAGTGATGTTCAATACAAACACTGTCACACACTAATAAACGTACACTAACAGTCACACACATGTACATTGAGTTGGTAGTGCCATGCTATATACACAGTAGAATCACAGCAAGGACAGCAGCTAGATGTGGTAGTGAGTCAATAAGATGTTGGAAGGCTGGCAAGGGTATTTGGAGCCATGCAGATTGCAGTGCAGCTGCCAAAGAGTGCATTTTGTAGGATCCATAAGGTGAACATGACGATCAAGGTGGTCCCACAGGTGCTCGATGGAATTCCAAGTTTGGGAATTCGGGCACTGTCCTGCTGGAAGATCCCATCTGCTCCAAGGAAGACAGTTAACATGTATTGGTGTACTTGATTTGCAAGGATGGATAGATTACCCAATTGGTTGAGATTGGCGTCCAGAGGTATGAGTGGACTCAAACAATGCCAATAAAACATTCCCTAGACCATAAAGCTGTCGCCATCAGCTTGTGTTCTTCCTACAATGGTTGCAGAGTGTTTGTTCTCAGAGGTTTTGGGCCTGACACGCCAACATCCATCCAGTCAATGAAGAAGAAAACGTGACTCAACAGAGAAGGCAACCATTTGCCAATCAGAAGAGGTCCAATTTCAGTACTGTCATGCATATTGAAGCCGTTTTTGACTATTAACTCTCGTCAGCATGGGTGTTTCGGAGCCCCATATGGAACAGTGTTCACAGTACTGTTGTTTTAGTCTGGTAGTCCCCTGGTTCATTTGGATGGCGAGTTGCTCAATTGTAGCGTGTCAGTTAGCCCTCACACACCTTCACAACTGATGTTCACCTCTGACATCAATGGCACGTGGTGCTCCGCAGTTTCTACACCATTTATTTGAAATGGTGCCGTTTGTCCAGTCATGGTGCACTTTAACCACAGCAGCACGTCAACAGTTCACAAACTGCACTGTTCCAGAAATACTGCCACCTTTGGCCTGAAAGCCAATGACCATCCCCTTTTCGGAGTCGGATAAATTGCACGTTTTACCAATGACAGCGATGGTCAATATGTTTGCAGAATGCCTTCAAGTCACCTTATATACCCACCAATCCAGCTCATGACACATGTCATATTTCATTGGATTTGTGCTGCTGATGTCAAAAGTAGGCAGTGGTCATAATAATGTAGTAATTTTACTCAACCCTGTATATATATATATATATATATATATATATATATATATATATATATATATAAAATAGCGAGACACTACCAAATCATTTTTATATATAAACATGGCACTACCAATAATATTTTATATATATATATATATATATATATATATATATATATATATATATACAGTCAGGTCCATAAATATTGGGACATCGACACAATTCTAATCTTTTGGGCTCTCTACACCACCACAATGGATTTAAAATTAAACAAACAAGATGTGCTTTAACTGCAGACTTTCATCTTTAATTTGAGGGTGTTTACATCCAAATCAGGTGAACGGTGTAGGAATTACAATAGTTTGTATATGTGCCTCCCACTTTTTAAGGGACCAAAAGTAATGGGACAGATTAACAGTCATAAATCAAACTTTCACTTTTTAATACTTGGTTGCAAATCCTTTGCAGTCAATTACAGCCTGAAGTCTGGAACGCATAGACATCACTAGACGCTGGGTTTCATGCCTGGTGATGCTCTGCCAGGCCTCTACTGCAACTGTCTTCAGTTCCTGCTTGTTCTTGGGGCATTTTGCCTTCAGTTTTATCTTCAGCAAGTGAAATGCATGCTCAATCGGATTCAGGTCAGGTGATTGACTTGGCCATTGCATAACATTCCACTTCTTTCCCTTAAAAAACTCTTTGGTTGCTTTTGCAGTATGCTTCGGGTCATTGTCCATCTGCACTGTGAAGCGCCGTCCAATGAGTTCTGAAGCATTTGGCTGAATATGAGCAGATAATATTGCCCGAAACACTTCTGAATTCATGCTGCTTTTGTCAGCAGTCACATCATCAATAAATAATAGAGAACCAGATCCATTTGCAGCCATACATGCCCACGCCATGACACTACCACCACCATGCTTGACTGATGAGGTGGTATGCTTTGGATCATGAGCAGTTCCTTTCCTTCTCCATACTCTTCTCTTCCCATCACTCTGGTATAAGTTGATCTTGGTCTCATCTGTCCATAGGATGTTGTTCCAGAACTGTGAAGGCTTTTTTAGATGTTGTTTGGCAAACTCTAATCTGGCCTTCCTGTTTTTGAGGCTCACCAATGGTTTACATCTTGTGGTGAACCCTCTGTGTTCACTCTGGTGAAGTCTTCTCTTGATTGTTGACTTTGACACACATGCACCTTCCTCCTGGGGAGTGTTCTTGATCTGGCCAACTGTTGTGAAGGGTGTTTTCTTCACCAGGGAAAGAATTATTCAGTCATCCACCACAGTTGTTTTCCGTGGTCTTCCAGGTCTTTTGGTGTTGCTGAGCTCACCGGTGCGTTCTTTCTTTTTAAGTATGTTCCAAACCGTTGATTTGGCCACACCTAATGTTTTTGCTATCTCTCTGATGGGTTTGTTTTGTTTTTTCAGCCTAATGATGGCTTGCTTCACTGATAGTGACAGCTCTTTGGATCTCATATTGAGGGTTGACAGCAACAGATTCTAAATGCAAATAGCACACTTGAAATTAACTCTGGAGCTTGTATCAGCTCTTTGTAAATGGGATAATGAGGGAATAAGACACACCTGGCCATGGAACAGCTGAGCAGACAATTGTCCCATTACTTTTGGTCCCTTAAAAAGTGGGAGGCACATATACAAACTGTTGTGATTCCTACACCGTTCACCTGATTTGAATGTAAATACCCTCAAATTAAAGCTGAAAGTCTGCAGTTAAAGCACATCTTGTTCGTTTCATTTCAAATCCATTGTGGTGGTGTATAGAGCCAAAAAGGTTAGAATTGTGTCCATGTCCCAATATTTATGGACCTGACTGTATATATACACATAAGATCAAAATATAGGCCTCATGATCACATATAGGGCTCCATTCCATTGGTTTTGTAAGAATAAATCTGAGTGAAGTTTACTCGAAAATCACTTCCAAGCTATCACATCACACACCTAAATTTAACCTCAAAGAAATGCCTTCTGGGTGCTCGCTGTGTCCCTAATACTGTAATCCCCAAAACTATCACATTGATATTCTGAAAGTCGCTATCACATGGCTCCTGCAGTGAGATCCGAGCATCTTAGATGTTTACTCTGAAGTCTTTCTGAGTGCTCATAATTTTCAAAAAAACTTTGGCGTAAGTCCAGCCTTTCATAAATGCAAAAAAGAGGCCTTCAAGAAATTGGATTGTTAATTAAAGTGCAAGTACTGTCAGAAATCTGCTTTTAAAGAGAAATAATGTAAAGCATGGGTAACATAGAAAGCATCATAGCCACAATTGTGGCATTCTTAAACATATAATTGGCTAGTATTATTATTATCGTTTTTAACGCGCCAACATATTCCATATTCCATGGGTTACAATCAATGCAAAAGCAATAACACGTTGCAAAGGATGGAGGGTCTTGTCTTTCAGCTTAAAATCCAGTGTCCAAAGTGCTTTCCACAAAGCACCTTGTATGATGTGTGAAGTCTGTATTCAGCTGTGAACATCATATATTGTCAATAATACATGTCATCATTACACATATAAACTGCAGTGGTAACCCTGACAGCACACAAGAGGTTAACATGAATTGTTAAAGCCACCTGGAATAAAGCAAGTGGTGAACAGGCATAGAGAGGTGTCCATGTTTTTCTCTCAGGATTCGTAGGACTCTTGCAATGAGAACCATAAAGCAGACTCAGATAGAAACATATTATATTGTCTTGGATCCTGTTTGGGACAGGTTCAATATGACGGGTTTGATATTTCATATATACTCTAAGTTTATTCAACATGTTGTCAAGATAGTATGTGGTCTACCAGGCATGTTTTGTATTAGCAGCATGTCACGGAGCACTGGGGATTTTGGATGGGAATTAAATACATAAACTTTAGACAAATACACAATGATTCAGATGGTTTTATTTCCTAACATTACTTAAACTTTGGGCTGTTTACCTTATCAGATACATTCCGTCTAATTTACTTAAAAGATTTATTTCTCTTGATCAGCAGTGACAGCCTCCATTGCCCCCTCCCCAGTGTGCTGGATCTGATTTGAGAATTATTACAAAAAGCTGGCCTCAGATTTTCTCACAAGTTTCTGCATGACAAAGATAATCGGTTTAACATTCACTCACTAATAATTCAGATGACTATAATTTAGGATAAGCATTCAATCAGGCTGAAAAACTCAGAATATAAGTATTACATTTCAAGTAGAGAAAATTGCCTTTATTTATCATATGATGCTAAAGCCCCTAACTCCCTTCTATGGAAGTAAGTTAAACTGAGTCAACTCCTATGATTAATTAAAGGGTAAGGGATAGTTTACACAATAATATGTTGTATTTAAAGATATAAAAGCTGTTTTGCAGAATACTTTCTTCATTTTGACAGGTGTTTGAGCCCTTCTGACCTATACCATTGTAGTAATTCCTGAGTCTGGCCATTAATCATACAGAACCAGCACCATTATAGATACTGATAAACATATGGGGCAAATTGTGAGGCTTCAGTTCCACAATCTGATGTCTTAACTCATCACTGGCAAAAATCTAATGCTGCCTATAATCTGTGTTAGATTCAATGAGGGCAAACACAGCCATGTTACCCATTTCCACATCACATGGGAAGGGGAAATGGAACCCCATTAGCTAAAGAAGGCCCTCCATCAACACAATGATTGCGTGCAGGGAACAAGGATAAACTGAAAATAAAGCAATATATAAAAAAAAAAATTATTACAAGGTAACATTTTAAGTCATTTTCTATTAGTAGAGACATAACATGATATACATATCTAAATTATGTTATACAAATGTTACAGCACAAAGTCACAACCATGTTAACGTTGCATTTCATCAGTTAGAAAATAAAAATCTTGGATAAGTGTTAACATTTTTAAGTGACCTAAATAATCTGTAATCTACACTACCATAATTCAAAAGAATGGCAGTGTACTTTTAAGGAGTATAAACATTAACAGAATTTTAGTAATCTAAGCCTATACTTCCCAAACTTGTTTTCTTATGGATCACACAAAAGCTGACCAGGGTATTGGTGCACCAGTTGATTACCACCAAATAATGTTCACGCTTGCTTCTTGACAAACTATTACAAAATAAGTTTGTCCACATATATCATATCATTTAGTAAGTGCTTTAAAGTGTACTTTTATTCATTTTCAACTGTGTTTCATCAATTCTTTTTATTCTAGCTTATGGACCACTGGTGGTCCACAGACTAGAGTCAGATGAACGTCTAAGCACACACAAGGTAGGTTTGGACCTACTAGCCGATCTGCAAAGGGTGACAGGTAGATCTTAGGATGACAGGCTGCAAAAACATGTTCTGCCTGCATGGAGTTATATCTCAGTGTGCTAAAATATGATATCCCTAATGGCTCTCAGTAACGTGGATCTCAGATCACTAAAGTATGTGCTCTACTGATATATCAAAAGAAGAGCTTCTGCTTTGTCAGACAGAAAATCAATCATTGTTTTTCTGGTGTGTTTGTGAAAAATCAAAATTCATACAACTTATTGTCAATGGGTAATATATTTAGAGAAACAAGCTAATGAAAATAGGACTGGATGAACTAGTTACTGTATACTGGCCCTCCTGAGTGCCTTCATTTCCTCCTTAGTTCATTAGTATGTTGAATGTCATCCATGGCCCCAATATACATTCTCACCAAGTTCATGATATCTATATCCAGTCTCTAGATCATGCATGTTACACTGAAACATTGCAGAAGAATCCTTATGAAACTACTGACTATGAACATTAAAATCAATAAAGTTTGGTTATATATCCCCAATCTCAGCTACAGTGGGGGCAAAAAGTGTTTGATCCCCTGCTGATTTTGAACGTTTGTTCACTGACAAAGAAATGCTCAGTCTATAATCTTAATGGTTGGTGTATTTTAACAATGAGAGACAGTATAACAAAAAAAAACAACAATAAAAACGAATGTCAAAAAAGTAATAAATTGATTTGCAGGTCAGTGAGGGAAATAAGTATTTGATCCCCTATCAATCAGCAAGATTTCTGGCTCCCAGGTGTCTTTTATACAGGTAACAAGCTGAGATTAGGAGGACTCTCTTAAAGGGAGTGCTCCTAATCTCAGCTCGTTACCTGTATAAAAGACACCTGTCCACAAAAGCAATCAATCAGATTCCAAACTCTCCACCATTGCCAAGACCAAAGAGCTGTCCAAGGATGTCAGGGACAAGATTGTAGACCAACACAAGGCTGGAATGGCCTACAAGACCATCGCCAAGCAGCTTGGTGAGAAGGTGACAACAGGTGGTGCGATTATTCGCAAATGGAAGAAACACAAAATAACTGCCAGTCTCCCTCGGTCTGATGCTCCATGCAAGATCTCACCTTGTGGAGTTTCAATGATCATGAGAATGGTGAGGAAAAGACCAGAACTACACAGGAGGATCTTGTTAATGATCTCAAGGCAGCTGGGACCATAGTGACCAAGAAACCAATTGGCTACACACTGAAGTCCCCCTGCTCAAGAAAGCACATGTACAGGCCCGTCTTAAGTTTGCCAATGAACATCTGAATAATTCTGAGGAAAACTTGGTGAAAGTGTTATGGTCAGATGAGACCAAAATGTAGCTCTTTGGCATCAACTCAACTACCCGTGTTTGGAGGAGGAAGAATGCTGCCTATAACCCCAAGAACACCATCCCCACAGTCAAACATGTTTTTCTGCTAAGGGGACAGGACAACTACACTGCATCAAAGGGACAATGGACGGGGCCATGTACCGTCAAATCTTCGGTGACAACCTCCTTCCCTCAGCCAAGGCATTAAAAATGGGTTATGGATGAGTATTCCAGCATAACAATGACCCAAAACACACAGCCAAGACAACAAAGGAGTAACTCAATAAGAAGCCCATAATCGCATAGAAAATCTGTGGAGGGAGCTGAAGTTTCGAGTTGCCAAACATCAGCCTCGAAACCTTAATGACTTGGAGAGGATCTACAAAGAGGAGTGGGACAAAATCCCTCCTGAGATGTGTGCAAGCCTGGTGGACAACTACAAGAAACATTTGACCTCTGTGATTGCCAACAAGGGTTTCTCACCAAGTATGAAGTGGTCAAATACTTATTTCCCTCATTGACCTGCAAATCAATTTATAACTTTTTTGACATGCATTTTTCTTGTTTTTTTTTCTGTCTCTCACTATTAAAATACACCTACCATTGAAATTATAGACTGATCATTTCTTTTTCAGTGGACAAGCGTTCAAAATCAGCAGGGGATCAAATACTTTTTCCCCCACTGTATGGGCTGAATGTACTCTTCTACAATGCAACGGACAACTCTTGTTTTTTTCTAATGATACATGTCTTAATATTAAGGGCACAAGAACTCAACTGACAAATATAGGCTTCTATTCCATAGCTCCTGTAAGCAAAAAAAAAACAAAAAAAAAAACACTACCAAGCTATTACATCACACACATAAATCTAACCCTAAAGAAATGCCATCCGAGTGCTTGAAATGTCCATATTATCTTAAGCCTCAAGTGGCTGTTACATAACTATCTTCTAAATCTTTAACATGTTTTCCAGAATGATATCCAAGCTCACTGAAGTTTACTTGGAAGTCTCTCTGAGTGCCTGAAATTTTCAAAGCCTCCAGGTAACTTCAACACACCATAAATGCACAAACATGCCTCCAAGAAGCTTGAATGTCTCACATCAGATACTATGAAGGAGCTAACAACTTAATTGTGTCAGATTTGAGGCTTGATTTATTAAACCTGACACAAGGAATATGTTATGGCCTATCAGCCCTGGTATCACCCCGGATTTGTCCTTAATACCCACCGCTCATATCCATAACATCCTCTAAGACCGGGTATCACCTGGAATCCCCCCTCAACACCCAAGGGGCAATTTCTATAGCCACCTAGAAAAGGGTAACACTATAATGAAACCTTATTTTTTTTTGGAAGGCGACACTTTCCGTAGGCAAGATAGAAGAGGTCCAAATGACATCTACAATCAACATGGATGTGCCCAATTATCCAGGTATAAAAATTGAGGACCATCACTGGAGGGTCATCCAAGGGATGGTAAGTATAATTGCCCCTACCCAACAGTTGTATTTTTCATTTTTGTCAACTCTTCTTTTCTTTTGAAGAAACTTTTCTTTTTTTCCCTGTAATTAATTTTTTTATGTAGCTTTTTACTTGTATTTATATTGCTATGGACTATGGTGATCCCTGTGAACCACCATCTGGGGATAGTTAGGGTGCCATGGGGGAACTCCCATGAACCAACATAGTTATAGTATTGTATATCATGGGGGTCCAGGTCTATAGAGATCCCCATGGTATATGAGTTAATGTTAGGGAAGCAATGGTTATAGTATAGAGTACCATGGGGGTCTGAAGGTAAACGGTTAGTATTTGGTTCCATGGTGATAAGTATGTATATGTAGTAAGGATTTAAATATTGCCCATTTATGTTCAGTATAGCTACTGCTCCACTATTTTACTCTACCCACAAACATTCAACATTATCGCTAGTTCCAGCATAAATATCTTATTTTACTATAGACTTAAATTCAGGCTTAACAATACAGACCAATTCCTCCACTTAAATAATAATATTCTTAGCTTCCAACTACGACAACCGTTTTCTTGAAAATATTCAAATTATAACCAGAATGAAAAAGTGACAAGTGTGTTGGATAGCACCAAGGGGGCAATCCACTGGGATGGGAACTTTTGATGCAGTGAAAATGGAGTTGACACCTGGAGGGAACAGAGTAGCAACATAATAGTTTGCAAACTGAAAGGACAAAAGCTACCCACACATAACCAAGACCCCATGAAGAAACGATCACTATAATTACTATTATCATTTGCAGTGGTACACCTTGGGACTTGAACTTGGCCATATTTACAAATGGATACCGCTTTAGCTGACCTGCCATCTCGCTGGGACATCTTTACTAACTATGGTCTCCAGAGTCTACTATGGAATACAGCGTTAGAGGAAGCACTGTCTGAAACCAGTAAGCCATCTCTTTATTTCAGATGTTCTCCCTTCAGGGACTTTTTTTAATTTATTTTTTATTTTCTCTTCTAAATTTAATTTTTGCATGTTTAAGTTTAAACTTTTTTATTTTTTTATTATTCCAGTGTAATGTATCTTCCAATGCAAACATTAGTTCTATCTTCCTAGCAAACAATGTGTAAGTATTGTCATTTCAATAAAAAAACGGTAGTCTAAAAAAATATAAAAGAATTATAATACACATATATTGCATCAGCCTATCATTATGCTAGCATCCAAGAAATTAAAAATGTAAGTATCAATCTGTCATATACTAGGGAATCTGTTATTCTGGCATGTTCCATTGTTTAGAGAATAATATTTGTAATATGTATACTCCCAACAGTCCCAGTGCACATTCTTGACGTGATTTTGCATTCCAATTATGTTTACTTTTAAATAAATATAGAAATGGTATAAATTTGAGGTAAAATGTCTTACAGTTACAAGCTCTTCATGCATTTGTTCTGCACACTTTAATAATTTCTAATTGTATGACCTGGAGGTTAATCCTTCAATCATTCTTATAAGTCTGTTTAAGCAAGCCGACATCAAACACACTGCAATAGGTCACAAGGTTTATTGGGAATATACATAATCATATAAATTACACTGTTGGGTGTGATGGTCAGACAGCTTCAATGGAAAAAAACCTTTGCTGGATTTCAGAGTGAATCAGCAAAATACAGGCATCACTAGGGTCTTTCTTCTCTTCACGGGCTGGATCACATTGAGTGATTAGCAGAAGAAGTTGTATTAGCGTTCTCATCCAGAAATGTGTCCAAGTTACCATGAAAGGCAACAGAGGTCACAACTGAAAACAACACTTTTTCTCATCACTGAAGAACTTATCTCTAGCTTTAACGCACAACATTTTTTTAAATATAAGATTGATTTTCTTGTTGTTATGGATGGCAGAGACCAACTATGAATGTGAGTTTGGTGATTTCCTATTAAATGCTCAGTCACTTGTAGTGTAGCCACCATGCCAATGCATAAAAAGATGAGAGAGTGGGAGAGCAAGATTTATTTCCCACACAGGTAAAGATTTATCGAACCTGGTATGTCATCCATTAATGTCACGTGATGCCAGTTCACCTGTGAGAGGCTCTTATCTGCATACAAATCTAGCTTTATAGGCAAATAGTCAATCTGAGACTGAGAGACTTATTCAATTGGCCAAACTGCAATTACTTGAACTTGTTATGTAGCCCATAAATGTAACGAATGTTCAACTGGCTACATTTAGCAACTTGAATTGCATTTACGAGTTACAGGCCCAAATGCACTGCGGTTGTCAAAAATGTAACTCTGTCCTATCTCCTCCACTGATTTTTCAAGCTCACAAATGTTACCAGTGCAAAAGATGCAAAATTAATATTCAATTCCAAAGATTCAAAAGCCTTCAAACACGTAAATCGCAAATGTATCAAAGATTTATATGAGTATAAGATAGGACTGCTAGTGGGTTAAACACCTGTTCTTATAGCTGCAGCAGCAAATAAGCATACACTACTGTACCTTAAAATACTGGCAAAACAATTAAAGGCATTATAACTAATTGCATAGCAGTCTCAAGCTCCCAAATCTGCAATTTAATTCATATCATGGAACCCGCATGGACTAGAACAGTTGCTTTAAGGATTTTTATTATTTTCTACATTGCAGGATTGCGAGTCCAATCACAACTTTTACTTCTACACACTAATTATTTGTAGTATAAGTTTTACTGATGTCATGATGACGGTCTCATTTACAATTTGTTGTGTCTAAGAAGTATTGCTTAATTAATCTTGCTTAAATATTGTCAGATCATATGATCATGCCCCCCAAAATGCCGGCGAGTGCATGGTTTACGTGTGGAGGCTGTGAGAGGGCAGTTGCAAGTTAGAAACAATTGTATACATCTAGATGTTTAGAAAAAATGTGACCCAGAGCCAAAAGTTCAGTTTGGAGGCAATTACGGGCTTGCAATTGAATGAGGTTCTGTGTGTATCAGCCTGTCTAGTTGTAATATTGCAATATTAACCAAAGTGTATAAGATACTAATAAGTCTCTTAGCCATTACTTACTATAAATAAATATGCATATTAAATGGCATTAGATTGGATAAACACATCCTGGCACATATCAGTTGTTCCCTATAAAAATAAAATTATTAAAAAATAGGGATGTTTTCTCTATGTATGCATTGTTGTTTCATTGGAGGGCAGTTAGACATTATGAATAAAACATAATGTGTTTCAACATATTCAAATCATAAATATATTCATGAAGCTCTTGAGTTCCTAGAATTTCATGCTTCATTCCACAGAAACCACAGCCACCAGCTTGATAAACCACATCTTTGAGTTCCTTCCCAGGGCTATTTAGACCAGGAAACATGTCTATGTCTCTGTACCAATTATATTACAAAAATTATTATTAAAATCGAGAAGCTGACAGACAAATTCTGATGTTGGTGTTTATATTTTCTGGGTTGCTCTTGAGTTACAATGCAATAATATTTTCAATAGAATCATTTACAAGGTGCACATAAAATACAAGAGATGGGATAATAATAAATTAAACATACTTGTATACAAGGAAATGCTATCAGAGCTCTCAGGAGCTCACAGTTTAAAACAGATGATTGGAGAATAAGAGGTTGAGGGAGGATCAATCCAAAAAAAGCCATATCAGTATAAACTTCAATGCAGCATGAGACACTGGTCTCATGGATATGGCCTTAGCTTAGCCTTAGCTGCCAGAATGCAGTGCTACAGTGTAAAAGATGGCAGCACAGACAGAAGCAAACAGGAAGAAATTAGATGGTTCCACAATCAAGAAATAGAAAGTAAAATGATGCCCAAAAGAGGCCCTTTAAATAAAAGAGGTTTCAAAATATGGAAAGCAAAGAGTATTCTGTATACATTCCAATAACTTATTGATAAATATGTTATTTCACAAGTCCTTCTTCTAAGTGTACTTGCAAGTGCACCACTATTGTAACTTCAAAACTGCTGCAATAACTTCAGGCCAGAAATCACGTCTTATACTATGTAATTAAATAAATAAAAAGCCTTGAAATATACAACAAAATCCTTGACAAATTTACTAGCTGAAACCACGGCAATAAATGCATGGAGACCTATCATTTCCAGATGAGGGAAATATACTACAACTAGTAGGACTTCACCTGATTGTAAAATGGATATGCCACAATTAGACAAATAACACCAAATGCTACTCTACATCAGATTACGTTTTCCACAGTGCATCAAGCTAACTGTCATAGGTCACAACAGCAAGCCAGTCAGAAATATATATTTTTCTTTCCGAAATGTCAGTAAACTCCAATTACTTCGTCTATGGAATTGTGGAAAAATTAAATAAATATTTGGAAATATAACAATGAGTAAACTATTGACCATACTGCAGATGTTACTAAAACCAGAGATGCTACCTTGCCTACAAGACTGGCAAAAACAATATGAACCACATAAATGATTTGTATCATTACTTATTTTATTAGCTAGGAAGGTAATCCTTGTCAGATGTAGCTCCACCTCTCCTCCAACTTTACATCTAACAATGGGTATCTTATTATTTTGTGAGTCAAACAGTTCAATGTAAGCTAGATACATAGACCCCGCTTATCAGAAGTTGACAATTTAATATGCAACAAATTATACTACAACCATTTCTTAATATGTGATATTTTAATCTTGATAAGATTAGAGGAAATTGGAACCATATTACTTTAATCCATCTGGGATGGAGCATCTACAATACCTAATTTATGACCATTGGTTCTTGTACTTGCATTCACAGTGTTTCTTTCTCTAGATGTGTCCCTAGGAGGTACCTCTAATATTCCTGCTATTTCTGATATGATAACTATAAAAAATAGAGTAGAAGTTATAACAAATTTTGCTGTTTACAGCATGTTGCCTATGGAAATATCTCTTCATCTTGATATGTAAATGAAAATCAGGATAATAAATATATTTTTCCAGCTCCCCACATACAAAAAGCTTCTGTGAAACATTATAAATGTTTGAAAAGCATATGCCTGTAGGGCTATGAATCACTTCCAGGACACTGGATTAGGAGGAATAGCCCCTTGAACCAGCATGCCTGGGATATAGAAAGAGGAAGTAGGAAGTGGTTAGTTGGAGGGAGGAGTCCTTTGTTGGTCCATTCTGACTCCAGCTGACCTAAAGGAAGATCTCACCCGCCCTTCCCTTTATATGTGTGGGTTTCTTACTATTATTTAGCTGACTTAAGAATTTATGGGTTTATTTTGGTTTTATGGTTGGATTTATTTTGGAAATTTTGTTTGATTATTTGTATTTGTTTATTAAATATATTGTGTACCAAGAAAGATATATATATATCGTACATCTGTGTTCACATTTGAATGTCTAAAGCAAGTTAAAAAACCTGCTTCCAGCTCAGAGTTCCAAGAAAAACAGTTATTATACTGCATTCTGGGAAGTTGAGCTGGGACACACAAATGTGCCCACAAATGCCTCGCTCTTCATTCCGTAGCCATTATCAAACATGGTTTCCTCTTAGGTTATGCATGCTGTATTACACAGATTTAATGCAAAGCCAAGGTTGGAATAAACACAGGCTGAGTATCCAATCCATGTACAGCTGTTTCAAGCTTACTGGCTAACTTGGTATAAGTTTTTACTGGAGTGTTCTTATTGGTAATACAGATTCCGTTTATATCATATATGCCTAAGCAGATTTTACACTGTTAATGACACACAATATGGAAAAAAATAATAGAGTGAGGGAAATGATATAGGGAACAACCCTGCTTCTATTATAAGTACCAGTCGGCAGGTGTCCAAAAGTAGACAAAACAAAAAGCTATTTACGTAATGTAGAATTGCATGTAACGGTCTATTTTATGTTCCTTATCAATAAAATCTTGGTCAGAAGCAGGCTCTGGTGTTTGCAGCTTCTCAGGAGATACAGCACAGTGTGCCGCGTGTGTGCCGACGTTTATGTGAAGATAAAAAAGGAAGGGGGAGAGAAGCGCCCGCCACTAAATAGTGTAGTAAAAGCAATTTAATGAATAAACATAAACAAGAAATAATATGCAGTCACATTTTCCAAACCTAAGGATATGAGGTATTTAGATACACATCAGTCCACATCATGTGACAAAAGTCCAGATGAATCAAGTGGTCTCACAGTCGTGGTGTTGTTGAAAAGTTGATGGTGATGCTCTACATTTTGGCCAATATACCGTTTGTGCCATAAATATATTACATCTCTGCTCTGTTTTTGGTGTGATCATCGGATCCCTGACCGGTACATACAGTTTACTACTAACACTAGTATTGGTACATGGTGTATAGAGGATCCATCAGCATAGTTTTAGAGCATTACCATCAACTTTTCAACAACACCACAACTGTGATTCATCTGAACTTTTTTCCACATGATGTGGACTGATGTGTCTCTAAATATCTCATATCCTTGGGGTTGGAAAATGTGAGTGCATATTATTTCTTGTTTATTTTTATTCATTAAATTGCTTTTACTACACTATTTGGTTGTTTGCCCTTCTCCCCCTTGCCCCTGGACCACTGCAGTATATACAAATGTAAGTAAATAAATAAATACATATTGCTAAAGAGTATGTCTAAAAAAAAAAACTATATAGCGAATATAACATCCGCCTGCAACATGATAGTCGCATCTATCCTGTACCAGACATGACCCAACAATACATGCAAACTAGGTGATAAACTAGAGAGTTGAGTTAAGTCTTAAGGGGATAATTAAAATAAAAGTGTATTTTCCTGTATACCAAAAATGTGTATATATGTAACTAGAAAAAACAATGCATAAGTCATATGAGTCAGTGTGGTTCGACTGTTAGATTTGCAACAATTGAGGGTGCCAGAATTTGTCTAGGGCACCATAATATTTGGCCAGCTCTTGCGATTAATCAGGTTGATCCTTAATAACAATGTAACAACATTGAGTATAAATTATCTTTTTGAAAAACCTGCAAAAAAAAACTATTTTAATCAAATCTTGGATCTGTGTCCATGTAATGTGTAAAATAATCTATACTATTATTAGTGTTCTATCAATTACACATAAAATGTATATGTGGGCATGAACACCTGAAGCTGTTTTGAAAGTTTTTAATGATAACTTTTACATTAATTTTCTTTCATCAATGATTCTCTTTTAATATTCACAATAAAGTTTGTATATTTTAAATATATCCTATACCTACATAAAATCAATCCGTTTAATGTGATTGCTGGTTCTGAAGGTTTACCTGATTCCTCCTTTTTGTTTTAATTTAGACATTCTGTATTTTTGTGGGTATACTTATATTAGTGGGTGCTTTTATTTAAAAAAAAATAAGAAAATGACCTTCAATTTTTCTCTAAGCGTCAAATAATTAATTGATTCTATATATACATTGTCTTATTTTTTATTATATGTCCTTGAAATGTACTGCATTTAATTGTAGAAACTATTTTATTACAAACAGTTACGAGAAGGATTTGTTTAAAGTTTATTCCTCTCTAAATATATCTCTAAGTCAATTGGGAAGCGTGGCTGAATCTCGAAAAAGAACAAGGGCAATCCTTTGGTACCCTACATGCCGACATTACTAGGAACCACACACTTCTTGCACAAATAGCCTTGAACTTAATCCTGGATTACTCAAATGCATGAGAATTGTTAGAAGGTTGGAAACAACGTCCCTAGATGTGTCTTTGTATTGTAACCTTCAACACAGTATCAGCTTCCACTGAAACTTGAATATCCTAATGGGATTAAACATAAAAGAATACTAGAAAAAGTCTTTGGATTAGAAATTTAGCTAAAGCTTACTGTGAGAAAGGCCACACTGCTGTCACTGACCTTTCCCTCTATAAGTATGATACCAGTTGAGCCTGTCTGAATATCAAGAGAACCCTCCCTTTTATTTACCCTTTCATTTGTGCAACAGGTGTCAAATAATAAAGTATAGAAGCTATTGATATACTGCATGTAGGATTTGTCTAACAGCATTCAGTCTCTTGTGAATAATGAATATATTATCTGGCTGTTCATGTTAAGGACATAGAACTGACATATTTGTCTAGTATGCATTTAAAAGAGCAGGCTTTAACCATTAGTAAATATTTTCTTTGCATGAAAACATATAGTAAACAGCCATGACATGTTAGGTAGCTTTTTATTAAAATGCCAATACTGAAAATGTACCAGCATGTCATCAATACACCCTGTTTGTTGTTGTCTTATGTCATTGACCAACCATTGAATATTTGCCAACCAATATAGCACCTGGGCCGACAGACATTGCATGCCTGAGTACTATAACATGCCCGTGCTACTCCAATTGCAATGTGTAAAGGAGTAGATAGGTGCCATATAGATACTGTTACTATTTCCCAGTTACACCCACCATCAGGATTGACGCAGTCACCTCTGCAGGGGTTCAGCCAATGACACTGGGCCTCATACCATCCACCTGAGCAGAAGCACTAACCAACTGACATATTTCCCAGTTCCATTCACCATCAGGACTGAAGCAGTCACTTCTGCAGGGGTTCAGCCAATGACACTGGGCCTCATACCATCCACCTGAGCAGAAGCACTAACCAACTTACATATTTCCCAGTTCCATTCACCATAAAAACTGAAGCAGTCACTTCTGCAGGTGTTCAGCCAATCACATTGGTGCCTCATACCCTCCACCTGAGCAGAAGCACTAACCAAACTGACATATTTCCCAGTTCCATTCACAATAAGGACTGAAGCAGTCACTTCTGCAGGTGTTCAGCCAATCACATTGGTGCCTCGTACCCTCCACCTGAGCAGAAGCACTAACCAAACTGACATATTTCCCAGTTCCATTCACAATAAGGACTGAAGCAGTCACTTCTGCAGGGGTTCAGCCAATGACACTGGGCCTCATACCATCTATGTGAGCTGAAGCACTAACCAACTGACATATTTCCCAGTTAAATCCCCCTAGTTTATTTTACCTCTACACCTAGAGCCTCACATGCCACCATGATGTTTCACTTTATAGTGCAGGTTTAGCACTACCACCTCCATTTTTTTACAGCTGATATATCTACATACTTACAGCCTAATTCAATTGTGATTTGGCTAATTGAAAATGGCTCTATATAAGCACATAGCATATTTATTTTACAGAAGTTTTTAGTTAGCGAAGACCTTGCTTTTGGATAGAGGTTCACTAACTAAAAACGTCTGTAAAAATATACTATGTGCTTATATAGAGCCCTATTCAATTGGCCGAATCACAATTTAATAAGGCTGTTAATCATTAATTAACCCTCTACTCCTGTTTCAATTGCTTGCTAAGCCCTTATTTCTTCCTTTTAATTACTTCACATATTGTTTCATTAATCCATTGGTCTGTAAGCTCTCAATCAAATGTAGGTATTTTTGTTAGCTCAAAGGAAAGGGACATCAACTCCTTTTGCATGAGTCTGTTAAATTAGGTATACCCATGTTTTACTGTACCCCAGCGATACAGAATAAGTTAGCACTATATAAAAGATAGATAATAATATACCGTACATTACCACACAACATTGCAGACCTTATTATAAAAACAGCGATTTTATTTTTTTCCTGATAGGTGGGAATAACTGTAATAGAGTTTACCCTTTGGAAGATCAGCAGATATATCCTAAATTCATGTTATAAAGAACTTTTAAAACCTACTAGATTTCTTCACATGTAATTTTTGTTAATATACAGAGACTGACTCAACACAACATGAGTCAGAAGCAGAGATCTACAGTGACTCATTGCGATCTGTGTTATGTAGCCCCATTTACTGGAAGGAATATAACAGTTTTACAACTGAACATTACACTACAAATGTAATCCCTAATCATTGTGACGCCTTGCCCCATAATAATGTATTCATTACTTACATATCCATTTTTCTATTCTGAGAAATAGGGTCAGTGATAGACTGAGAGAACATGTTACCAAATGCCTTCATCAGCCTATCACAAAGCCTCATTAACTCACATGAGTTAAGACATACTCCAATGCAATGAAAATACAGATCAGTCTCAGAAGCTGTACATTAATACATATCATCTGAAGGAATGTGGTAGATTTTAAAAGTTCTTTATCACATGCATTTAGGATCTGTTTGCTGATCTTCTAACGGGCAAAAGCCAGGGGACCCAACGGGCCAGGATTCAAGGATTTCCCTGCCTGAATGTAGGTCAATGATTCTGATTGAGGCATCTTCAAATCTCTCCTGTCGCTGGTCCCTGATTAATGTTAAAATACCCAAAAAGAGCTACAAAGTTTGATTTTTTTTCTGCTGATGAGGCAGTCCCACCATTAGAGATCTTCAGTTCACAAGAAAAAACTCTAAATGCCAGTAGTACTGTTTTTATCATAAAGATTTGTATAGTCAATAGGACATAAACAAGTCTTCGATTAGGTATAACACAGTGAAAAAATAAAGGAATTCATGTAATTAAAACAAGATGCTGCTAAAGATGGTACGTCCACATCTATGATTTGAGTTACAAAAGATGACTACTATCATGAATTAAATAAATTTGCCATTTAAAACCGACAAACACTAATATAAGACCCATCGAATTACAACAATGTATGTTATGCTATACATCTGCTGCATGGACGTATTTAGGTTTTATGCTGCCCTAGGCCATTCAGATTTGTGTGCTCCCATGCCCCACTTGCAGCTCCTACTTTCCCCTTTCTATATCTCAAATGATAAGTTTATGTGTGTTATGTATACATTTGGTATGTCAGAAAGTGTCAAGTATATCTACAGACAGACATATCACTGCATACATAAACATTTCTGTGCATATACAAACATATTTCAATGCACTGTGTCCTCAGGCAGCCTGCTGCCACCTGGAAATGTGCTGCCCTAGGCCTGGGACCACAGAGCTGCTGAGAAAAGCACATTTTTATTTGTGTAAGAAATTATATTGTGGTATTGTTTCACAGCTTGATGTTTTAACAAATAAGTATACCATTATTTAATAAACCTATCTGAATGTATAATGTGGGCATGTGTTTACCTGTATGTGGGCTCACTCCAGAGTATACAACTTTATGCATTGTGTATTTGCTGCAAGTCCTATGCAACTTTAAATAGCCTATACATTCTTCATGTAAACACTTCTGTAATGTATAAATCATGCTAGCTTACTTGCATGATAAAAGAATGAGTGTTGTCCATGTCCAAATAATTAGCTACGCTAGGTAACAAATCACGTGCATGCACACTGACTTGTGTGGGGAAGAGCACATGATAGTCTAGCTTATTTATTATTTGCTCCCCAAATTAAATCACCCATAGATTAAAAACTAGCTTGTTGTTTTTTAATGTTCATACTCAGTATATATAATCTATAGCACTGTGGATACAGCACAGTTTAAATAGTGTTGAACGCTCAACACATATTGGAGCCCATTCCTACCATGTCTTTTATTGAGTTAAAAATTGTATCAGATAACTATGCAGACAGACACTTGTTCTCTTGCTAAACTTATTAAGAGGATTATATATCATTATTTCTCCCATGCAGAGCTGCCACAGGGTAAATCATGCAAAGTATGCAACATACCACGAAGCAGGTGAGAGACAGAGAAATATAATGACTAATGAGCTCTGCATATTGTCTCTCAATACAGCTTCATGCCATTTACTGACTAGCTGTGCGGCCAAGCCTCCATCCTCATTATCTACATATCTTCTTGTGGAATATAATATTATATAAGTGTTGGTGACTGATAAGTGAGAATCGATTATTTTTAGCTTAACCCTTTCACTAAAGCACCCACCACACAATGCTACCACCTAATTGTTTTAAATACTATTTGAGAAATGTTGGAGTTTAAATTTTGCCTCTTCAAGGACTATACACAATGCTTACTGTAACATACTACTCAAGCTTAGTCTTCCAACAAGCCAATAAGGAATGCTGCTTACTGGCCCAACTCAACAACTAATTTGATAAAACCTTACTTATAACTGTCAGAGTCCAAGCCCAGGTTTAATTTCATAGCTTAGCATGAGTGATGTGTGACAATCTCATGTAACAGCATCCACGGCAGATCAGTACCTCTCCTAGCTTCTGATGTAGTCTCTATTGAGGGGTTATTGTTAAGCCCCAGTCTTCCTACCAGCCAATCACTCTCATCTGGGACTATTTATTGGTGCTGAAGCGTCCGATCAGTGCCTATTGTAGGTTACTGTGACTGGGAATCCTTCTGGTTGGTCATGCTCTGTTTTGCTACAGATCGTTTTCCATTTCTGTTCCCTTTCGGATTAATCTTTGCTGCTCTCCCAGATTATCACTGACCTTGTTTGATGTTTGCCAGCCCCTGATCTTTAGCTTGCCTGACCATTCTTTTGCATGTGCCCATGGACTTATTACTTAGGTTCTGCCATCCTCTTGTACTTCAACCTTAAAGGGTTTCATCCAGGCAGCCCTGACACTAAGCATTTATTTCCAGTTGAAAAAAACTTACCTCCAACACACAGAACCATAATATCAAGCCGGGATCAGCATCTTTACTTATTTGCCAAACTATTCCATAATACCAGTGTGGGGAAATCTCTCTTTCAGAGTGTAATTAATTCATTTAACTTTGTGAGATTAAAATCCCCACAGTTTTCTTCCACGATCAGAAATATAGACGGCATCACAGAGCATATTATTCTGCTACCCAGACCCAAAATTAAATATTTTCCCAAACACTGTGAAACATGTTATTTCAGTTAACAATCTTGAGAAATTACTTAAGACAAACCTACAGACTTCTTGTTAAATGTCTACTACATTAGTACTGAGGTACGGTAAGGAGGGGAAATTGACATGGTTTTCTATGGTATATATATATAGGAGGGTGGGCGAAAGGTCACCACCATCTAAAAGAGGCCATGAAACATGTTTGGCTGAATAACCCACATTCCAAGAGTGTATTACATGATATCAGAACCAAAATACTACAAGAAGAGAACTAGTATGGTTATTCTTTGTGACTGGATCATCCCACTGTAAATGTAGGAGTGGGGGTCTTCGTACTCAAACAGTATTCAAGTGGAAACAGCTGATTGTATAGTAGAGCATTATATTCCTAAGAAATTTAATAGGACTTGTTAACCAATCAAATAAAATATTGATTGGAATTGGTATATTATTTTATATATTATTTTTAGTATATGAAGTTACAAGGAGAGTTGGTACTAGTGGTATAAAAGGGTATCCCCCTCTCCTTGGGATTTTAACCTTAATTTTTTAAACAAAAAAGTATTGTTTATGTGAGTTTCCCTACATGTTATATAAATACATTTTATTGAAACCAATAAAAGTTAAATTTGAAGGATCACGAGTGCAGGAACATAACTGTGATTCTGCTTATAAATTTCTCTGATGGTTTAACTTCTATATATATTGTCAGAGTACTTGCCAGATATTGGTACTAATGGAAAGAAGCAAACCTTCGCAAGTGATTTTTATTCTGACATACTCACCTGGGACTGGATTTTTTTTGGGTGAACCATATTGAGACAGTTTATAAAGCAATAATTACAGTATGATCTTTGGGAACACTGAACTAGGATTTTTTGTCTATATGTGACGTGAGGTATATGTGATGTATTTCTTTATGCAAGTTGAATTTGTAGACATTTTGTGTGAGCAGAAATCAAGTTCATAGGGATTTGATCAAATATATAACACTGCAGTAGAAAACCTCTTTTTGGATAGGATCATTTTCTTTTTGTTTCTCTGCTATATACTGCACGTCTTATGTGAGTCATTCACATATGTGTTGTCAAGATGGTTTTTGAAAATGTTGTAAAAATTAAATAATGGTTTCTAAATTACATGTACATTAACAATTACAAGCATATATAATCATCAAGAGACATATGTGCCCATGATAACATACAGTTTTTGAGTCCAACTATCTAAGCACTGCTCAGTACCACACCAAATTTGAGTTACAATTTTATGTGACCAACAAGTACGAAAAGTCCCCTTGCAATTTACAGAGGTTTCACGTTTATGGAACAACAACATTAAGGTTTGCCAGCAAACAGTGGTGAGTCCAGCGTTCTGGTTACAAAAATATAATGTGTTTGTTCAGCTGGATGACTCGCAAGAGAAAACCTTGTCCTGCTTTTCTTAAAAAAAGAATGAATCTATATATATATATATATATATATATATATATATATATATATATATATATATATAAAAAAACATTCTAAAATGTTGGCATATATTTTATATATAAATATATATATATATATATATATATATATATAAATATATATATATTTTTTTTTTGAAGACCAGCGTTGCATACCTTTGAACTACATACAACTGAGCCAATAGAAAGCCACATTGCATAATGAACCAGCAATATACTGATCCAGGACAGGTGGGCCATTTACACTTCATAATGCATTTACTAAAAACGCATTACCATCCAATCTGCCATACATGTTTCTATGCGAATTTCATTTATTCAAAAATATTCGAAAATAATGTAATCTAAAAATGTTACTGTACCTGCACAAAACCACACATTTTATAGTGGTCAAATAATGGCAAACTTGGGCGCTCTTCCCGGTGAACAGTTATTCCATAAGTTCTCAATATTGTAGCGGGTAACGTAGATTCATCTGTAACATGTATGCTTATGTGATTAGGTCCCAGGCCAAGAGGATAATTACCAATCCTGGAAAATATAATAATTTTCTTATTTTAACATATGAATTTAAACATGCCTTATATGTCCCCCCAATTACTTTCATTCGTCCACATAAGAAATTGTTTAGCTGATGTTGAAATGAAAATTCATGAATAATTCAAAATAATGAGCAAGATATGTATTATTACTTAAGTTATTATTTTTTTATTTGAAGTTCCAGGATACAATAATCACAGGGATTAAAATGTGGACATACATTAAAAGACAAAGTACCATATATACTCGAGTATAAGGCGAGTTTTTCAGCCCTTTTTTTAAGGCTGAAAAGGGCCCCCTCGGCTTATCCCTTATCATCCTCAACCCCCCATCCTCATCCTCAACCCCCCCATCCTCAACACCCCCATCCTCAACCTCCCATCCTCATCCTCAACCCCCCATGCCCATCCTAAACCTCCCTCCTCACTTTACCCCTCTAAGTACCTCCCCCTCTCCCATTGAGGAGGGTGGTTGAGGATGAGGAGGGGGGTTGAGGAGGGAGGTTGTGGAGGGGGGTTGAGGAGGGTGATAAGGGAGGTGGAGGAAAAGTGACACAGGGAAGGGAGGGGAGGGAAAGAGACACAGGGAAGGGAGGGGGAGGGAAGAGACACAGGGAAAGGAGAGGGGAAGAGACACAGGGAAGAGAGGGGGGAACACAAGAAAGGGGCACAGAGGGCACACAAGAGGGGGACACAGAGGGCACAAGAGGGACACAGAGGGCAGCACATTTCCTACCCTCGGCTTATATTCGAGTCACTAAGTTTTCCCAGTATTTTGTGGTAAAATAGGTGCCTCGGCTTATACTCGAGTATATACTGTAGATAAGACAAGACAGAAAACCTGTACTTACATATTGTTGCAGAAGTTGATGAGGGTTAAGTAAGTGGGTTCAAGATTAAAACTTATTTTACAGAAAAGTTCCATGAAATGCCAATTTATACCCACTTTTTCCTTAACTTGATAAATATGATAATTTTCTAAACCGTATTCACTATGTACCATTAATCTCAGTCCTATAACAGATTGAATTAGAGGACCTGTGTGTACCTTGGTCCCTCCATCTCATCCAGGTGTACTCGGCTCTTGCAGCTAAGAGCCTCTGCTCCAATTTCCACTGTCACTACATCAAATGGCACTTCCACATAATAGTCTTTGATCCTTGGGTTAAATTCAGGAGTCAGGTCCAGCTGAGGATTGCTGAAGATACGCCTGATGTGAGATCGCGTGTCATCATCTGTTCCAAAGAAGCATCAAAGAAAAGGAGGCAATTTTTAACATAAGCTGTGATGTATTTGCAATTTGTCAAGATTTTTTAACTAAAATCGTATTGAATAAATAGATTAAATTTCTTTGATGACAGACATTGGATTCCAGCTGTGTATTATATTTGCTAAGTGGGACTAAGTATCTCTCTAATACACACAAAGGAGGAATGGATCCATCAGCTAGCTCAGTGATTTAAACACTGTGACCCAGGGACATCTCATTGGTTCCTTTTAGTTGCATTTGACATAAGGCAAACTACTAAGTTCTCAAATTAGCCTGTACACTCTGTGGGGCAGGAACCACTCAACATGTCTGAAGTATTCTGTGTATAGCAATATGTACAGTATCAGCACTATGTAAAATAAATATATTATCATTAATCATGGTAAGCCTTCTAGTATATTCTGTGTCTGCTTGTACCAATAGGAATCCTGTGCAATATCACAAGATAGTATCATAATGAATTTATCTGATTAAAAAAAAGCATTTCACAGCTGTGTTGTTTACTCGTTAAGTCGTGTCCAACCCTATGGACCTCAGCACGCCAGGTACATTCATTATGTCTCTGGTTGTGCTTATCCATAACATTATCTTGGCAAACATACTGGTTGCCAGTTCCTCCTCCAGGGAATTGTGACTTCATCATGACAAGGCAGCGATCCAGAAGAGGTACAGCTGTGTACAATGTAGAATTTAAGCTCTCAGGAACCAGGAACTCTAATTTTTTTATCAATATTCTTACAATGTTTTGTTGTGTGTCACATACTTACCAAATGGGGTATATTTTCCCTTTGTATATAATGTCTTGTAAGATATTGAAATGTATAAATAAAGCCTGATAATAACCATATCAACCCATATGTATGCAGATGACAAGACACCATCATACAGATAAGCACAATAGCACAGTCATGCTTAGATGAGCATTACCACTAACTTTAATTCACTCACAGTCACTCACTCTCATATCGAAGCACACACTGATACAGGCACTCAGGATATTTATATATCTCACTTATATTCAAGGGATATAGAAATACTGAGATCTGAACAGGAGATGGATTGTATCTCTAGTATGTGAGATACAGAAAGAAGCATTTTTGTTCAAAGAATATGTAGCCAGGAATGACTCATCCTCTGATATAATAAAAAAATACATAATAATATAAAAATACTAATTGACTATTGACAAGCATTTCAGTCATAAACTTTACTGAAACAGCACTAATGAAGCTTTACATATGTTTCCGTACTTCAAATATCCTATTACTTGTGCTGGTAATCTATGATCTCATGCAAGTATGATTTTTTAATACAGGAATTGATATTGTGCTAAATATTTAAAAAAGTTAAAAACATTAAAATAGCATTTGATGAACTGCCTGTTATATGCATTGATGGTTAGTAACAAAGCCTCTGTCTATCTGTAAGTCAGTTAACTCTGGTATAAAATTGCAGAAAGATATGCAGTGTCATAATATAGCTATAAGACTGCTCTAGTGTTCTAGAATTTCTCCCATGTAACAAGCAAAATAATTATTTATTCATTATTAATTCCAGTGTTGGAGACAGCATGCCGCAAATATGATCTTCAGTGTCTCTTTAAAGATAACGTGTCACTTAGAAGGGGGAGAAGTTGGATCTCTGATGGGATGCTCTCATGTCATGGTGACAATGTTCCCCCAGCTAATACCAAGCAGTGCAAGTGGCACCAGTGCTCCCACAAAGCTTTAAAGCACCATGCTCTGCCCACCTCTAACTGGCAAGTAATCTTGCAACAAACATGATGCAACATCATATTTTTGTGTCAAAAACTGCAAACAAATTGTTATGTTTTAAGGACCACAGAAGTGCCATATTTATAGTATGTTGGTTTGAAGAACTTGGCTTGATATGTGCAGTAAATTTTACGCATGTTTTAAATAATAAATCACAGTTTTTATAATTATTGAATACACTAGCGACTTGCCCGTCAAAAAATGACGGAAATGAGATGTGTATGTTTGGAAAGTTGTTTAGTTATTAATATACATATGGAATTGTAAGGTAGCTAATGTTGTTTTGTGTGTACTACTGAAATATATAATAAAAATTAAGAAATGAATATACTTTACCTATTTTGAAGCATTGTGTTGAAGAGCTGTGAACCTTGTTTGATGTTGCTGCAGCATTAGCGGTGTGGAGGTGCTGTGTAAGCGTGATGAACGTGTGCAGTGTAATAGTGTGCGTGCGTGATCCGAAACCGTTAACGTAGCTGTGTACTTCCGCATTATCCTAAAATGGCGGGTAATGTGTGGTATGCATCTTAGCGGATTATCCGTAGTTTGCTTGTGGTGTTTTGCGAGTTTCTTGTGGTGTTTTCCGTGGTTAGAGTGCTGTAGCCTCGTTTTGTTCGGCCGCCATTTTTTCTCTCGCTTAGAGAATTTTTTAGTGTCTAAACGCTTTTATTTTTAGTTAAGTCAAGGTGTAAGTAGTTTTTTTGAGGTCCTGGATGCTTCCTCTTGCTGTAGGTAAGGTTGTATGTATGTGATGTGTGACTTTAGTGTGTTTTGGCTTTTTTCCTGTCCGCGGGTTGCGTCCGATTTTTGCGATGTCGTAATGTGTGGTAACGTGTCTCGTATGGTGTTTTGCAAGTTGCTTTTGATGTTTAGCGTGTTTAGCCTCGTTTTCGTTTTGTTCGGCGGCCATTTTTTCTCTCGCTTAGACAATTTTTTAGTGTCTAAACTCTTTTATTTTGAGTTAAATGAAGGTGTAACTTGGTTTTTTGAGGTCGTGGATGCTCCCTTTTGCTGTCGGTAATCTTTTTATGTATGTGCTGTGTGTATTTATTGTGTTTTGCTTTTTTTCATGTTCGCGAGTTGCGGGCGGTTTTTGCGAGGTCGTAATGAGTGTTTACGTGTCTCGTATGTTATTTGAGCTGCGCGGTAAAGTTTGCGAGGGTCGGAGTTGGTGTGTCGTGTTGTTTGCGTTATAAGGTAAAGTTTGCGAGGGTCGCAGTTGCTGGCAAGGAGCGCCTTTGGCGCTCCATGCCAGCAACTATGGCCCTCGCCCGCAGCCCTGCTATGCAAGGGGCGCGGCTCGCGCTCCATGCCAGCAACCGAGGCCCTCGCTTCGCAAGGGCCTCGTCGCTCGATCCCAGCAACTGAGGCCCTTGCCCGCAGCTACGCGAGCCCGCTAGCGTTAGCAACAACTTGTACGCTCACAACTATATATGTGATATATGTTTATATATATATATATATATATATATATATATATACATACATACATACAAACACACACATGTATATATGCAGTGGACCCTTGGTACTCAACTATTTTGGTATTCAATGCGTCTGATGAGCAAAAAATCTTGCAATAAAGCTTTCTTAGTACTCATTGTGCTTGCTAAAACCAATTTACATTACACTTTATGGAAGTTTGGTGCTCATTGTTATTGCCACTCAGCGCCTCCTGGAGCACCAAGGGGGGGGGGGGGGGGGCGGGGGTTGGGTGTGTATATATATATGCACACACATTTAGAGTATTGCAGTTTATAGTGATACCCTTTTTTTGGATGAATAGGTTCATAATAATAGCGATGAGCTTTCGAGAGATGTCTCTCTCATGTCTCACTTAATAAGGAGAGGTTAATCTCTCCAAAGCCTGTCACTATTATTATTAATATATTCGTCCAATAAAAATAAAAATGGTATCACTATACTGCAATACTCTGATTACATTTTATATATATATATATATATATATATATATATAATCAATGAATGAATGAACATTCTCTCAGTGAGCTATCTGAAAATTCCCAATACCTATCACACTCACATATGCCCTGTCACACTCACATATGCCCTGTCATACTCACATATGCCCTCTCACACCCACATATGCCCTCTCACACCCACATATGCCCTCTCACACCCACATATGCCCTTGCCCTCTCACACCCACATATGCCCTCTCACACCCACATATGCCCTCTCACACCCACATATGCCCTCTCACACCCATATATACCCTATCACACTCATATATGATGTCTGTCAGTGTCCCAGTCACTAAGTGCTGTACATATACATCATACACCTATACATCGTACACTCTGACAGAGGTCACATTGACTCTCCTTGCTATCTGTCTCCCACTTTCAGTATCACCCCATGCCCTTGTGTCACATATCTCACCCTCCCCTAGAAGGAGGATCCTCACGTCCCGCTTCATGGCTCCGGTGCGGTCACGCGAACCGCCAGTGACAGAACTCTCTCCGCTTCCGGTTTCCCTTGGCCTGGGTGGGCGTCACTTCCGCTACCTGGTGTCAATCAGGAACTACTGCACGCTTTGGGGTTGCTATGGTAATGTGAAAGGGCGCATCTTATGCCACACATGGTGACTGTAGTGGTACGTCCTCGTTTGTCACACACACCCACGTGTTGCACGTACCTGGCCAGGCCCTCGGCCGCGGCCCTCGCTACGCGTACGGGCCGTTGCCCACGCTTGCGGGCTCGCTACGCGAGCCCGCAAGCGTGAGCAACGGCCCGTACGCTCACAACTATATATGTGATTTTTGCTTTAATGCTGGATTATTTTGTCTTTGTTCCTACTAGGCATTGGCATACTTAGGTATTATGCTGCCCTAAACCATTCAGATTTGTATGCCCCACCGCGCCCAACTTGTAGTTCCTCCTTTTCCTCTCCATATCTCAAATCATGTCAGAAAGTGTTAAATATTACTGCATATAGATATTTATATGCATTTACAAACATATTTCATTATACTGCACTGCATCTTCAGGCAACCTGCTACCATCTGGAAATGTGCTGTCCTGGGCAGAAATACACAATTGCCATGAGGATTAGACACCAGGGAAGATTGGGAAGAAGGGCGGTTTCTATAAGATCTGTGTTCACTTATGTCAAATATCCAACTCTAAATATCTCTAAAAAGCATTTATTGTTCCTGTCTGGCATTCCTGCCAAAAAATATGACTGTGCTACATCCTTCACAAACATGTGAAGTTTTTACCAAACTCCAGAGGTCCCCTAAAGATCAGCATCTACTTAAAACCCCAATGATGTCTTCCTGTCATAGTACATGTTCAATACTGTTTAAGATTGGTAAGGCTGTAATTGTACTTAAATTGACCACTTAAAGAACCAAAAGATTTCTGTTTTGTCATGCACATGGACTGAGATATATTTATATAAATTACTTACCACCACTACAGTTCTTCTGTTGTGTGCCCCCTGCAAAACACAAGACGTTTTGAAAGCAAATTATTAAATCTTATTGATCAGTGTCCTTTAAGACATGAAGACTTATTGATTTATGGGCATTGAAAGAATGTTAATGCGCTCAGTCATGTATCACAATCTCTGGCATGCTTATCATAAGATCCTATTGTGACAACACAAAGTTCACAAAAGTTCAAAGTATTTTAAATGAGATAAACCATCGTAATTGCAGCTACCTTAGGGCTCACGCAAGACTTCCACCATTCAACCTTTTTTGTATTGGCTTTAACAAACTCATCCTCAAATTAAACTTGTTGAACTATATTAAAGAGCTCTTAGCGTCTTCCCAGTGCTTGACTTAGCCATACTTTTTAGGTATGCTCAAATTTTACTATATATATATGTATATACATATTTAATTTATGGTGGGCATAAAAACGATAGAAGCCCTCCATCGTACAGTAGTACAGTAGTACAACTTGTTTCCTGCTCAGAATTCTGAGAAATACAGTTATTACACTGCATTCTGGGCCAGGACATGCAAATGTGCCCATAAAGGAAGCAATCTTTAGAATGGTAATATATAATAAGAGCAAATCCTTTGTGGGCCCATTTGCATGTCCCTGCCCATGTACCCAGAATGCAGTGTAATAACTGTATTTCTCGGAAATTCTGAGCAGGAAACAGGTTTTTTAACTTGTTTATGACTTTCAAATGTGAAGACAAATGTACTATTTATTTACAGTACTACTGTACGGTGGAGGGCTTCTATCGCTCTTTTGTCCACCATATATTAAATTATTGTCGTGGTGAACTATCTACTCAAAATATCCCACGCTGATGATCGTCAGTAACCTTGTATATACAGGGAGTGCAGAATTATTAGGCAAATGAGTATTTTGACCACATCATCCTCTTTATGCATGTTGTCTTACTCCAAGCTGTATAGGCTTGAAAGCCTACTACCAATTAAGCATATTAGGTGATGTGCATCTCTGTAATGAGAAGGGGTGTGGTCTAATGACATCAACACCCTATATCAGGTGTGCATAATTATTAGGCAACTTCCTTTCCTTTGGCAAAATGGGTCAAAAGAAGGACTTGACAGGCTCAAAAAAGTCAAAAATAGTGAGATATCTTGCAGAGGGATGCAGCACTCTTAAAATTGCAAAGCTTCTGAAGCGTGATCATCGAACAATCAAGCGTTTCATTCAAAATAGTCAACAGGGTCGCAAGAAGCGTGTGGAAAAACCAAGGCGCAAAATAACTGACCATGAACTGAGAAAAGTCAAGCGTGCAGCTGCCACGATGCCACTTGCCACCAGTTTGGCCATATTTCAGAGCTGCAACATCACTGGAGTGCCCAAAAGCACAAGGTGTGCAATACTCAGAGACATGGCCAAGGTAAGAAAGGCTGAAAGACGACCACCACTGAACAAGACACACAAGCTGAAACGTCAAGACTGGGCCAAGAAATATCTCAAGACTGATTTTTCTAAGGTTTTATGGACTGATGAAATGAGAGTGAGTCTTGATGGGCCAGATGGATGGGCCCGTGGCTGGATTGGTAAAGGGCAGAGAGCTCCAGTCCGACTCAGACGCCAGCAAGGTGGAGGTGGAGTACTGGTTTGGGCTGGTATCATCAAAGATGAGCTTGTGGGGCCTTTTCAGGTTGAGGATGGAGTCAAGCTCAACTCCCAGTCCTACTGCCAGTTCCTGGAAGACACCTTCTTCAAGCAGTGGTACAGGAAGAAGTCTGCATCCTTCAAGAAAAACATGATTTTCATGCAGGACAATGCTCCATCACACGCGTCCAAGTACTCTACAGCGTGGCTGGCAAGAAAGGGTATAAAAGAAGAAAATCTATTGACATGGCCTCCTTGTTCACCTGATCTGAACCCCATTGAGAACCTGTGGTCCATCATCAAATGTGAGATTTACAAGGAGGGAAAACAGTACACCTCTCTGAACAGTGTCTGGGAGGCTGTGGTTGCTGCTGCACGCAATGTTGATGGTGAACAGATCAAAACACTGACAGAATCCATGGATGGCAGGCTTTTGAGTGTCCTTGCAAAGAAAGGTGGCTATATTGGTCACTGATTTATTTTTGTTTTGTTTTTGAATGTCAGAAATGTATATTTGTGAATGTTGAGATGTTATATTGGTTTCACTGGTAAAAATAAATAATTGAAATGGGTATATATTTGTTTTTTGTTAAGTTGCCTAATAATTATGCACAGTAATAGTCACCTGCACACACAGATATCCCCCTAAAATAGCTAAAACTAAAAACAAACTAAAAACTACTTCCAAAAATATTCAGCTTTGATATTAATGAGTTTTTTGGGTTCATTGAGAACATGGTTGTTGTTCAATAATAAAATTAATCCTCAAAAATACAACTTGCCTAATAATTATGCACTCCCTGTATATATATATATATATATATATATATATATATATATATATATATATATATGAGACTGACAAAGAGCATAAGTGGGTAAGCTCATATAGCTAGCTTTTAATTAAGAAAATATACGTTTTGATGTCTCTATCGGTCCTGATGTCAGGATTTTATGTGTAAGAGAAGTGTTTACATCTCTATAAGAGCAATATTTGCAGTTTAACTTGCAAATGTGCTAAGAGGAAGCAGTAGGTATCAAATACTAAAAGTGCCAATCATATACCAAACCTACTTCTTATTACCTCTGTCCTACTCCCTCACTGCAGTGGTCAACAGAAAAAAGCACACCCCTTCAGTCTCCAAAAAGGAAGTGGTGTTATAGAGAGAAATCTGGGGCCTTCTACAGACAAGCATTACTTGTTACAATTAAAATGTTCTCTAATAATAATTATATGTCTATAGCTTACCCAGATGTTAATGTTATGAGTCTGCTACATATGTCACAAAACATGTGAAGTTTTTTCTAAACTACAGTGTTCCTTTAATCATAACTATTTAGGATGTAATCCTACCCATAATTATTTTAATGAGCAAACATAAAAAAAAGTAAAATAACACTTGAATATCTAGCACATTCAAATGAAATTCGCAAACTGGTGAAGTACTTCTTCATTGGAACATGTAGTGGTATCCATAACTTATTGTGTGGGCAAATTACTTATTTGATGCAAGTAAATAAAAAGGGGGCATTTTAGCTTCCAACTAGGAAACATTTCGCACTTTTTATTAGAGTATTTCAGAGGGAAAGCTTGGCTCACAAGTTTTGTTTATTACTAACTATTTAGTTTTAAGGGTGTTTTTCGGCCACCACATATATTATAAAGTATATTATAAATATAGTTGTGTATCTTGCGATGTTGGTGACGTTTGCAATGTTGGTCACGTAGTTGCGTCCTTCGCAAAGCGAGGGACTCAACTACGAGCCTCGCAAAACGAGGCTCACCAGCAGCGCAGTACTTAGGCTGCAATGAGCGCCGAAGTACTCAGCGAGGCTCGCCAGCCCCGCACAGGTGTTCAAGCGCAAAACTCTAAAAACCCACCAAAAACAAAACAACATGTACAAAAAATTATAACACACTCACACACAGCACAGGGGGAGACACAGGAAGCCTGGGAGTGAGGTTGCAAGTGAATAACACCCAGATTTGGCGTTTTTTATCACTCGAAAATCGCCTAAGCGAGGAAAAAAATGGGGGACGAAAAAAGTTAAATTTCATAAACAGCATGAAAACGAGGCTCAGCAACGCAAGGCTCACCAAAATTACAAAATACACGACGCTGAAGACAGTAACACTTACACGAACAACGCCAGGGACGCGGGACTATAAAAATAAAACCAACGGCAGTCAACGTGCGCCACACAAACATTCAACACACACACAGAGGAGAAAGACACAGGGAAGGGACTGGGGGGAGATGCTGCAAAGAGACACATGGCCGCTCATTGCAAACAACGGGATGATCGCCGAAGGCGCTCATTGGAGGGCTCCAGACGCAAAGCGAGGGACGCCTGCAATCCTTGCAAAGTGAGGGGGGCAGTTGAAGCACGCAGGACTTAGGCTGCCACCAAAGGTGCTCAGAGGAGCAAAAGCCTCACATTGTGTGGCAAACAGCATTGACAGCCTTACAATTTTATTCTCGTCATTTTTGATGGGGAAGTTCCTAGTTATAAATATAATATAAAATTACTAGAGAGTTACTGGTCTGGGTACCTTAGACTGGATAATTCAGGCAAGTATGAGCATTGGCCTATTTCACCTATGTGAGACTATGAGGAAATATATTGTGATGGTTTGCCCCCAGAGGCCAGTGTGGACGCAGCGCTAGGAAGAGGACTAATCCCTGAGACATTATTATTTACACCAGGAGCTACGGAGTTAAGCTTGAGGTGTAATCAGGCCCAGCTGGAAGTTTCTTTAAAAGGCTTCCTGAAGCAACCAGCAGGGGGGTTTTCAGGCTGGGTGTGGACCCAGAGAGCTCCAGAGAGCGAGCGAGTGAGCACCAGAGAGCTCCAGAGAGCGAGAGAGCGAGCACCAGTGAGCTCCAGAGAGAAAGAGAGCACCAGAGACTGGGAAGCAAGTGTGCCAGAGCAGCAAGTGAAGCTGCCATTGTGGGATCAGGCTGTGTAACTACATCTGATTTAAAGGAGAACATTCGCTGCAAGCAGAAGAGGATCCATTGCAGCTAAGTGACTGGACTTAAAGGTACCACCCCTCTGTGATACAAAAGGTACTGTTTTTACCTGCAGGCCGATTAGCGGTCCCAGGGCTAGTCAGTGGCGTTCCTGCAAGTAAGTAAGCCTGTTTGAGTAGATGTTTATTTCATGCTGACCACAAGCTATGTTTATTTATATTATACCAACCACTTATTAAAGCCAGTAAAAAGCATACAAAGGCTCCAGAGTCCTCCATAAAGAGCACAAAAAGTTGCATAAACAGAGCGTTGATCCTGCCAGAAGGGGGCGCTCTGCCACAGGTGGTGTCAGAAGTGGGATGCTAAATTGTCTGTATTAAGAAGACAGCCCACCTTACAAGATGTCCATGGAGGAACTAGTGAAAGCCCTGGTAGATGCCACTACACGCCAGAAAGTGGGCGGAGCTTGTCAGCAGGAATGGCAAAAAGTAATTGCAGCGGACGGAGCCCATGCTGCAAAAGAGGGTAAACTAAGAGGTGCTGCTGCATGTTTTGGAGAGGTCACAGAGAAGTGGCGGCGACAAGCAGAGGAGGAAATAATCTGCCTGAGAGAGGCCACAGAGAAGTGGCAACAACAAGCAGAGGAGAGAATAATCGGCATGAGAGAGGCCACAGCTGCTCAGCAAGAGTTCAATAGAAAGTGGGCCATCCAGTTAACCCAGAATGAGGCTATACTGGAAAAATATAGAAAAGATGCGGCCAGAGTTAGAGCCAATTAACTTCTTTTGGAGCTGACAGAGGATGATGATGTGATCATATACCTCACCATTTTTGAGAGAACAGCCATTAGGGAGGCGTGGCACAAACGGTACTGGGTCAGCCTCATTGCCCCGTATTTGACGGGCGAAGCTCAGAAAGCTTATCTGAGCTTGAATGAAGAAAAGATAGGAAATTATGATGACCTCAAAGCTGAGATCCTTGCCAGAGTTGGAGTTACCCGGGATGTCAGAGCACAGAGAATCAGTACCCAGAAATATAAGAACAAAGAGAACCTGAGTTATAATAAGGAGAAGTTACAGTACAGAGGGGAAGTCTCACAATTTGGACAGGCCCCTACTTCTCTGTGGGAAAAATCTGATAATAGAAGATGGAATACCGAAGAAGGTAATGCCCATCTCTACCACAGGCCAGTGTACGGGTTCCCTGATGAGAGGATGAGGAAAGACTCCCAGAATGAACAGAAGGCGTACTTTACAGCCAGCATAAAGGCGCTGGGGGTGCAACAAGCTAGCCGGAGAAGTGCTCCTATACTTCAAGCACACGAGAAAGGTGTGACTGGCATGACAAGGAGAGATTTCCATTCAAATATTATGGACACCCCATTGGAGCTTGGCGTTGAGAAGTCATTTGATGATATTGTCAAAGATAGACAAGCAAGGAACTGGCGGGCTGACAGAGGAGCCGGCGCAGAGACGGCAGGAGCCGTCGCAGAGACGGCAGGAGCCGTCGCAGAGACGGCAGGAGCCGTCGCAGAGACGGCAGGAGCCGTCGCAGAGACGGCAGGAGCCGCTGATGAGACTGCAGAGAAAGTGGAAAAGACTGCAGGAACAGCTGATACGGTGAAAGAGACCGATGAAACGGCATACACGATTGCTGGGAAAATAACAGAAACCGCTGAAAAAGAGATGGCAAAAGAGACAGAGGAGTCTGGAAAAGACCTTTTGTCCCTGAAGCAAGCTAATGATGATTTAAAAGCAACTAAAGTTGTGAGCCAAGAACAAGGAAAAAGGGACAGACACAGTCACCTGCCCGGGGTGAATACTCCTGAGGTGTCTAGACAAAGAAAGTGCCTGATAAAGATCTCTGATTCAGAGAAAGAAGAGATCAAACAAATGAATAAAGCCAGTGTTTTTACAAAAGAAGAAGTAACTGGAAGCCTTTCTAAAGAGAAGACAGATGGTCAAGTTACTACTAAAAGGAAGGGTTATCCGGAAGATGCCTAATGATATTCCTGAATGGAGAAGGAAGACTTCGTTGGAAGACTACAGAGTTTCCTACAGGAGTAAGTTACAGATGCCTAGATGGAACCAGAGGAGGAGTCCTCTCAGGTATAAGCTGAAAGAATCCGTTGTGTGGGAGCTGCAGCACAAGGATAAACAGGAGAGGCCAGATCTCCTCCCTAATTATGCATCTCAGAGAGAAGGAGAAATCACCATTTCCAGCTCTCAGCCACAAGAGATAGAGGAATCCTGTAAACAGAGGAAAGCAACTGTAATACAGAGGGAGCTGCTATTTCATGCTCCACAAATACAGAGAATGGCCAATTCATCTGATATGAAGAGACAGTTGGTTCAGTGTGATGCATCTCCAGAAGAGACTAACACTGACCTCCAGAACCTGTGTACTCAAGACGCTACATTAAATGCAGAACGATGTTCGCAGGAAGCTCATGAACCGGTAGGAGAATCTATACCGACTTCCGAGCCAGAAGAGTCCGCAATGCATGAGCCAATCGCAGAACCACCAAAATCAACCCAAGTGCCTGAGAGGTCTGCTCATATGAATGAGCATCCCATAAATGAAGAGTCTTCTGATAGTGGGGAACAGGTTATGGACACTCATGATTCACAGACCATATCAGCTGAAACTGTATCATCAGAACAGTTATCTGAGACTGTATGCACAGGAGAGAAAGAGTCTCATGAAGAAAAATTGGCAAATGTGCAATTAACAGAGCAGAAGACACCAGATATAGATTTAGGTAAACAAAGAGATAAACATGAATCAGGACAAGATGGTCAGGGGGTAGAGACATTCCAGAAAGAAAATGAATCTTCTTCTAACCCTGAGGTTGTGAATAGTGACTCGGCAACAAAAGTGCATGACCCATCTGCCCAAAGCATTTCTGAAGAACAAGTAATCCATAATGACCACTCTATTAAAGAAGAAAATTTAGAAAATGGTCATGGAAAGCTGGACGCCTTGGAGGCAAAGCTATTAGAGAAGTCACTAAAAGAAGAAATAAAATGGGTGAAGGCCGAGGATACAGAAAATAAAAATGTTGTACAGGAATTCAGGATACAAGAGGCTACTAAGAAGTATACTAGCCTATCTGTTGGTCGTCAGCTGGACGTTGCTAAACAGCTGGAGATATTCCAGGAAAAACAAGAGCCTGAGAGCTTCTTTCTAGCAAAGACAGAGAATATGCCTACTCTGCACAGAGAGAAAGATAAAGTACAGACCCAAGAGCAAGACGCAGCCGTGAGAGGGGGCCTAGCTTTGGAGTCTATAGCGGATCCTGGACCAGAACAGAAGCAAGGTGCTTGTATGAAGCTCATACGTTCTGGTGAGAATTGTCAGCCAGACAATAGGAGCACCTGGAATAAAGGGAGCCAGGAACAGAGGGAAGAAAGACAGCCCAGGAAGTTGCTGTTGTATAATGAAGTTGAAAGGGATGCTACTGATGAGCCTACAGGGGGAGAATTGGAGACCCTACAGAATGAACTGAGAAAAAAAGCAAGACAATCTCAAGAGGTCACAAAATTTGG
Source organism: Discoglossus pictus (assembly GCA_027410445.1). Taxonomy (NCBI): domain Eukaryota; kingdom Metazoa; phylum Chordata; class Amphibia; order Anura; family Alytidae; genus Discoglossus; species Discoglossus pictus. Next base: position 346,566,960 of record CM050167.1, on the reverse strand, counting down.
CCAAGAATTGTACTCGGCGAGGGCAGCTGACTCTCTGATATTTGAGCCCTACACTAAACCCCATCAGGTTGTAAGGAGGGAGCGACTAAGTGATCTGCTTGATACCCCACAGAAGTCGCTTGGACATGAAGTGAATAAGCTGGCATTCAGTCGGCTTCTGAAACTGGAGAAGGAGGACCAGACCCTGCTAAGCACTATAGAGGAGCTAAGAAATGCCCTGGGATCTACTGAGGACATTGCCACAAAGGCCCTGCAAATGGAGACAGAAAACCAAAGACAGAGCATTCAGAGCAGCCAACATCTGAGTGATGACCTAATGAAGGAGAAATCCCAGCTGGAAAAGATCATAGAGACGCTTCGTGAGAACTCCGTGAGACAAAGATCTCAAATTGATGCTGAAGCAAGGATGAAAGATATTGAAAAAGAAAATAAAATTCTGCACAAATCTATTAAAGAGACTGCAGAGTTGAGAGCAAAGAGAGAACATTTAGCAGACGAATTAAAAGAGAAAGTAGAAGCCAAGATGGAGGGTGAACTGGCAAACTGTAGGCCTCGCATTAATGATTCAAAGAGGATAAGTCAGAGCCGCAAGAGTGAGATGATGGATCTAGAAGAAAAGATATATCGGGTGGAAGATAAGGTCACTGAAACCCATAATATCTGTGATTTACCCCCAGGGAAGAGACGGTATGGAGAAGTGCGTTCTCATACAGTAGTACGACAAGTACTTTTCAAGGGTCCCTGGAGGAGGGCACTCGGAGTGACGGGCGCGCCGGTGTCCTACCCACGATGTATGGGCAATGTCCCTGGCGGTGCGAAGAAGAGAGCGCTTCAAGATGAGAAAGCTGATAAAGCAGACGCTTCAGCACTATTGGGAAGGTCTTACTGGCGCAAGAATGGCCGGACGGTAGGATGGTGGCATACACGGCCTCTCGGCGTTGTCGCTCAACCCTATGGTGTCGAGCTGAGGGGGAGGAGATGTGATGGTTTGCCCCCAGAGGCCAGTGTGGACGCAGCGCTAGGAAGAGGACTAATCCCTGAGACATTATTATTTACACCAGGAGCTACGGAGTTAAGCTTGAGGTGTAATCAGGCCCAGCTGGAAGTTTCTTTAAAAGGCCTCCTGAAGCAACCAGCAGGGGGGTTTTCAGGCTGGGTGTGGACCCAGAGAGCTCCAGAGAGCGAGCGAGCGAGCAAGCGAGCACCAGAGAGCTCCAGAGAGCGAGAGAGCGAGCACCAGTGAGCTCCAGAGAGAAAGAGAGCACCAGAGACTGGGAAGCAAGTGTGCCAGAGCAGCAAGTGAAGCTGCCATTGTGGGATCAGGCTGTGTAACTACATCTGATTTAAAGGAGAACATTCGCTGCAAGCAGAAGAGGATCCATTGCAGCTAAGTGACTGGACTTAAAGGTACCACCCCTCTGTGATACAAAAGGTACTGTTTTTACCTGCAGGCCGATTAGCGGTCCCAGGGCTAGTCAGTGGCGTTCCTGCAAGTAAGTAAGCCTGTTTGAGTAGATGTTTATTTCATGCTGACCACCAGCTATGTTTATTTATATTATACCAACCACTTATTAAAGCCTGTAAAAAGCATACAAAGGCTCCAGAGTCCTCCATAAAGAGCACAAAAAGTTGCATAAACAGAGCGCTGATCCCGCCAGAAGGGGGCGCTCTGCCACAATATCAACGTTATATTTTGAAGGTCCACTGCAGTTATATTTTTACAATTTTCCATTTAGAAGAACTACACATAAATACACAACATGTTTATAAAAAAAAATACAGCTTCTATTTTTGTTATCTTTTACATGCAAATATCCTGCTGTAGATCTACCATTTTGGCTTCAGCAGTGTAAGTTCCTGAGATGGGAGACGACTTTCAATACACAGGGCGTGCCTGTCTACACAGTCGAAATGTGGCAGGTACATCTACGAGTGGTAAAGTGATTAAGTGAAGCTCATTTCTTTACAAGGATGCCACCACCAGAGAAAGCAACAGGGAACCACAGGCAAGAAAGCAAAATGGAGCCATGCAGTAAAGAATTACATAAAAACATTTTGCCCATTTTGCCTACGCTTGTTCTCACATGAGTACACACACACACACACGTACACATACATAAATTAAGACAAAGGCAAAATACAAACCAGTAATGGCTTCTAAAAATGTTGATGGTTCATTTTCTATTTTTTCAGAGAATGTGCTCCTGTAAATGAAAAAGAGTGTGAATGATTACAATTAGTACTACATATTATGAGTTCTAGTAAACTACACCACATCAAAGAACTTATTATTAACTTTTATTTGTAACACGCCAACAATTTCCAGAACGCTGTACAGGGGGAGAGATCAGGGAAAAATACAATTACCGTATTTATCGGCGTACAACACACACTTTTTCTCCCTGAAAATAGGGGGCAAATGATGTGTGCGTGTTATACACCGATATCTCTCTACCCCCCTGTGTCTCTCTAACCCCCCGTGTCTCTTTCCCTCCCCCCTCCTCATCCTAAACCCCCCTCCTCAACCTAAAACCCCCTCCTCAACCTAAACCCTCCTCCTCAACCTAAACCCCCCTAAATACCTCCCCCTCTCCGTTTCCCCTCACTTACCTGCTTTTGCTCCGGCCTCTGCTCCTTCTTGACCAGGCGCGCATGTGACGACACATGCGCGCCACGTCATTAGCATATACCGGGTGTTAAAACAGTTTACAAAAGTTTACTCAGAAATTGCTGCTATCTGGGAAACCAAGAAACTCCCCCCATCCTCATCCTCCTTCCTCAACCCCCCTATACTCAACCCCCTCCTAAACCCCCCTCCTCAACCCCCTGCCGGCACCCGGTATATGTTAATGGCGTGGCGCGCATGTAACGTCACATGCGTGCCGGGTCAAGAAGGAGCGGAGGGCGGAGCAGGAGGAAGGTAAGTGAGGGGAAAGGGAGAGGGGGAGGTATTTAGGGGGGTTTAGGATGAGGAGGGGGGTTTAGGATGAGGAGGGGGGTTTAGGTGGAGGAGGGGTGTGAGGAGGGCGGTTGAGGAGGGAGGTTGAGGATGAGGAGGGAGGTTTAGGTTGAGGAGGGAGGTTGAGGAGGGGGGTTGAGGTTGAGGAGGGGGGTTGAGGTTGAGGAGGGGGGTTGAGGTTGAGGAGGGGGGTTGAGGAGGGGGTTGAGGATGAGGAGGGGAGTTGAGGAGGGGGGTTGAGGTTGAGGAGGGGGGATGGGGTTGAGGAGGGGGTTGAGGATGGGGGGGGTTGAGGATGAGGAGGGAGGTTGAGGATGAGGAGGGAGGTTGAGGAGGGGGTTGAGGTTGAGGAGGGGGGTTGAGGTTGAGGAGGGGGGTTTAGGAGGGGGTTGAGGATGAGGAGGGAGGTTGAGGTGGGGGGTTGAGGTTGAGGAGGGGGGTTGAGGTTGAGGAGGGGGGGTTGAGGATGAGGAGGGGGGGTTGAGGATGAGGAGGGGGGGGTTGAGGATGAGGAGGGGGGGTTGAGGATGAGGAGGGAGGTTGAGGATGAGGAGGGAGATTGAGAAAGGGGGTTAAGGTTGAGGAGGGGGGTTAAGGTTGAGGAGGGGGGTTGAGGTTGAGGAGGGGGGTGGAGGAGGGGGTTGAGGATGGGGAGGTTGAGGAGGGAGGTTGAGGATGAGGAAAGGTTGAGGTTGAGGGAGGGGGGTGGACGTTTTTTTTCCTGAAATTTCCTTTTTAAAATGAGGTGCGTGTTATATGCCGATAAATACGGTATATATATATATATATATATATATATATATATATATATATATATATATATATATATGTGTGTGTGTATTTTTATTTTTTTATAACCCCCCCCAAAAAAAAAAAAAAAATATATATATATATATATATATATATATATATATATACATTACTGTTATTATAGCTCCAAATAATATTTGGACACAATTTAAAAAAAAAATTATGTTAAATATGATCAAATATTATATGGTGAGTAATTTGTAACAGCTTAATAGGTGCTTTTACCTAAAAATAAAATATAAAACACTAGCTAAGTATCCTTATTAGTATCAAGAGTATCAATACAAGCATTCTCACTAGAGACAGGGTGGAACATTAACTCTTCAAAAACTCATGGGCTAGCAAGGCTAGTAAGGGCTAGGGTGGGAATTTGTTTATTTGAAATGAATGTATTTACATATACTAATTTACTTACTCCCCATCCCACCAGACTATGGTGGGCCCCTAAGTCCCCATCATGTATTACGTAAAACCCACACTGCTATTACTAATACACTTGGGGCCTCATTCAATTGCGATTTGGTCAATTGAATAGGGCTCTAAATAAGCACATAGCATATTTTTTTTACAGAAGTTTTTAGTTAGTAAAGACTTTGGTTTTTGATAGAAGTTCACTAACTAAAAATGTATTTAAAAAAAATATGCTATGTGCTTATTTAGAGCCCTATTCATTTGGCCAAATCGCAATTAAATGAGGCCCTTGGAGTGGAGGGAATAGATGGCCGACAGTTATGAAAGGGGTACCGGTGACTGCTGTTTGATTTTTTATTTTTTTCCCATTTTTCCCAATTTTTTTTTACATTTTAATGAAAGTTGGCCTTTAAGATTAAATGGGTTACTTATTACAATAATGTATTTACAAATGTATTTTGTTTTGCTGTGAATTCCACAAAGGGTTAAAGGTAAAGTTTGGCCCATTTAAGGACAAGCGAACATCCGATATGGTTCCCTGTTCACCTCAGATTCGTGCTGTACTTGTATACAATACGTGCAATTAAAGTTATATTCATGGAACAAAGTTTCACATCTACCACTAAAACTTGGAACTTTTAATGATTTAGATGAAAATAGCCCTCTTGTAAATAAATAGCAACCTCATGTTTACTGAAACAATATCTTGGACAAAATAAACGAAAATGTAGGAGCTAAACCAGACAGTTTGGATTATAAATGCAATTTGGTAATCAAATGTTATATTTCACAATCAAGAAATCTATTCTTGCATATGGATTGAATGTCAACATATATATCAAGAATTGGAATTCTCATTGTTATTTGCTAAAATAATATAAATATGTTTAAATGAAATACTCTAAGAGCAGACAGAATGATTGTTTATTTGGTATGTAATACTGTTCAGTCAGCCAACATTTGGATAACTATATCATGCTATGCATTGGAAAAACCAGAGGGACGATTATTGTAACTAGATTTGTCCTGTACATGATGAAACACACATGCAAGAAACAAAATATCTGTCTCGTTCTGAAATATATGATATTCTGTAATTCATCAGAAAAATAGATATAATTTAAAATTGTGACAGCCTATGAACATTTGAACTGGGGAAAATTACAAGTTACGAACAATATGGAAAATGATGAAATTTAGACTCTGTATAGTCATAAACCATGTTACTATCTGAAACCTAGATAAGAGCATACAGAAATATAATACCAACTGATAACGTTAACATAATATTGGCTCTTAATTGTGTGTTTATGGAATAAACATAAAGATAAGATGTTTAATTGATAACAAGTTTAGTTAAATATATTTTATAACTACCTGCACAGGTCCAAGTCAGTGCAAGACTAGGAATGACTGTAAGATAGTACTAAGGATATCCTCAAGAATGTAAGCAGGGTCCTTAACTCTGTTGCACTAAACTGCCCATTTCCTTTATATGGTATTTCTACAAGCCTTATAATTTATTTGTATGTATTTTTTTATGTGTCTATTGTACCCAGTCTTTTATTGTACCTTGGTAAATAGAGTACAGAAAATGCTGGCACTTATAAAAAATAATAATTATAATAACAATAATTAAAAAAATTGGGTGCCCAAAAAAATAATGCGACTTTATCACGTGGGTACTACATTCACCACTCATCTGCTGCACCATTCTTAGTCTTAATTGGCTATTCATGTTCCATCTAATTACTAAATCTCGCTAATATTCACCGCACCCTAAGTCCTTGACTCCAAATTCTCCCAGCTCTGCCTCTATTCCACATCTGTAAAATACCCTACCTCGATCCGTCATACTTTCTCCAAGCTTTCAGTGCATTAAAAGATTGATGAAACCTCTTCTTCACAGTGATGCGTATTACCTACCCGTTATAAACAGCTCATATATTTGCCTTGTGTTTATATAAAAGAGCACGCTTAAAACATGACTTTCTTTTCTTTGGAAATGCAGCTTTACAGCACTGTAACATCAACATACTCTTATCTGGGAGTTTTAGATGATGACAGCAGGGTTATCCAACCTTATCATATGAGCAAGCATACTGGAAAATTGAAGCATGTTTGCCATCTATAAGTCAACTGAAAGCTTGGTTAGTATAGTAGGGATCCTGCACAAGGTGTTGCAAAATGCATTTCTGGTTCAGACATAGATAATACCGTGTTTTGTTCAGGGCAGCAGGGGCCATGTAGCTGGAGTGTTGCATCGTGGTCCTGTGCTAGGTTGGACAATCAAGGTCTAGAGGGACTAGAATGTTTCTCCATAGGTAGAGTGCCTGGGAACTTTGTGTCTGAATGTAAATCTATTTCACTACAGTAAAGCATATCTTTTAAGTCAAATTCTGCAAACTGTTTCACATGTATAAAATGTGATCTAAGCATTGTGCCTGCAAACGATAAAAAAAAAAGAATTCCTACTGCCAAATTTATTTTCACATTTCCATTGCAAATTTCATCTGTAACACGTACTCCTTACACCTATTCCTATGAGCAGCATCGGGAATGTCATGCAAATGTTCTGGCTGCCCAGATATATATACACATTATGGGCCTCATTCTATTATCGGCCATAGGAGCTGCGGGGCCGCAAGGACCGTCCGCAAGCTATTCGGCTATTCTATTCCCCTCCGGCCGGGGGTTCCGGCAGGCTTGCGGCCGGCGCCTTGCTATCTCTTGCGGCCGCTCGCGCCGGAGGAAAGCCTTTGATCTAAAACGGCCGCAAGAGTTTCGGCCGCAAGAAAAGCTCGGTTGCTATTCTATTGCTCCGGGAACCCTGTCTGCAAGGCTAAAACCGAGCCGAAGCTTACTTGCAGCAAACAGGTCCCGCTAGCACCAATAAGCACATAAAATAGCCCAAATAAAGCCATCCTGCACTTTGAGGAGACTATAAAGAGATTGTAGGTGTTAGCAAAAATAGCACAACATTCCCCTATACTCAAATCCGTAAAAACACATTTTTAATAAATATGTCAAATATCCATGGAAAAAGTCCAGAGAGCTTGGAGCACCTCAGACCTGGCCAGGCTGCGGCCGGAAAATAAACAGTTAATGTAAACTCGGATTTGGGCTGATGTGCAAGCTTGAGAGGGGGTTACTATTAATCCTCATGTCCCCCAATATGATCCCTAGCATTTACAAAGATTTACAGTGCTGTCTTGAATTTATATTTGACTTTAAAAATTTTGGAGCTTACGGCCGGTTCCAAGATATGCGGCCGGCCGTAAGGGGAGATCCTTGCGGGGCCGTATAATAGAATTGCGAGGTAACAGAACCCCCGCAAGGAATCGAAGCCTTACGGCCGATTTACGGCCGATAATAGAATGAGGCCCAAAGTATATAGATATATATTATATATATATACATACATAGTGTGTGTGTATGTATATATGTATATATATGTATGTGTATATATCAGCTCCATCGGTACTGATGTAGCAATTGTTTCTGTTATGCCTGCAGTATGGTGAGCAGGAACAACCATTTCTCCTCTACCGTGATCTTCATTTTAGTAGCATAAAAATTAAACCCTACAAGTATTAATAGCCAGAAAATTAATTTTCGAACCTCATTAAAAATACTTAAACAGAATGTATCCAGAGTAAACTGTCCACATTTATTACATTTGCAATGTGACAAAAGGGGGTGCATACACATTCTAAAAATGCCATACGGTGGTTGGTTTAGTATACGAGGGATATAGTAAACGATTTAAACAAAATCTAAAACAGAGTACTTTAAAATTGTTCCTATTATCGGTTAAAATTGAAAAAGTTTGAATCCTGTCGCCCAGTAGTATTCAGATATATCAACCTGCTTGTTGTAAATCCCAAGTTAATTACAGGAAAATATGTCAGGGTTTTTAGTTGGCCTCAATTATTGCATAATATAAACACTTTATAAATAACTTTCTAAAATTATCCACCAAAAATAAGTGGGAGGTTTTTAATAAAACATTTACTCAACTCATTATTGCTAGTGTTTCGATTTTCTTATTAATCTTACCACACAACTGTAAAAAACAAGCATTAAGTAGGACATTGATGAAGCTCAGGTGAAACACATGTCAGGCATAACATCACTTCCTGTAGATGTAATCATGGCCTGATTTATAACTAGGTGAACAAAGCAGCTGTTTAGGGGCAACTCCCTTTGCATAACAATACATTTCAATTTCAGTTTTTTTATGTTTCACACATAGACCCTGCCTCCTCTAGTTGCCATGGGCAGGCTCTTTGTTTGAGGAGGTGGGTGTGAACTAGGATTACACCTTCTCAAATTTGATTATTTAGTAAAAAACAGTATATCTTGCCTTCATCCATAAGAGGAATCATTTTTTTTTTGTTACAATATTTTGTCAGTGCCTGTATCTATGTGAATATGGACATTCTCCAATTTCCTGCCCACTGTTTCATTTTCCATCAGATAAACGGTACTTTTAGAGAGTTCTTTACATATGTACTTGCACAAAACTTTATTATACTACTTCCCTTAAAATCAATAAAAAATATTTTGTAGAAAACAATAATTTTAAGGAATTGATAAAGCTCTTAAAAAAGGAAATATAATACATAGAACAAAATACACTAGCCCTCTCCAATAGATAATTACATTGAAATTGTAATTAACAAATAGATACAAATTACATTATATTAATTATATTATGAACAGTTTCTTGTGTATGGACAAAGTAATTTAGTAATGTACAGTATGTGTTAAATATGCACCAAGGAATAAAGTAGTATTTATATTTACATTTATTTCATACATGCATAATCTCACACATATGTTTATTTCTGCCCGATAATAATAAGCAACCTGATCTATTTCAAAGTGTAAGTACGAATAGGAGGATTTGATTTTAATGTTTTTCTGAAAATCCAAACAATAGCCATATTGAGGTTAGTAAAATTTGTTATTATGTATCTTCAACTTATTTTTGGTGGAACTTTGTAGAAAGTTTATTTAAAAGTATATGAAAATGTATGAATGCATAGAGGAGAATCAGTAGGATATGAAAACATTTTTGCATGGGAAAAAATCCTAAAATAAACATTAATAAACTTACCCTAAAGTTTGTATAATTTCTTCAATATTTAGGCAGTTGATTTTGGGATGGTACACCACTGAAAATCCAAACTAAATTATCCAAAAATTCATAATTAGTTGTGGCCAATCAGTAGTAGCTATAACATTGAATTTGTTTTCCTCTTAATGGCTGAGACAAAGCTGCTCGTGAAGCTGACAGTTGACTCACTAGGACACAACTCTGCACAGCTCATTAGCTAGGAAGCTTTGCTTATATAGGTGCCTTAGGGAAATTTCTAATTTGAAATTGAATTACTGAATTACAAATATACATAATTCCTCAATAAAATTATCTGATATGAGATATGCCAAATCAAACAAACTTTGCCTTGCAAAAGTATTCACCCCCTTGAATTTTTACCTATTTTGTTACATTACAGCCTTAAGTTCAATGTTTTGTTAATCTAAATTTTATGTGATGGATCAGAACACAATAGTCTAAGTTGGTGAAGTGAAATAAGAAAAATATATACATAAAACTATTTTTTTAGAAATAGAAAACAGAAAATTGGCATTTGCGTATGTATTCACCCCGTTTGTTATGACGCCCATAAAAAGCTCTGGCGCAACCAATTGCCTTCAGAAGTCATATAATTAGTTAAATGATGTCCACCTGTCTGCAATCTAAGTGTCACATGATCTGCCATTACATATACACACCTTTTTTGAAAGGACACAGAGGCTGCAACCCTAAGCAAGAGGCACCACTAACCAAACACTGCCATGAAGACCAAGGAACTCTCCAAAGTAAGGGACAATGTTGTTGAGAAGTAGAAGTCATGGTTAGGTTATAAAAAAATATCCAACTCTTTGATGATCCCCAGGAGCACCATCAAATCTATCATAACCAAATGGAAAGAACATGGTACAACAGCAAAAATGCCAAGAGACGACCGCCCACCAAAACTCAGGCAAGGAGGGCATTAATCAGAGAGGCAGCACAGAGACCTAAAGTAACCCTGGAGGAGCTGCAGAGACTGGAGTATCTGTACATAGGACAACAATAAGCCGTACGCTCCATAGAGATAAGCTTTATGGCAGAGTGGCCAGAAGAGAGCCATTGCTTTCAGCAAAAAAAAAAAAAAACTTTTGAGTTTGCGAAAAGGCATGTGGGAGACTCCCAAAATGTATGGAGGAAGGCGCTCTGGTCTGATGAGACTAAAATTGAACCTTTCGGCCATCAAAGAAAACGCTATGTCTTGCGCAAATCCAACACATCACATCACCCAAATAACACCATCCCCACAGGGAAACATGGTGGTGGCAGCATCATGCTGTGGGGATGTTTTTCAGCAGCCGGGACTGGGGAACTCATCAGAGTTGAGGGAAAGATGGCTGGTGCTAAATACAGGGATATTCTTGAGCTAAACCTGTACCACTCTGTGTGTGATTTGAGGCTAGGACGGAGGTTCACCTTCCAGCAGGACAATGACCCCAAACACACTGTTAAAGCAACACTTAAGTGGTTTAAGGGGAAACATGTAAATGTGTTGGGTCAGTCTTAAACATTGCTGTTCACAATTGCAAACCATCCAACTTGAAGGAGCTGGAGCAGTTTTGCAAGGAGGAATGGGCAAAAAACCCAGTGGTAAGATGTGGCAAGCTCATGGAGACTTATACAAAGCGACTTGTGATTGCCGCAAAAGGTGGCACTACAAAGTATTGACTTTAGGGGGGTGAATTGTTATGTACATTGACTTTTTCTGTTATTTTGTCCTATTTGTTGTTTGCTTCACAATAATTTAAAAAAAATATATATATATCTTCAAAGTTGTGGGCATGTTCTCTAAATTAAATGATGCAAATCCTCAAACAATCCATGTTAATTCCAGGTTGTGAGGCAACAAAACACGAAAAATGCCAAGGGGGGTGAATACTTTTGAAAGGCACTGTATATATACCAGCTACAGACCCTGACATAGTTTCCTCTAATTACCTGGGGACATACAACAAGCTGTTTGATGACTACTGTTGTGCAAAAGATTTAAAACTGTTTAAATGTTAACAGTCCTAGGAATCATTTTAGATTTAGTTCTAATAAAAGTTACATTTTAAAGATTTACTATATCCCTCATGTACTAAACCAATCTCAATATGACAAACATTTCTTAGAATGTGTGCGCTGTTAAATAAGTTCTTTTTCTTCTCAGCTGCAAAAAGTATTCATACCCAGCTTACCGAATTGTAGATCTTAGACTTGTAGATTTGTTTTTCAGCAGCTGAAAATGTTCAAGTAGCCCTGCAAGAAGCCAATGCATTGCTGATACTGATCCAAGCTTCTGCATTGGGTCGGCTGTCTGATAAAGTTCATTTATCAAAGCCCCAAGGTTAGCGGAGTTGGAAGGGTAAAGCTGTAAGAAAAATAATAATATTTGCAACTGAACTGTGAATGAAAACATGCCTACTTATCTTAACTTATCTTAGCTCTTCTCGTATTGAGGTATTTTTTTGGATTTTCTTTTTACATATATTTTAAATAATATTTAATAAATTTTGATTTCACTATAATTGATTATATGCATTTTACTCTTCATTTAATTCTGAAAAGCCCTGTTTACGCCCAATGGTGACTTGGTAGTGTTGTATTCTGGAAGATAGGCTAAGACCATGTCCACTAAAGTGAGATTCCCACTGCCAATGTCTTGAACCTACAAGCTGACAAAATAAACTGAACTTTATGGAGATGGAGCTACCACATTTTTATCATGCATATAATGTGTTTGTATCTCTGTATTGTGTTTTTATGCAGTTTTATTTAGTTTCTTAGTTTTGTTTCATAATTGTTTTGTAAGACCAGTTGAATCGTGGACCACTTAAATGGCTCTTCAGAGTTTATTTTGCATGAAAATGATGGATTCCAAATTAAGAACAGTCTGATCCTGCCCATATCTCTCTATTGGGAAAATTTTATTATAGTTATCAGACTCTCTGACACTTCTGGACATATATTAAGAGCCAATTACTGCTCATGTAATTAATAATATTACAATACAATTTTCAAAGCATTTAAAGGACATTGCAAAATAAAAATAACAATGGAAACTTTGAGCCTCATTCAATTCGAAGGCTGCATCACGCAGTATACCGGCCGTATACCTGCTTGAACTCTGCTACAATAACGGAGCGATTCAATTGAACAAGCCCGCAGGTTACAGGGCCGAAAGCAGACACTGTAAACTATACACTCGTATGTAGCATTTGAGGACATCACATGATCAATTAAGCAAGGCCGTAACTATCCATTTAGGAACAGCCAATAGAAAATTAAACTGTCATCATTACGGCAGTATATGGTTACATGTCAATCAATTCGCGTTTAGCGGTCCGATAGGCGATCAGACTTGCAAAACACAAAATAATAAAAATGAATGCCGATACTGATCTAGTCCATGTGGGTGGCCTGTTATTAACTCATTGATTACCGAGATCAATATAACCCTGAAATGAAATCTAAAATAAAATGATTTTTTATTGCCAATTTGAGAGCTTGAGACTGTTGTGCAATTAATTCTAATGTCTTTCATCGCTTTCCCTGTCATTTACAGTGCAGTATTGATTTTTATTTGCTTTTATAGTGCTATGGATATGTCTTTAACCCCCTTGCGGATCCTCTCTAGTACCCGTAGAATTTTCTTCTACATTTGCCGTTTACGGGCGTGAAAACATTTGCGGGCTTGATGAATTATAGCAATTGAATAGCGATTTGCGATTGTAACACTTGCGGGTTTGATAGATCAAAGGCTTAGATGGGGTGTAAGTTAACAACTGCAAGGATTTCAAGCCCGTAACACGTAAGCCATTTTTGTTTTGCAAAAAACGCCAGTTGAATAGCAAATTAAATTACAGGCTCCATTACAAGCTCCAGTAATTTACAATTGCTCAATTGAATGAGGCTCTTTATGTCTATGAGCATAATTAATCAGGAAAAAATAAGAAACTAGTTTTTATTAGAAAAAAGTTGGATCTGTCTGCAGGACCCTGGAGGGATTCATGATTCAATGGTGAAAGTTGTGTGCGTGAAAAATGAGTTTACATTTTTGAAGAGTTATGGTTGTACTCAGTCTCCTTTTGGGCCAGTGAGGGGGGAAGGAGTGGGGCATCTAAGTCTTATCTAGTTACTTCTGCCTGTTCCTTCCTTCACTTCTACACCCATTCCTCCACTGATAACTACAAATACACACACCCATCATCCAGCTCTTAGGATGTAATGTAGCAAACACAAAATGGATTCCTGTACTCATAAACAGAGTCTTCAAAAATTCAGATTTTCCCAAAAACGTTTTATGTCCATGGCTTAGACAGCTGCTAGTTTGGTACATACTCGACAAGCAAGTGTCTTTTATTGAACTGCAGTGGTCTATTATTATTGAACTACATATGTGATTAGTCTCACGAACCAGTAAAAGCAATAAGATTTTTACATATGTTAACTGTAAAAATGGAAACTGCATTGCAAATTTATACTAAACAGAAAAAAGTGTATGTTAATGAAACAGCATCTTTAATACGTCTCAAAAAGATTTATTTGTCAACCAGACAGTAGGCCATGCACAAAACTACCTTTGCATTAAATCACTCACATTTTACGAATTATTAATCAAACCCACATGGATGTTGATATGAATCTTCACAATAAGGGTATATTCAGGATAAATAATAAGAATACTGCAAAGCTTTCAGTTATCAGATAAGTAAAAACATCTGTAGATATGGCTTGATACAATAGTTGTAACCTATTTAGATGATCTGTGGTCCAACATGGACCTTAAAATATGTTGGTGTAACCCATACTGCAGTTTGTACATATTTTAGTATTTACATGTTCTGAAACGGTTCCAACATTGAATGCTGTTTCAGTCTACCAAAGATTATGTAAGAGAGTATGGGGTTGATATAACATTTACCTTACAACTGTAGGGTATTCTGTATATAAAATAGCACACAGAAAATACATCTCCACATATAAGACAAACACTTCCACAAAAAACATATTATACATTTAAAATTATATGTATACTAGCGAATTGCCTGTCAAAAAATGACGGCAATGAAATTGTAAGCTAGCTAATGCTGTTTGGTGTATAATAATGAAATCTATAATACATTAATAAATTAATATACTTTACGTATTTTGTAGCATTGTGTTGAAGAGCTGACAATCTGTTTTGATGTTGCTGCAGCATTAGTGGTGTGGAGCTGCTGTGTAAGCGTGATGAATGTGTGCAGTGTAATAGTGTGCGTGCGCAAGACCAAACCGTTAGCGTAGCTGTGTACTTGAAGCATTGTCGTAAAATGGCGGGTAATGTGTGGTATGCGTCTTAGCGGAATATCCGTAGGTGTTTTGTGGTGTTTTGCGAGTTTCTTGTGGTGTTTTGCGTGTTTAGAGTGCTGTAGCCTCGTTTACGTTTTGTTCGGCAGCCATTTTTTCTCTCGCTTAGATAATTTTTTAGTGTCTAAACTCTTTTTTTTATGAGTTAAATGAAGGTGTAAGTTGCTTTTTTGAGGTCCTGGATGCTCCCTCTTGCTGTAGGTGAGCTTTTTATGTATGTGCTGTGTGTATTTATTGTGTTTTGATTTTTTTCATGTTCGCGAGTTGCGGCCGATTTTTGCGAGGTCGTAATGTGTGGTAACGTGTCTCGTATGTTGTTTGCGTTGTGAGGTTAACTTTGCGAGGGTCGCAGTTGGTGTGTCGTGTTGTTTGCGTTACAACGTAAAGTTTGCGAGGGTCGCAGTTGCTGGCAAGGACTGCCTTTGGCTAGGCGAGCCCGCAAGCATGAGCAACGGCTCTGGCTGGCTCGCCTGCTCACAACTATATATGTGATAGATACAATATTAATGTACACATTTTTATCGCAGACGTACAATTTTGACCAAAGAGTAGAACACATGCTGCACATTATACATGTAGAATAAATGTAACTTTTTAATGTAATTAATATTTAGTGCCAAACGTACATGAACTCAGCAGAAGCCATGGAACTTTACTCAGTTATTGTCTAGTTCTAGTCCATGGACTACTATGATGAAAATAAAAGCTTTGTGAATCTTAGCCATTTTGTTTTCAGAGATCAAATATAAATGGAGCTAATTATTAGCATTTAACCCTTTTTATTTTATTAATAAATGTGATAATAAAAAGCTATTGGATAATAGATATCACTGTATCAAGCTGATGTTCAAATAATTTATTTACAGCAGTAGTCAATTTGCATTTTTTCTATTTCTTAACATAATAATAGTGACGTCTTTTCCTTAAAGAGTGAAAACCCTCAAATCTGCATCTAGATGTAGATAAGGTTTCAAGAAAAATTGTCTTGCCATCAAGAAAAGGTACAGATTAGAACAATTAACTGAACCCTTACCTTTGGGAATGATCCCTTCAGGTAGAAAAACATAAAAATTGCTGCCTCTGTCCCAGTATACACTAATTAATAAAATGAAAGCTATATCTAATATGGTTTCACATCACTATCATGTCCATTATCATTTCTAGATCTTATATTTAAGTGTATCATTTCTATTTTAACTCTGATTTAATATACTATCCTGATTGTTGTATAATGAAAAGAGTTTATGTCCAATAGTAGATATTAATGCACATCCTGTATGACGCGGAGGCTGCACAGGCTCCCTGGGTCAGCCCGTAGCGTCGCGTGACCCAGCGGAGCCTGTGAGGCTGACAGCCAATCAGGTGCGTCGGGGGGCTGGTTGGAAGCCCGTTTCGCGCCGTTTGTCACAGCAGCGCGGTCTCACAGCAGCGCAGTCTGAGGTCCTGCAGCATTAAACACAGTAGGAAGGTTTAATACTGAGACTGTTACCCCAGCTTACCAGCACATAAGGGGCTGTATATGTTGAGGCTACTTTTAATTGTTGTATTTTCTTCCTCCGTTTTTTGTGTGTGTGTCTTGTCTGTGTCTGTGTGTGTGCTTGTTGCTGTGGGTGCCTGGTGTTGGTGCCTGGGTGTTTTCCCCCTGTGTGTTCCCTTTTTAGCTTATTATGGATCCAGAAGGCTTAGAGGCTTTACTGGCTGAAGTTAGGACCCGTGCCCTAAGCCAAGGGGTCAGGTGGGTGCAGGACAGGCTGGGACCTCCCATGCCTTCTGCGCTTGGACCTCAGCACATTGAACAGGATCAGCCTGCGGTGGCTGGTGTCCTAGTCAATTCTGACGGCTCCAGGGAAATTTTTTCCCATCCCACCACTGTAGGGCTACCAGGCCCCCGTCCATCAGGCAGCAGAGACACAAGAGATGGGGGGTTACAGGTCAGGGCGGCCGGGACCCCATACCCCCCAGGCAGGCGAGCGCCAGGACCACGGGCGGTGGGGGTGAGGGCCTAGCACTCCGGCCACCACCAGCCAACTTGCCTAAAGGTCCCAGGCCGCGGCAAAGGTCGAGAAACACCCCTCTAACACCCCGTAGGGGGGGTGCAGGGGGTAAGAAAAAAGCCGGGAGTCCTAAAAAGGCTCCTACAGACCCTCACGGTGCCAAACAGACGGTCCCTGGGGTTTCCCTCAATAACAGTGCTTCTGGTACTTTACAGGGACGCCCAATTGGCGGTGAGAGGAACATGGCGACGACGAGAGAAAGAAGAGACGGAGTGATCAGAGAAATGAATAGCCAGGACAGCATGGTCATGATTGATGACATGCCAGTGACAGCGGCAGTGGCGAGGCTAGGACGCCCCACTCGAGCTAAGAAGGCTACGAGCAGGTACAGTCCGCTACTATTTACGCACACACCGCTAAGACGTAGCAGAGTAGAGACTGAGGGCGAGACGGTTAGGCCACAGCACAAAGGGTCTAAGACCGACCAACAACTGGATGTTCCAACGCCCGAGGAAGTCTCAGGGGAACCACTACAGGGGGCGGCGGAGGCAGTGCTAGCCTACTCCAGCCGCGCAGGCTTAGGTGACCAGGACCGTTCCTCAGATGAGGAAAGGGCGGTATGGGCACGGGCATGCAGGTCGCGGAGAGCTAGTGACTGTTCTTCTTGTACCCACAGATCCAGAAGGAGATCCAGGTCGAGAAGCAGGAGATCTTGTCGGTGCAGCTGTGCATGCACTGGATCTGAGAGGAGGAGCCCGCGGAGGGCCAGTCGGTCAGAGTCCCCGGAGCGTCAGGAGAGACGCAGGGATACTCCGTTGGCCGTATCCACTCCAAGGCTTCCAGAAGCAGGTGAGCGCTCAGATTTGAGCTGCGCAGCAGACAGGGGAGGGTTTATCGGGTCATTGAAGACTCTACTAGCTGCGCACAACATTGCGGTTAGCGAGCACGAAATGGGAGCTTGGATAGGGGGGCTACCGAAGGGTGCGTGGTCCCAGCCAGCAGCTACAGTGGCGCCAGCGAGCGCAAGAGAGGCGATACCTAGCATGCGCGCGCCCGAGCCGGTAGGCAATGCGATTGCAGAAATAGGTAGTACCAATGCAGGAGTTACCGACGCAGCCATGAGGCCTATAGTCTTATGCTCGTTGAATAACTTAGGGGCACACCTTACCCAGGAGGTTAAGGAAAAGATCTGGAGGAGGGAATTTATAGAGTTGTTCTCCCTTCTCCCTATGTCTAGGCAAACAGATTTGGCCGAGAGGGGCCCCAGGGAGGGGGACGAGCGGCGGAAATCTTTTGCTAGGCTACCTAGGACGTTTGATACATGGCTGCAACATTTTCAATATGGGCGTGCGTACTGTGTGAGCGACACCCCGAACAGAGTTCGGGATTATTCGTTTACATAGAAAAAATTGGGAATGCTCACAAGGTCTATGGGGGTACAGCCTGGTGGCGGTACGATGAGGAATTCCGGCAATACTTGGCCTCAAGGCCAAGCATGGCGTGGAGTGACAAGGCGGTGGCGTATTGGCTAAACATTATGACACCCATGAGAGTCACGACTCCCTTTCGGAGCTGGGCAGGTGGAGCTAAGGGCCCCACCCACGCCTCAGGAGCAGGCCTCAAGACCTGTTTTGCGTATAACGAGGGGGTCTGTAGATGGGCCCCCAACTGCAGGTTTAAGCACGCATGTTCAAATTGTGGAAGGGAGCACCCCCTGTCTAGATGCGGTAGACCAAAAGAGGGAGGCAGGGGCGAACCTCCTGCAAAGGGGCAGGACGCCCATACGCCTCCCCGCCATGCTGCCGTGGCTAAAACGCTACGGTAAATTGGCAGGCATCGCCGAAGCCGCGCGCCTGCTGGAGGACGGTTTCCGAGAAGGATTTCGTATTCCATGCGGGGTTGACATTCAGGGTTTTCTTGTTCCAAATCTGAAGACGGCCAGGGATTTCCCAGGGGTAGCTCAAGCTAAGGTTCTCAACGAGGTAAAATTGGGGAGGATGGCAGGGCCATTTGCGGCCGCGCCCATTCCGGGTTTAGTCGTGTCTCCACTTGGGGTGGTCCCCAAGAAGGAGAAGGGTAAATTTAGGCTGATACAACATCTTTCCTACCCCAGCGGTCGTTCGGTAAACGATGGCATCTCAAAAGACCAGGCTACTGTGTCTTACAAGTCATTTGACTGGGCGGTCGACCTGGTGAGGAGGGAGGGCCATGGGGCCCTTATGGAAAAAGTGGACATCGAGGCAGCATTCAGATTGCTCCCCGTACACCCGTCAAGCCATCGGCTGCTAGGGTGCTTCGTAGACGGAAGTTACTTCGTTGATTTATGTTTACCCATGGGATGCTCAATATCCTGTGCTTACTTTGAGGCTTTCAGCACATTTTTACAATGGGTCGTGAGCATCGAAACTGGGTACAGGAGTATTACCCACTACCTCGATGATTTCCTTTTCGTTGGTCCAGCAGGAAACGACGCTTGCCGTTTCATGCTGGAGGTTTTCACCGAAATCTGTACAGAATTCGGGGTACCGCTGGCCCATGACAAAACGGAGGGCCCTACGGAACAATTGACTTTTCTAGGGATTCGGATTGACTCCTACAAAATGGAGTGCAGTCTTCCCTTGGAGAAGGTGGAGGACATGCAAGCGGAGATTAAGGCGCTACAGGGCGCGCGGAGGGTAACTTTGCGGCGGTTGCAATCAATATTGGGTAAGTTGAACTTCGCATGCAGAATTATCCCCATGGGGCGGATATTCTGTAGAAGGATGTCACTGGCTACTATAGGGATTGCGAAGCCGCATCATTTCTTAACAGTCTTCAGGGTTATGCGTGATGATGCGAGGGTGTGGGCGGTGTTCCTCGCCGATTTTAATGGGCGGGTGCTCCTTCAAAAGAAGGGCGCCACCAGCGCAGAGCTAGATCTCCACACCGACGGGTCCGGACCGGTTGGCTGTGGGGCTTATCTCCAAGGGAGATGGTGCGCTGCGGTGTGGCCAGAGGAATGGGAAGAGGCGGGTTTAATGCAGAACCCCACATTCCTCGAGCTGTTCCCTATGGTGGTAGCGGTTCACTTATGGGGTGCCAGTTTCAGGGACTGGCGAGTCATATTCCATTCGGTTAATAAGGGGTTGGGGGAGGCCGTGAACAACATCACGGCAACATCCGTACCGGTGATAAGATTGCTCCTGGAATCTTGTGCTATCTTGTCTTCGCCTGAACATATGGTTTCAGGCAAGACATGTGACAGTAGTAGATAACGGAATTGCTTACGCCCTCTCTCGGTTTCAGGAGGACCGCTTCAGGGCGCTGGCTCCTTATGCGAACGCTCTGGGGGAGCATATTCCCGAGGAGCTTTGGGAGATTGGAGCTGTCAGGTAACGAGACTCGTGAGACAGTCTGTTGCCCCAGCGACATGGACTGCTTATAGACGCGTGTGGGCAAAATGGGATAGTCTAGTGGCACTGGCAGGTGGTGCCAAGACGGAAGAGAAGAGCATAGGGATCCTGCTTTGGTACCTGCTGCGGTGCGCCGAGCAAGGCGAATCAAGAGCCGTAGTAGGGAGACAGGTCACGGCGCTTGCTTTTATGTTTAAGCTTGCTGGGCAGAGGGACCTTACAAAGGAGTTTCTAGTGCGCAAGGTGGTGCGCGGAATGTTCAACGGGTTGCAAAGGCCGGATAGTAGGCGGCCAATAACATTTGCCTTGTTACTGAGATTGGCTCAGGAGTTGGTGGTGGTTTGCAGAAACCCCTTTGAATCCCTACTTTTCCGAACGGCTTTTTCCCTGGCGTTCTTAGGAGCGTTTAGGATAGGGGAGTTAGTCGCGAACAGTAGACACGGTTCGGGGGGACTGCAATTGGTGGATACCTGCCTCAGGGAAGGCACGGTGGTATTGTGGTTGCGGAGGTCAAAGACCGACCAAGTGGGGAAAGGAAGAGAAGTTGTTCTGCATCAGGTTGGCACGGAGTGTTGCCCATATGCATGTGTAAAGGAGTACCTTAAGCAGCGACCGGCGGGACGGTGTTCGCTGCTGGTACACGCCGATGGAACGGCACTGTCACAGTATCAATTTAAAAAAGTTTTAAAAAGCGCACTGCATCTCTTTTCGTATTGGAGCTGCCACGGAAGCAGCTAGGTTGGGGTTGCCCGACGCGGCAGTAAAGCGCATCGGGAGGTGGGATTCAGAATGTTTTCGGTCCTATGTAAGGCCAAATGCAGTGGTATAATGGTGTTGCTTTCTACTTTCAGGGGAACAGAAGCAACTATGGATTGTGGGCCATTCATACGTGTACTGGGCCCACAGGTTAGCCGCAGTTACCGAAGAAAAGGCACAACTGGGCTTTCCTGTTACGGACTTGCGCGTACGGTGGTGTGGTATTCGGGGTCTGCGATGGGTAGCGCTCGACGGTCTCCTGGATACTTAAGCGCAGCGTTACGGTCAGCCCAGTGTGATACTAATTCATGCCGCGGGAATGATTTGGGGACAGTTCCTATGAGACGGATGCTGAAAGTTATGAGAAGAGACGTTGAGAAGTGGGTAAAGAAGTTCCCTGGCACGTTCCTTATCTGGTCTGAGATGATTAAGAGGAGATCGTGGCATAACGCACGCGACCCAGTATGTTTGGACAAGGCTAGACAAAAGATCAACCAGCAGATCGCGAGTTTTGTGAGGAAACAGGGTTTTGTTGCCATCCGGTATAAAGAGTTCGAACCGGTCGGTGCTGATGATTTTTTCGCGAAAGATAAGGTTCATCTTACGGAAATAGGGTACGAGTTGATGATGTTGGAGTTTAGGGAGAGTGTTTTGCGGGCTTTGGCTTTAATGTCCAGCAGGGGGGGATCGCAGCCTCGGGAGGCGTCCCTCGCATGCTCCGTGGCGGGAGGTGAGTTGCCCGGCCCACTGGCCTAAGGGGGCGATGGCCCCAACTCACAGGGCGTACTTAAAGATAAGCACTGGGGCTTTGGGCAGGGCTCAAAGCGTGAGGTCACTGTTCGTGGCCGGGCTCCTCCCCCGGAAAGAAAGGACTAAATTAGTCATTTAAATAAGTTATGGTTGTTGTTTACATTGTTCAAAATAAAGCTGTGGCTCGTTGTTTCTCCCAACTCCAGTTGTCGTGTCCGTTATTTCATTACCTAGCCTAAATGGATCATGCATGGGTCATGTATGACGCGGAGGCTGCACAGGCTCCCTGGGTCAGCCCGTAGCGTCGCGTGACCCAGCGGAGCCTGTGAGGCTGACAGCCAATCAGGTGCGTCGGGGGGCGTGTCGGAAGCCCGTTTCGCGCTGTTTGTCAAAGCAGCGCGGTCTCCTGACTGAAATCCCACCCACCCACCCTGTATTTTGTTGTTAAAAAATGTATATGGAGTATTCTTTTTAAAAAAATAATAAAAAAAAAAAAAAAATATATAGAAATAAATATATATTTTGGTTAAAGAATTCGGAGAAGTGGCTATTGTATGTTGTGTATTGTTAATTTATGACTTGGCGGCGGGAGGTGAGTTGCCCGGCCCACTGGCCTAAGGGGGCGATGGCCCCACCTCACAGGGCGTGCTTAAAGATAAGCATTGGGGCTTTGGGCAGGGCTCAAAGCGGGAGGTCACTGTTCGTGGCCGGGCTCCTCCCCCGGAAAGAAAGGACTAAATTGGTCATTTAAATAAGTTATGGTTGTTGTTTACATTGTTCACAATAAAGCTGTGGCCCGTTGTTTCTCCCAACTCCAGTTGTCGTGTCCGTTATTTCATTACCTAGCCTAAATGGATCATGCATGGGTCATGTATAGCACATTGAGATGCACTGCATACACTGGCACACTGTTACATATTAAGCTAAGCAAGATATGGCCATATTAAGTGGCTCGTTTTTATTACAAAAACATTAATGGCCAATGGAACACTTATATTCTTGGAAAAGTATGCACTTTTAGGTGATGTAAATTGTGTATTAGAGATACACACCTATAGCCTTATTAAATTGTGATTCGGCAAATCTAAAGGGCTCTATATAAGCACATAGCATATATTTTTTTACAGAAGTTTTTAGTTAGTGAACTTCTATCCAAAAGCAAGGTCTTCACTAACTAAAAACTTCTGTAAAAAAAATATGCAATGTGCTTGTATAGAGCTTTTTAGATTTGCCGAATCGCAATTTAATAAGGCTGAAAACATGTGTATAATGCTCCATTTATAAAGGTATAAAGTAGAACGGACACTCAAGACTTGTATTGTTCTTCTAGACTTTGAGAGGGACTATGATTACCTTATATAAATACATCCAGGGTCAGTATAAAGATTTGTCAAGGGAGATTTTTGTGCCAAGAGGTTTTCAACTGACAAGAGGACATCCCTTGAGGTTAGAAGTTAAAAGATTCCACCTTAAAGAAAGAAATGGGTTCTTCACTGTGGAATTCTCTACCAGAGGAGGTGGTGACAGCGGAATCAAAAGATAACTTGGAAAGGGGACTGGATTTATTTCTAATTACAAAGGGAATTCAGGGTTATCATGGATAATTAGAGAGACAGTATTGATCCAGGGAGAAGTCAGATCGCCAGTGTCTGTGGTCAGGAGGGAATTGTTTGTTTGTTTTTTCCTTTGAGACTATTGGCTAAGTCTCACTTGTTTTTTTTTTTCTGTTTGCCTTCCTCTAGATTAATTAATAATTAAACATTTTTTGTTTTTAAATTGATTAATAATTAATTAACAACTACCGGTAATTAATTAATATTTAATCCGCATATTGCAGATCAGAGGAGCTCTTAAAAGGTTGAACTTGATGGACTGAAAGTCTTTTTTCAACCTTAATTACTATGGGCCTCATTCTATTATCGGCCGTAAATCGGCCGTAAGGCTGCGATTCCTTGCGGGGGTTCAGTTAACTCGCGATTCTATTATACGGCCCCGCAAGGATCTCATCTTACGGCCGGCCGCATATCTTGGAACCGGCCGTAATCTGTGAAATATAAAAACTGAAAAATAAATTCAAGCCTGCACTGTACAGCTCTGTAAATGCTAGGGATCATATTGGGGGACATGAGGATTAAAAGGAACCCCCTCTCAAGCTTGCACATCAGCCCAAACCCGAGTTCAAAATAACTGTTTATTTTCCGGCTGCGGCGTGGGTGTGTCTGAGGTGCTCCAAGCACTCTGGACTTTTTACATGGATATTTTACGGATATTAAAAATTAAATATTTTACGGATTTGAGTACAGGATAATTATGTGCTATTTTTTCTAACACCTAAAATCCCTTTATAGTCTTCTCAAAGTGCAGGATGGCTTTATTTGAGCTATTTTATGTGCTTAATTGGTGCTAGCGAGACCTCTTTCCTGCAAGTAAGCTGCGGCTCGTTTTTAGCCTTGCAGAGAGGTTTCCCGGAGCAATTGAATTGCAAATCTCTTGCGGCCGTTTTAGATCAAAGGCTTTCCTCCGGCGCGTGCGGCCGCAAGAGATAGCAAGGCGCCGGCCGCAAGCCTGCCGGAATCCCCGGCCGTAAGGGAATAGAATAGCCGAATAGCTTGCGGCCGGTCCTTGCGGCCCCGCAACGGCTGCGGCCGCTAATAGAATGAGGCCCTATGTAACTATGTAACTCAAAGAACCAAATCAGAAGGAACTGGGGAAATCAGGAAATGGTCAACAGGCTTGGTCAAAAAATATGGGACATTCCATCAAAAGTGGGATATTGGGAGGCTATGAGTAATGGGGGACCTAAAAAGAGGCACAGTTGGAAGGTATGCATTACATAGCAGTATATAGGATGTAATATCACCATTTGTGGGTTCCGTGGTGGTCCAGCGGTTTAGGATTCTGTGCTTTCACTGCTGCTACCTGGGTTTGATTCCAGTCATGGAACCTAGAGGTCACATCACTGTGAAGGTTGGGCCTGGTCAACACTTGGATGGGGGAACACCTAGAAATACCAGGAGCTGTATGCTGTGGCCCACTGGAGAAGGAACTGGCAACCCACTCCAGTATCTCTGCCATCAACAAGTGGATCAGCATGGTGTGTTGTGGTCCATAAGGTGACAGAGAGTTGGACATGACTGAATGACACAAACGCACATCACCATTTGTAGGGAAGCACTCTGGACATTTGTAGGTGCACTGAGACTATATATAAAAGTACTTTTTTCTTCTTGAGTTTTGGAGTGCAGCAGCTTTGTTGTCATTGCCAAGGATATATGTTCACATTATAATACCCACAACACATAAACAATTTGCATAATATATTTTGACTATTAATAATTACAGGCAAGGTAATAGATATTTACCATTTCAAATTCTCCTGGACTTGTGAGTTCTTGTGCAAACCGAAATAATGTATATATTTCTTCTCTATTCAATTCTGGAATAGGCTTCTTCCAGCATATATCTTTCTACATGAGAAATAAAAGATGTTTTAATACAGGGTACATTTATGTAAATATATATTAATATGCTACAGAAATAAAATAAAGCTAGAACCAATTATTTATGTGCTATTTAATTCATCTTCGGGTCCTTTAAGGTGAAAATATATTTATTTTCTGCAAATAGAGATTTTAATACTAATAGGAAACCCTATTGTATATGTCCCAAATTAATTTCGATTCAAAATGTAGTGTATAAAGCATTACAGATTTATACAAAAATGGAGGATAGTAGCCATTTAATGCCATATGAAGATTGTGCTGATTGATTCTATTTTGGATTAATATTTATGCAAAAATACACTTTTGGAAATGATTATGACTGATTCATTGTGTAATAATTACCATATAATTAATCTATAATTACAGTGTTTTTGGAATGTCTGCCATATTATGTTACTGGATAGAAACTTGGCATCCAAGGAAAACTGCTTCACTGGGCCTGAAAAAAGACTAGATGAAGCCAGAAGCCGTGTCCTACTTTCTATGTTTAACCTGATTATAGTTTGCATTCACTATGGCATTTTGACAATATTTACTTGGCATCAAAGAATAGTTACATGTACAGTCTATTTAGCAATGTTTTGGTGTTTGGCAAAATGCAATCAGGCATTTAAATATTAGATATTCAAGCATAAATTAAGCACAATATGGATGATTGAGTTTATATAATGACAAGTATCAAATGTTCCTGAAAATAACAGTGTATTTAAAATATATTGTGTTGAACAAACTACACTTGAAAATAGGACGAAAAAACGATGTAAGAAAAATACAGCCTCTGACTTATTACCTTTTATATGGAATTATGCTGCAGGGAAACATGCCGTTTTAGTTTCTGTTGATCAACCTACTTAGGTGGAAGGAGTTTTTCAATGCTGAGGAAGTTTCTACTTGCATGTATGGCAATTTATAGATAAAATTAATTATCAGTGTTGTCAATAGGACTCATAAATATGTAGCAGACAGAATCAGGTTAGAAATACATTAAACCCTTCAGTAGAGCATAATTGCATATAAAAGTTAGATCCAACAATACAGGATTTCAATATCTCTATAAGATCAGAAGGAATCTAAGTAACTGGAGCCCAGGAATAGACAGACAGATCTAGAAATCTTGGACTATCGGTGGTCATTCTAGGACTATGTTGCCTACCACTCATTTAAATCATACGTTTTGGCTGTATTGATATTATCCCCAAAATATAAACCTAACCAGAAGTGTCCCAGTAGAGTCTACCTCCCTTATGTTTCTTTATGGTGGAGGAAGTATCAGTTCAGAGTGAATTTTACCCAAACTTACATTCTCCAAGAGGCAGGATTACTGGTTTGAGGTCTAAGCAACATCAATTTAAATAAAACCAAGCTAGTAGTTCTTTAAATAACTATTGCAATTGATTCCTGAGTAAAACTTACCTTCACAGAAGAAGATTCCTGTAGGGCCTCTAAAGAGTCTATTGGTATATTTTGTAAAATCATTTTAAAAGCATCTTCAAGAATTAATTCTTTGATCACTCGGTCCTCTAAACCTTCAAAGTGAAAATGTTCTTTAACCTTTGGAAACAAAAATATATTCTAATAAAAAAGTAGAATTAGATGAATCCAGCCAGTATGATCATTAAGAGGCAACCTATTTCACTTGAAGAGTCTTATATGTGGCAAATGAGACATTAAAAAAAGCCTTAAGGACGTTTTAGTTTTTTAACCAAAGCAAAACGGTACAATCTCTGTAGGAAAGGAATCAATGAGTAAGTGAGGTATAGATAATGAGGAGAACTACTTAGCAGTACAACTGGCTGTTATTTGCTAGATATAACAGACTGTGTATTGTTAAAACAGAGACATATTCCCCCACTCCAGGGGGCACATGAGAAGTGCTTGAGGGCCAATTGCGACCCCTAGGCTGGCTGTTGCCCACCACTGTAGTAGGATACGTGTTGTATTTCATTTAATGCTGACTCCTAATGGCATAAATGTATTAGGTTGATGATATTTATTCCCATTGTAACTTCACTGAAACACCTTGGAAATTATTCAAAACAGAGAGGTTATTTATGTGATAAATCCTATTCTATTTTATACACCACAGCAGCTGAGGAATAATAAATAAATCCTACTGGGTCTTATTGCTGGAAATTTATGTATTGCCGTATTGGAGAGCATTTATTATGAAGGATTTATCTTTTCATTTTATTAGCATTTATACATCATCGCACAAATGACTTTGACAAGTTCAGAACTTTGGTGTGTGCAAAATCTGATGAGATGACTCTTTTCAAGCATACGATGCCTGTATTCACCCAATATTTATTATTAGGCAATGTGAACATTGATTTGTTAATGATAATTGTAAAAGGCAAGTTCTAATTAATTCTTTCTTACTTGCAAAATGGGTAGACTGTGTAAAAACTAGTCAGGTTAGTGACTCTTTGGCTAAAAAATTCTATTTCAAAACTCAAAGTTTAGATGCAAGAATTCAAGATGGCAGTCACAGCCGAAGACAATCCATTAGGTGATACAACAGCCGAGGCACCTGATGTAACATTTCTTGGAACTGTAAGTATGCCGGCATGGACTGTGGATTAAGTCTACTCAAATATGGGTTTTAAATTGAATGCATTCTTTTCTTTTGTTATAAATATATTGATTCATTTCGGTTTACACTATGGGTCCCTCATTTTTTTATTGAGAGCTACTTAAAATTATAAACAGTGTCATAAGCTACTAAAACATACACACTTTGAATTATATTAGACAAACCATGAAGCAAGAAATACAGATTGTATCATCCCAGGGTACCATGCATAAATAAAACCAGATTAAAAGTGCTTTAACTCACAAAGACAGTTAAAGGACCCTATACTATAAAAATAATGGCCGTTAAATTGAAAGTACATGCATCTGTATACTTGATTTATAGTGTTTAAAATTTGTAAAGCTAGTAGTTATAGTAGTTATACTTTAAAGCTCTTACTTGTTTTCTGGCCGACGTGTTGTGGTGATTGGCTTCAACCCTCAGATCTACACCAGTCAGACACAGGAGCGCATAGGAGGGAGTCTGCTATAGCTGCCACACACCTAATTAGGTTAAAGGGGTGGAGCTAAGCAACACAGCACCTCAGCCAGAAACCAACAAAAGCAAGAGATTTGAAGTATACGGTAACTACTAGCATTACAAAGTTTAAATATTATAAATCAAGTATTCTTATGCATGTTCCTCTATTTTTTAACAACCATTATTTTTATACTATAGTGGTCCTTTAAGAAACAGATTTAAAGGCAGATAAGAACCAAAAAAGGGCCACCTGGTTTGCCGTTCTATCTACCTAAAAATGTGTCTTAGTTCAACCTCAGGATTGCAGATACCTACTTTCTCCCTTTACTCCTAAATTTTCTAACTTCAAATCATGGCCTCTTATTGTTGCATAACTCTTTATCTTAAAGATACTCTTGAACTCATACTTTGACCTATTTAAAGTTTTTTTGTAATATTACCCCTCTCTCTTCTGTCCTCTTAGCCAGTGATTGCCAATTGTTTGGTGCCCACCAGCATACTGACTGCCAGGGATGATCTGCTCACAAACCTGATATTAAAATAACACACTTGGTACACGTTAATCACTTGTAATATTGCATAAAATTCCCAAATGTTTGGTTATTTCATATAAAAAGTGTAAAATGTGTAAAGATATTAAATATATTAATTTATATAATTAAATATACATTTTTGAGCAAGATTTTAAATCCTTCTCACTGGCCATATTAAAATCTGCCCTCACACACTAACTTAGACAGCACTGCTCTAAATTATACGTAATGAAGCCTATCCTCATAAATGTTGTCTTTTATACTATGCATCATTTTAGTTGCACGTCTATGATTTGTTTCTAAATAAGCTTCTAAGCTTATATTTAGTTTGTTTAAAGGCAAGGAAATTGGTACATTAAATGTAATAATACAGGCTAGGTCCATAAAAAGGGGGTTGGGGGTTCTGATTCAGGACCGCCCATTACCTACCCTTGCCCTGAAGCAGAGCTGTCCAACATCTTTAGTTTGGGTGGACAGAATTTTATCAGCCACTGATCTGCCTACCAGATTTATATTGGCTAATTAAAAATCATGTATATCAAGATATATAGTTTACTATATTTATATATTGTATATGAAAAAAAAAATGCAATTTATATATAACTAGCTATAAAATCGTAAGACAAGCCCCTTTGGAGCTCATCGCGAGCCCGCCCTGAGCACAATGGCGCTCATTGTGAGCCTCTCCCCTCGTGTACTTCAACTTTCCTGCTTTGCAATGATCATCTTCGGAGCTCATCGTGAGCCCCACAATGTGCGCCTACTACGCTCATCTTGAGTCTCGCAATGAGCGCTCATTGTGAACCTTTCCTCCTGCCTACTATACTGGCCACTCATTGCAGGGTTCATTAACCTGCAAGTTTTGTGCTTGGGAATGCCATGTGTCTCTTTCCAGCATCTCCCCCCGTCCCTTCCCTGTGTGTTTCTCCTCTGTGTGTCTGCTGAATGTTTCAGTTGTTTTTTTTGTCAAAGTCCTGCGTGCCTGTCGTTGTTCGGCAAGTTTTAGTGTCTTTGCCATTGTGTGTTTTCTTAGTCCGATGTATTTTTTAGAGCTCAGTATTTTTCCGAGGTCGGAATGTGCTTATCCTCGTTTTCATTCCGTTTTCAGTTTTTTTTTTGTTTTTCATTCCCCATTTTTTGTCTCTCTTAGCCGATTTTCGAATGACGAAATACGGCAAATTGGGTTTAAATACGCATGCAACCCAGGCGTTTTGGATCTCCCCCTGTGCTGTGTCTGAGTGTGTTTTAATTTGTTTTTTTTTTTTTTTTTTGCTTTTCGTGTTTTTTGATTTTCGCGGTTTGGCCGTTTCATTCGTATTGTTGCAAAGTCGGAATTTGTGCAAGTGTTTCTGTCTTTGGCGTGGTGTATTTTCCTAAGTCCTACGTGCCAGGTGAGGTTCATGTAAGTGTCACTGTGTGTGGCGTTGTACAATTTTCAAGGTCTGCGTGCCTGACATTGCAGAGCCTTGTTTTCCTCCAGTTTCAGATTGTTGTGCATTTTTCGTCTGCCATTTTTTTCTCGCTTAGCCAGAAAATTTGGCTTAAATTCGCTTGCAGCCTCACTCCCAGGTGTCCTAGCTCTCCCCCTGTGCTGTGTGTGAGTGTGTTTTAATTTGTGTGTGAGTGTGTTTTAATTTGTGTGTGAGGGTGTTTTTTGATTATCATGGTTCGGCCATTATATTCGTTTTTTTTGCAAGGTCGGATTTTGTTTGTGCAAGTGTTACTGTCTTTGGCATTGTGTATTTTCCTAAGTCCCGCGTGCCAGGCATTGTTCATATAAGTGTTACTGTGTATGGCGTTGTGCATTTTCCAAGGTCTGCACGCTTGGCATTGCAGAGCCTTGTTTTCCTCCAGTTTTATATTTTTTGGCATTTTTTGTCTGCCATTTTTGTTCTCGCTTAGCCAGGAAATATGGCTTAAATTCGCTTGCAGGCTCACTCCCAGCCGTCAACTGCTTGCCTTGCGAGGCTAGCAAGAGCGCCTTTGGCGCTCCTTTCAGCTTAAGTCCCACGTGTTTCCATGCCTCAACAGCTTGCCTCGCTTTGCGAGGCTCGCAAGCGTGACAACAAATTGCAGTTTGACAACTATTATATGTGATGTCCCAAGTGATTAAACTGTACCAAATGTTTTATATTAATAATGTTAGTTTAAGAGGACAGAACTGCTCTAAAATATTCTATAGATAAACACCTTAGCTATATATTTTTAAATACAATTGCGTACTGTTAACTTATTTATAAAATTATATTTTTTCAGTCTCTCACTGGAGGTTTTACAACTTTCCACGAGTAAGTGATTGCCACAACATGCATAATGATTTACGTTGCTGCTGTTTGCGCATGCATTTTTTATATTAATTAATGGTGAACTAGTTCTTTAATGATATTCTATCTGTTTCATAATAATTGTCATGCATAAGTGGAATATAGTATGTTCACTTGTAAATATAAAATCTAGAACTACTGTATTTCATTTGTTTATTTGTTTATGCATTTTAATAGCTTTTATAAATCTTTGTTTTTCCTAATTACTTCTGTTCTACAGACAATGGAAGTTCACAAACAATTAGTGGGCCATTGATTACAGTTTTGGAAGCTATCACACTACATGAGGATTGATGGTACTTAGAAAACAAGGGCCTCATTCAATTGTGATTTGGCCAATTGAATAGTGCTCTATATAAGCACATAGCATATTTTTTTAGGATGTAAAGTTTCTATTGAAAAGCAAGGTCTTCACTAACTAAAAACGTCTGTAAAAAAATATGCTATGTGCTTATATAGAGCCCTATTCAATTGGCCAAATCACAATTGAATGAGGCCCCAAGGGCCTTATTCAATTCTGGGCTGTTAAGTGCAAGTAAATTCCTGATTTGCTACGTTTGATCTGAATGCTCACGTAGCTCTACTTTTACATTCCTATTTAATTGTCCGCAGTCGCAAGTTAGTCCCCTTTCCCGATAATCGCAAACTCTGCCGTTGGAAGTAGCATCTACAAGCATGTACATAAAGCCCGGAACACTCTCTTCTGAAACAGCCAATGGAAATAGAGATCGTCATCATGACATCAATGTTTCCATCCTCCAAGCTCCATGGGCTCTGAAGCCCGTAGGACTTGGATAAATACAGTTGGCAACCCCTTGCTGCAGGAATACAAATCGGGACCCCTGCAGCACTTACATTTTTTTTATTCTGGCCGCAGGTCCTTAAAGGGCCCGCGCCACACTAATGGTTAACCCCATGCAGCGGGGGTACAGTAACTAACATGCTGTGGGGACCCCATCGGGACCCCCTGGAGGTTCCCAACATTGACCCTTGCAGCGGGGGTCCTGATGGGGACCCCTGTTGCATTTAAAATTCGAATTTGCCACCTCTCAGGTCCTAAAAGGACCTTAAAGGTCCTTTAAGAACCCGCGCTAAATAAAACAATTAACCCCTGCCGCGGGTACTATAAGTACCCCCCCCCCGACACCTAAATTAACCCCATCACTCATGGGGGTCAATATAGACCTTTGTGAGATTAAAATAATCTCCTCATTCCAATAGAGGTCTATATAGACCCCTAGAGGACACTATTAACCCCCAAGAGCCATGTGGATCCTCCAGGACCCTCATGACACAAAGTCTAAGCACTACACTATTAACCCTAACTATACCCCATTAACCCATTAGCCCTAACTAAGCCCTGTTAACTCTAACTGTACCTCATTAACTTAACTAAACCCCATTAATCTTAACTATACCCCATTAACCCATTAACCCTGTACCTAGTAAACCCCCTACCCTATTAACCCCTATCATGCATTATTAACTCCTATCCTACCCTATATCATTCTATTAACCCCCTCTAAGTAATTCACCCCCTCTAACTAATTAACCCATTTAATCATCACCATACCTAATTATCCCTATCACTAACCACTTAACCCCATCTAAACCTATTTAACCCCATCTAGAGCTATGTAACCCCATCAAGTCCTATTTAACCCCATCTAGACCTATTTACCACCATCTAGACCTATGTAACCCTATCTAGTCCTCTTTAACCCTAACTGGTCCTATTTAACCCCAAATGTACCCGGTAAACCCCTATCCTATAAAACCCCTCCTACCCTCCTAACCCCTACACTACCTACCCAACTTTTATCCTACCCTACCCTATTAACCCCTACACTACCTACATAACCTCTAATAAAATCCCTAACAACCCACTAACTACAAAAAAAAAAAAAACTATTTAAAGAAAATAAAAAAACTAGATCACAGAAAATAGAAAAGCAACATTAAATAAAATTAAAAAGCAACACTACATAAAATAAAATAAGAACAATACATAAAATAAAAAAGGAACATTACAGAAAATAAAAAACTACAACCTAAAATAAATACATTACTATTACAATAAAAATAAAAACCCACACCCCGCAATAAATAAATATTAAATTATACCACTTACCTTGCCCAAATGCCCCTCCAGCAGCGTTGGTCTTCTGTGCTTCGTCCCATGACAAGGGCCCAATGCAAAAATGGCCACTGGTCCGGCACACCTACAATAAAAAAAAAGAGTACAATTAATACATAAATAAATACAACATGTAATATTATATAGATCTAATAGGCTACTTACCTGTCGAAAACGGCCATCTAGTGATGCCCCCGTCCTCCTCTATGTCGTCTCCAGCAGGGCCCCTCCGGCAGGGCCTCCTTGAGGAGCTCCCCGCCGCAAATGATGGCATGCTCCAGAAGGAAAATCAAAATAGCGCCTTCTGATTGGCTGAAATCGCTGCCAATCATATTTAAGCCAATCAGAAGGTGCCAAGCTGTGATCCAATTAAAATGGGATACACCCCTATATCCAATTCTGATTGGCTGATGTAATTGTCAATCATTTCTAAACCAATCAGAAGGCGCTATTGCCTTCAGCCAATCATTTTATGATTGACAGCAATTTCAGCAAATCAGAAGGCTCCATTTTGATTTTTGTACCAGAGCAAGCGCGGGAACCATCATTTGCGGTGGGGAGCTCCTTAAAAGAGGAGCTCTGTTCTATTTTTAAAATTGTTAGAACGGCAGGTTATTTTTCGAGGGGCTCTGCTGGAGACAAGTTCAAGGAGGACAGGGGCATCGCTGGATGGCCGTTTTGGAAAGGTAAGTGGCCTATTAGGTCTATATAATATTACATTTTGTATTTATTTATGTATTAATGGTACTCTTTCTCTTTATTGTAGGTGTGCCGGACCAGTGGACATTTTTGGATTGGGCCCTTGTCATGGGACGAAGCACAGAAAACCATTGTCGCTGGAGGGGCTTTTGGGCAAGGTAAGTGGTATAATTTACTGCTTATTTATTGCTGGGTGTTGGTTTTTATTTTTATTGTAATAGTGATGTATTTATTTTAGGTTGCAGTTTTTTTATTTTCTGTAATGTTCCTTTTTTATTTAATGTATTGTTCATTTTCATTTTATGTAGAGTTGCTTTTTTATTTTATGTATTGTTTTTTATTTTATTTTATATAGTGTTGCTTTTTTTATTTTATGTAGTGTTGCTTTTTTCATTTTCTGAGATTTATTTTATTTTATTTTCTGTAATAAGGTGTTTTTATATTATTTTTTGTAATTAGTGGGGTGTTAGCGACTTTATTAGGGGGTTATGTAGATAGTGTAGGGGTTCATAGGGTTGGGTAGGAGTTATGTAGGTAGTGTAGGGGTTAATAGGGTAGGGTAGGAGGGAGTTTATAGGATAGGGGTTTACTGGGTACATTTGGGGTTAAATAGGCCGAGTTAGGGTTAAATAGGACTAGCTAGGGTTACATAGGACTATCTGGGGTTAAATAGTTCTAGATGGGGTTAAATAGGACTACATATGGACACATAGCTCTAGATGGGGTTACATAGGTCTAGTTGGGATTAAATAGGTCTGGATGGGGAACAATAGGACTACATAGGGTTACATAGAACTAGATGGGGTTAAATAGGTCTAGATGTGGCTAAGTGGTTAGTGATAGGGTTAATTAGGTATGATGAGGGTTAAATAGGGTTAATTAGTTAGGGGTTAATTAGTTAGAGGGGGTTAACAGAATGATATAGGGGTAGGATAGGGGTTAATAATGCAAGGTAGGGGTTAATAGGGTAGTTAATAGGGTAGGGTAGTTTATTAGGTACAGTTAGGGTTAATGGGTAAATGGGGTATAGTTAAGGTTAATAGGGTTTAGTTAGGGTTAATGGGGTATAGTTAGAGTTAACAGGGCTTTGTTAGGGTTAATGGGTTAATGGGGTACAGTTAGGGTTAATGGGATATTGTTAGGGTTAATGGGTTATAGTTAGGGTTAATAGTATAGTGTATAGTGTAGTGCTTAGACTTTGTGTAATGAGGGTCCTGGCGGATAGTTATAGTGTTAATATAGGGGTTAATAGTGTCTTCTAGGGGTCTGTGTAGACCCCTATTGGACTGAGGGGGTTCATTTTAGTATCATGAGGGTCTATATTGACCCCCATGAGTGATGGGGTTAATTTTAGGTGCCAGGGGCGGGGTATTTATAGTACCCCCGCGGCTGGGGGATTCGTTGTTTTATTTAGAAACGGGCCCTTTAAGGACCTTTAAGGCGGCAAATTTGAATTTGAAATGCAGCAGGGGTCCCAATCGCTGCAAGGGGTTGTATGGGGTCACTGCGGGGATTTAATTTTAGGTGCTGTGGGTTTACTTGAAGTACCCCCACGGCATGGGGTTAACAGTTTAACTACCATGAGGGTCTTGATGGGGACCCCTGCAGCAAGGGGTTGATGTGGGAAACCTGCGGGGGTACCGATCGAGACCCCCGCATCATGGAGGTTTGATTTGGGAGCAGTGGGGAGGATACTTAAGGGCAAATTGCACTCTCCACTTGCGGGCCCGGATCTCAAAAAAGTGGCAATTGAATGAGGCCCCAAGTCAGTTTAGTTTTTAGTAATTAATACTACACAATTGACTCTGTTTATTATAGCATGACACAGATTCCATGTTTGCATTGGTAATTTTGGTATGTGCAATTTTATTCAACAATTTCGGGGGAAAAGGCACTAACTGATTAAAGGTTGAATGTAATAACAGAAGGTTTAAATAAATGTGTTTTCATTTATTAAATGTGAGCTTTTGTCCTTACGTAATAGATACTATTACATACTATAACTGCTTCTACAGTACCTGTATGAAATGTCACCTATAATAGTTGTGGATATACGGGTCGTTGGTCATGTTTCGCGAGCCTCGCAAAGCGAGGCGAGCCATTGACGCCTGCACCAATCGGGACTTAGTCGCTCATTGCACTGCGGGACTTCGGCGCTCATTGCACTGCAAGCCTAAGTCACAGGACTTAGACTGCAATGAGCGCCAAAGGCGCTAATCGCGAGGCCAGTAGAACATTGCACAGAGCTAAAAATTACGGCCCGTAGGACTTAAGAACCGAAGCACGTAGATGGATTTTGGGTCTCGGAAAATTATGATTTTAATGCAGAACCGCAGAACTCGAAAGACCTTCTAAAAACAAAAAATATGCCTCAAATTAACTTACACACTAACACATAGCACATGGGAGAGCCAGGGAGCCTGTGATTGAGGTTGCAAGTTAATTGGAGGCATATTTAGTGATTTTTCACAAACGAAAAAAGCCTAAGCAAGAAAAAAAATGGTGGCCGAAAAAAATTAAACACGACGAAAACGAGGCTGAAGGACATAAAACGAGGCCGAAGGTCGTAAAAACAAGCTCAAAGAAGTAACACTTTAAAAGCAAGCCAGTAACAGTTAATCCAAACCAGTAACAATTAACTCAAGGCAGTCAGACTAAACCCAAGGCAGCAACACAACCCAAGGCACTAACTCTTAACCCAAGGTAGTAACAGTCATCACAAGGCCCCTAAGCTACACAGGGGGAGAGGCTTGCTTGGGGCTCGCAAGGAGCTCCGAAGGTGATCAGTGCAAAGCAGGAAAGTTGAAGTACACAGGGGGAGAGGCTTGTGCTGAGCGCCGAAGGTGCTTAGAGGAGCAACAGCCTCACATTGTGTGGCAAACAACATTGCCAGCCTTACAATTTTAATCCCGTCATTTTTGACGGGCAAGTTGCTAGTGTTTAATATTGTGCATAGTGTATGCACCAAATGATGCTGTTTGCTGAGACATCATAGGCGATAGTTTTGTGAATCTACGACTCCAACAACTGACATATAGGAATTATGGAATCCATATCATATAGTGGGGTCAGCATAACCCAAATCCAAAATGTTAAGTGTGTGATCTCATTCTGAAAACTTTTACATATGTTTCAAGCATTTTAAGCTTCTACAATGTATTGATGAATCAGTACTAAGCAGTATTGTTATGCCACAAGAGCACCTGTATATGATAAAGGTTTGGTTTTCCTATATTTTTTTCCAGAATCCTTCACATTCCTCCTGAACCCACATGCTGTTTAGCGGAACAATGAGGATTTTCTGGTATAGGGCAGTATGGAAACTTGGGGTCTTGACGGGCTGGAGACCTCCCCAGGCCCCTGGGGTCGATCAGAGGGCCACTTGACCTTTGCAGGCTCGGGAGGATGGAAGAGAGGGAGTGGCTAGCTGGGGGGCAGAGCCACCTATGGGATTGGCGCCAATTTGGCCATTATGCCCCCAGTTAGCCAAGAAATTAGATCCCACCCACCCATCCCTAACATTGGGAGCATAGGTGTTAATTTATTGTAAATGTAAAAATCATGTGTTATGTATGAAAAATTGGAAAATATGTGTTTAAAAAAAAAAGAAGGAAAATAAAGTAATATAATAAGTCAAGTATTTTAGTTTAATCTGTCTACGTCATTAGCAGTTGTGATATGCCTTCATTTTCAGTTTGAATTATGATGTGTCTGTATTTGTTGTTGTCACAGCGTGACGGTGGTGAGGGGAGTCGTGGCGGTGGTGAGGGGAGTCGCCGGGACAGTGGTAAAGTGGGGGTGATCCTACCCTACGGGGGTAGGGATGCTCCAACACGGTAGGCCCCGGACGAGGGTCAGGGCGCAGAGTGTACTGTCTCGGTTGTCAGGCTCCTCCCCTCTCTTTATGAATATTTAAATAAATGGTATTGTTATTATTATTTGAATTTGGGTTTACCAATAAACGCTGTGGCCAGTATTCCCCCAACAAGTGGTTGTGTCTAATTATTTAATTAGAGGGCTTAGGAAGTGTTTGTGCCTAACGAATTATTCAGGGAGCAAGTTATGCCCAAAGGGTCATACGGACATACCCAATGGGTCATGGTAAAGTTACTGATGTGATCTGCAACAGCATTAAAGGAGCATAGTAGATTAGCAAACACTTCACATGTTTGTGAAATATGCAAGAATCTGACAATATTAGCAATTATGCAAATCTTAGGCAAATGTATTTTCAGAGAAAATGTTAATTTGCAGACTCTTCCATGATGGTTATACTTCCTTCTCAACAAAGCATGGCAAGCAAGATTTAAAAATATACTAGAAAGCTGCCATTACTGACCTATGGGGGGGAGAAGAGAATGTGCTCCACATAGAAATCCTATCTGAATCCACACATCCCCTTCTCTCCCCCTCCTAAATATTAGGAGAATATTTCAGCAGGAAGTGTAGAAGACATATACAGTGTCTACTAAAATAAATATTTTACCAAAAAATGTTCTTATGCCTTTGGTTAAAGCTGCTGCTAATGTTGCTAAGTTAGTAAAGTCCCATGATTAAACCTAAACAAAAATGAACATTGGGCCCTCTTGTTAATCAGATTATATAGCACCAGAAACCAATTTAAGCAAATATCAAGTTTATTTTTTCCTACACTGATACAGGTATTGATCTTAAATGTATAAACTAGTTTTGATTACTGAACTTTCTTAATTAATCTATACAATACTTACTTCAAGCACAATAGGATTTAAGGAGCTGCTGTATCCAATGTCAAATGTTAATAGGTGGAAACATTCTTTGCACCTGAAAGAAAAACATGTAAACTTAAATAATTAATGCATTTAAAGGTTCTTTTTAACTTTCTTAGAAGTGTTTGCAGATTATAAACCCTAGTTCTTTAAAATAAAAGTGTAATAATAATCTAGGACTTCTCTATCCCTAATTATATTCTGCTCTTTATAATCTTACAGGCTGATCACATCATGGTTTCAGATACTTTTCAGATATTCGTA
Organism: Discoglossus pictus; assembly: GCA_027410445.1. Taxonomy (NCBI): domain Eukaryota; kingdom Metazoa; phylum Chordata; class Amphibia; order Anura; family Alytidae; genus Discoglossus; species Discoglossus pictus. The sequence goes on along the minus strand of CM050167.1, from coordinate 346,528,157 downwards.
TAGCTAGGTGTATGCTTTAATACATAAAATATTGGTCCTTTTTAAACTAAATTAGAAATTTCAGGAATAACATAAATATACTAATACAGTATAAACAATGTAATGAAAAGTGCAATTTTCGATGACTAAAATTTCAACCCATACGTTTCTAACGTGGTGATAGGTTAGATTCCCTAAATCCAATTAATGTGAGAATGTCAACCCCAAAGAAAAAAAAAAAAATGATCTCTCTGTAGTTGCTATTGCTGTTACCCCACGGATAGGGAGTTCTAGTATTCAAGATAGATGACTAGTGCTTAACACAAGTACAATCTCATGTGATCATCACAAGAAGAGAATCAAGCACAGACAGGCTGAGAAGTCTCATAGTCTCTTCATTTTGCCTACCTAGGCTCAGGCCTTACTGGCACATGCATAAAAATGGTCACTGCCTATATTACTAATCCTCTTTTACGATAAGTTGTAGGGACGCATTTCTGAATAGCTTGACAAGACCCAGGAAAAAAAATTATTGACACCAAGAAGTGAACTAGCGTGGCGTTTTGGGCAGCAAGCAATTATCAAACCAGGTCATGTTGGAAAAGTCACACACACAGCTCAAAGCTTTTTGATATGGAAGCCATATTTGATATGGTTATGGATTGCAACAGCAAAGCTTTTTGGGGGGGTACATTTGCATGTCTCTGCCAAGGTTCCCAGCATGCAGTGTAATAACTGTATTTCTCAGAATTATGGGCATGAAACAAGATTTTTAAATTGTTTCAGACATTTAAATGTGAACACAAATGTACTATTTATTTACTGTACTACTGACCGGTGGAGGGCTTCTCTCACTCTTTTGTCCACCATATCACTATTATAGTTGTCAGTGTTGGGAACGCTTACAATGTTAGTGATGCTTTGCGAGCCTCGCAAAGCGAGGCAAGCCGTGCACGACGCACCACTTAGGCTGGTTTGAGCGCGGCAGGCGCTTATCTGCGAAGCCTCGCAAAGCGAGCCATGTACGGCTGGGCCTTCATTGCTACCTGGTTCCTGCCAGTGGGGGATCGCGATGAGAGCCTCCAGCGCTCATCTCGAAGCCCCCCAGGCTTTGCAACACCCTATCACCAACACCTACCTGGATGCGATCCTGCCAGCTGCGCCACACTCTCTCCTCTCCTCTGCTGTTCCTGTCCGGCCAAAACTACTATCTGGATCAAGCCGGGCAATGAGTGGCTTGATACAGAAAGTAGTTCTATCTGGACGGGCTAAGCAGAGGAGGGGAGTACGGCACTACTGGCAGGATTCAATCCAGGTACCAGAAATGGGGGGGGGGGGGGGGGACAAGGGGAAAAGGAGGAAAGGGAGGGGGAAAGGAGACAAGGGAGGGAAAGGTGGGAAAGGACACAAGGGACGAAGAGGAGGGGGGAAAGGACACACAGGGGGAAGGAAACAAGGGAGGAAGAGGAGGGGGAAAGAAGACAAGAGAGAGGGAGAGGAGGTGAAATGGCCACACAAAGCAGGGAGAGGGGAGAAGGAGACACAGGGGATAGAGAGGGGGAACAGAGACATGTGGGGAAAGGGATAGGGGGAAAAGAGGAACAGGAGAGAGGGGGCAAAGGAGACAGAGGGAGGGAGAGGGGGGAAATGAGATACAGGGAAGGGAGAGTGGGGAAAGGAGACATGGAGGAGAGGAGAAACAGGAGAGAGAGAGAGGGGGCAAAGGAGACAGAGGGGAGGGGGGAGTGAGATACAGAGAAGGGAGAGGCGGAAAGGAGACACGGAGTAAAGGAGAAACAGGAGAGGGAGAGAGGGGGAAAGGAGACACAGGGGAGAGAGATGGGGAAAACGAAGACACAGGGAAGGGAGATGGGGAAAGGACACACAGGGGAGGGAGAGGGGGGGAAAGGGAGAGGGCGCTCATTGTACAGCTCGCAAAGAGCGCCGCTGGCGCTCATCACCAGCGGTGCAGGACTTAGGCTGCAATGAACGCCAAAGGCGCTCATTGCAGGGTTTGCGATGAGTGCCACGGACGCTCATCGCCAGCGGCCCACACAGGACTTACGACCTGTACGACTTAGGACCAAAACCCGTACATACACTGTGCGCCTCGCAAAAATCCGACTTTAACGTCCAAACCACGGAACTCAAAACACCCGAAAATAACAACAAATATGCTTCAAATTAACTTACACACTCACACACAGCACAGTGGGAGAGGCAGGGAGCCTGTGAGTGAGGTTGCAAGTTAATTTGAGGCATATTTGCCATTTTTTCAGGATTGAAAATCACCTAAGCAATAAAGGTGCTCAGTGCGGGGCTCATGATGAGCGCCAAAGGTGCTCAAAGGGCTCTTAGCCTCGCATTGTGTGGCAAACAGTATTGCCAGACTTACAATGTTGCTCTCGTTATTTTTGACGGGCAATTTCCTAATATATATATATATATATATATATATTTAGTAAATAAATAGTACATCTGTGTTCACATTTGAATGTCTTAAGCAAGTTAAAAAACCTGCTCCAGCTCAGAATTCCGAAAAAAAGGTTATTACACTGCATTCTGGGAAGCTGAGCTGGGACATACAAATGTGCCCACAAATGCCTCGCTCTTCAATCCATAGCCATTTTCAAACATGGCTTCCTTTAAGCTTATGCCTGCTGTGTTACACAGCTTTAATGCAAAGCCAAGGCTGGATTTTACACAAGCTGAGAATACCATCCATGTACAGCTGTTTCAAGCCTACTGACTATCATCAGCATGGAGCAAGATCCCAGTTTGTGTTGTGGATCTTATGAGTAGGTAGTTCACCACAACACTCGTATATACGGTATATTAATGCTTTTATACAAAAATATGAGTAAAGAAATGAAATACTTATCTGGTATACTACTAATCTATTTACAAGTTGATAATCAGATGCACACATTTCATTTAAAAAAATTCCTTTTAAATCTATTTACCTTTTAATGGAATTGGGATCTAAAGTGCGTGCTTCACTTAATACCTCCACGGTAAGCAAGAGTTTGGCTATTGTCTCCTTCATATTATTAAGGCCTTGTACAGCAGACTTCAGATTGAAGAGTTGTTCATAAAATACCTGTAACTGGGATCAAAATGACCGCACATTTTTACAAAGAAAAACATTAACAATTTTCCATCAGTTAGTTTTATTATGATAAATTGACGTAGGCCTCTACCATTAATCACTATAGCAAGATGTCAATCTGCTCTCCATTTTATATTTATAAAACAGCAGTTCTGAAATACTATCTTCTTCACTTTCACACCCAAGAAACTATGGCCATCAGTCTAAGAAAAGCTCTAGTAAAATGATACTTACAAAATGACATTCTGCATAGCTGTGTCATGAAGGAGAAAAAAACAAGTATTAAAACACTACTTAAATATCAGAAATATTTCACTGTACAATCTCCTTAGATCTCTACTTAGTTACTGTAATAGAGAACTTTTACATGAAAAGGCACACAATCCTCAATGATGATTGATCAAGAGAGAAATTATGGAGTAAAACATAAACATACATAAACTTCCTGCGGCACCAGAGACTTACTTTGAAAATGTTCTAGTCCTATAACACTGTTCTCTTTAAAGAATGATCTATGACCATAAATATTCTTAGCATTTGTTTTGGATCACTGATAATTGTTTTGCTTCTGGGGAAAGCACTGAAAGTTTAATTAATTGGTCAACCGGTAAAAATTGTTACGTTTTTCGTTTCTTCTGGCACACGATCAAAGAAAATATTCAAAAAGGGCTTGAAAAACAATCAGAGTTTTAAATAATTCCTAAGAAACCACAAGAGGACAAACTATTTATGAATCAAATTACCACATATTAAACCACTGAAATATAGTAGTTTATTGAAAGAAATAGGTGCACCAGGGGATATAGAAGATTTTAGCTTAACTTGTGGCTTTGGCAAATATGGTCATATTATTTTGCTTGTAAAGGAAGATATAAAGTAGTAAATGTTATGTGCAAACCCAGACCACTAAAATTAGACATTCAAAATAAAATGCATGTTGAAAATCGATCAAAAGCATTGGGTTTTGAATTGGATTGGCCCTGAAATAAAGCCAAATGACTGTAGTAAATTATATTTTATAGTTGACCGACACAAATGTATTTTGGACATTCAGGCCTCTCGGTCCTGGGCCGCTCTCCCTACCTCCCTGTCCTAGCTACTCCCGAGCCTGAAGCCACGAATGGAAGAAGTGTGAGTGGAGGTGTGTTTATTTTGAATGTGTATTTTAGTATAGTAGTTTGGTATATTATTGGGATACCGTGGGGAGATTATAGAACAACCTTCTCTCTAATGAACGTAATGGTGTAAAGGATTTAAAAGAGATGGAAGGCCTTAGTAAAATTAAACATAATAAGGATAAAAGAAGAGGGAAAACTAAAGGAAATAAAAGACAGAATGATAACAATAACATTGGTTATTTAGAACGATCCTACGTTATCTACTTTTGGGCCTCTTAATGTAATATTTCTGGTTGTTAACTGTAAAATGCAAAGAAAAAAGAAGAGGCTTATGGTTCCAGTATTGGCTTTTATTTCCCATACCCAATGGTTAAGTTGTACATGTTATTTGCTTTGGTATATTGCTTTTTTTTCCCCTCTTGTTGATGTGTAAATCTCCCAACGGTTGGGTAGAAGATATGTCTTATTATGAAGAGTATGTTATATATACCTTTCTATAACAATAAAATATTTTTTCAAAAAAATTTTTTTTATTTATAGGGAAGAAGGTATATTCATAAAGTCTATTCTCCTTTGGATTTTCAAAGGTCCTTTACTTAATTAAATTTTAACTATTTAGATAATCTAACACAAAAATAACCTGTTGCTACAAATCCGTCATACAAATCCTAAAAAATAAACACAATAGTGAGCTAATGCGTTTTCATTTTTATGAGGAAGTTGTGATATATTCCCTTTCTTGCTCTACGAACACATAAAGCTGCAAGACGTTAATGGAGTTACTGTATTACGACAACTGCAATGCCCTAACAACATGAGCTAGATGTACTAATGAGGCAATGATCATTAACAAAATTAATATGCGATAATTTAACAAAAATCAATATTAATATTATTTTACATTGGCATTGGCCGTGATTGTTTGTTCTCTTATCAAAAATCTAATTGTTCTTAAAGCCCTTTAGCCCTGTCTCTCTTAATCACCTTATCAGGGAAGAAACAAAAGCTCAATTGGAGACTGATACTCTAATCTTTGTAAATCAATATAATAATGAATTATGCAATTTAAATTATTGCAAAGGAATATTATTAATGAACAATTCATAATGAAAAATACTATCTCCTCTTGCTAGATCATTACAGTGGTCCAGAAGAGGAAATTTACTAATTAATACATATACTGTAACTCGCATGTGATGGAATATCATATTTACGACTTTATCGATATTGCATTACATCTTGAATGTGGGTCCAATCGCAAACTGTAATTTTAGCCCGTAGAACTTTGAAAAATATCCTCCCCTTTTTCAGTGACGTAACGCTGATGATCTCTTTTTCCATCCAAAAATCCAACGTTCTATGAACGAGCTACGATTTGCGTCACCAACCTGTAGCTCGCAGCCCTTTCTAATTTAATAGCAACGTAACTCTGCCAAATTTCCAGGTCGCAGCCATTACGTGCTTCACGTTGGATTTACTGTCCCCGAATTTAATAAAGGCTGTTAATCTAGTACTTTCTTACTTACTTTGCTCTCATATTTTTCCAACCATTGTTGAGTCATTAATTTAGAAATCTGAGATACACTTTTGTATTTAAATAAGGTACAAACAATATATTTAGTCCCATCAATGCCTCAGTTTATTTTTAAACATGTTTGTTTTTATCTACTTATGTAAATAAGACATTTGCATTTTTACATATTTAGTCAATTGATAATCCTATTATAATTTGAGTACTAATCCTTCACATAATCCCCTATAAATGTCTTAATACCATGGTCTGCTTATTATAGTTAGGTGTCTTTCAGGTGACATCTTATCTGTTTAATTGAATCAAGTCATGCCGTAACATTATATTGATAACTGAAGGGCTAAAAAGTTATTGCTAGTATATAAAGTGTATCCTTATACAAAAGTATGGAGAAACTGATAATATCCCCAGTATAGGAGTTCCAACTGTGACACCTAGTGGATGATATCTGCAGCAAAACCTTGTGTTTTTATCATCTCAGTACAGTTTATATACTGTATATATTACATGCACGTATTTGATGAATAAGTAAGAGAGTGATGAATCTAGCTTGGCATATGTCTAATCAAGACTATTTCAAACAACTCAGTAGGTGAGTATATGAGTATAATGAGTGATTGTCCTAGGGCCCTATTAAATTTGCCTATTTGTAGTTCCTGAAGTCCGTAAAGGAGCCAGCAAAAGTCACAGCTATAAAATTGGCCTCTTTTAGCTACCTGCAAACAATTTGCAGGTTGCAGGCTTGAAAACAACAGCGGTTGCCAAAATCTTAACTCCAACCCAGCTAAGCCTTTGATCTTTCAAGCCCGTAAATGTTACAATCACAAATCGCTATTAAATTGCTACAATTTCTCAAGCCCGCAATTGTTGTCACGCCCGTAAATGGCAAATATAGCCAAAAATCATACGGGTACTAGAGAGGACCTGCAAGAGGTTTAAACACCGGTTCGTAGAGCTGTAAAAGCAAATATAAACACACTACTGTATTTTAAATTACAGGGAAAGTGATGAAAGTTATTAAAATGAATAGTACAACATTCTCAAGCTCGGAAATCTTTAATAAACAAATTTTATAGTTAATTTCCATGTTATATTGATCCCGGCAATCAATGTGTTAGAATATTATATTTATTGATTTTTTCATATTGCATTATTTCTGGAACGCGGGTCCGATCAAACTCATACTGTGATTGAAATGTAACCTCCATGTTTTAGTGATGTAATGATGACGATCTCTTTTACTATTGGCTCCGTCTAAGCCCGTAACTTGGATAATTTATCATGTTCACGCTCGGAAATGCTACATGCTGAAGCATGGTTTACAGATTTGGATTCCGGCCATGTCGTTGCGACCTTTTCTAATTTAATCGCTCTGTAACTCCTGCAAATTTTAAGGAATTTAATAGGGCCCCTAGTCTATAAAGGAATTTGACTTGTGGGTGAGAAATTAGTTAGGAAAAAAGCTGATATATAGAGAGACTTGGATATATCTGAAGGAATGTTACAATGAACAGAGTTTCTAGAGAGAGTGAGCATGGAGTTTAATCCAATACTGTAGTGGCAATGCATAGCTTGGGGTAGACAAGCACGACAGGATGGCAGCACATAAAATACAACTATAGTGTGGGGATTTCACTACGTTATTTTTTTTTTTTTTTACAACCGCAATAGAATTTTTCAATATATAATTATTTATATTATTATCCCTACCATAATATATTCACATTGTCAAATATAGAAAAGAGTGAGGGAAAAAAGACAATAAAAAATCAAAAAGAGTAAAAGAGCTTCGATAAACCAAATTATTACTTTTCGGGTATGGGTATCAATATAAGTAATGCAGGATATTACTAATTTAAGCAAACTAATACAGTATGTTAAGACCTAGTTATCTTCATAAAGGGAGGAACAAGTGCAGGTAGAAAGAAAGTCAAATCATAGTCATATATGGTTATAGATATATATTAGTAAATTTGTCATAAAAATCATGTGCTGACTCCAGCAGTCCATTTTACACAGGTAGTTCAAAGTTGTCACATGGCATTAATTTAATGGTACTGGGTAGTAAAAGCAACTCCTTACCTTTATAGAAACCCATTTTTCATTAGTCTGATTCCGGACAATTCCAACTGAATGAATAAGTGCTCGTAGAGGTGATATTGATGTCACAAGTACAAACGCTCTGATAAGTGGTATATGTGAAGATTCTTGTTGATGAAGTGCATGAAAAGACCCTAGACTGTTATAAAACAAAGTATATACATATTATAGAGTATGACATAATACAGTTTTATGTTACATTTATTAATATTACTTGAGGTAAAAAATATAGCATTTAGACTATCATTTGCATGGAAATATTTAAAGCTTATTCTTGATGTATAAAGAGATCTGATATTTATTATTTGTGCTCCACATCATCAACAGAGAACCAAATCCAAGTACCGTATATTTTTACATTTTTAAAATTGATGCATATTTTATTATTTTATATGTTTTTTTTAAATATTTTTTTATAAAACCCACTAAATCTTCCACCTAAGTTACCAGCCAATTGTCATACAATTTGATATGACACAAATATTACGTTTGGATAAATATAGCTTCCAAAATGCCAATGTATTGTTTAATGCCAGCTTTTTCTTTTGCTTCATTGGACATACTAACCCCCACCCAAATAAAAGCAACCCGAAATGTATTATTGCAGTAAAAAAGAGTATCTAAGTACTTAGAGCTTTAAGACCCTAGAGATTGTCATCATAAGCTTAATATATGGACCTGTACTACTGAAATACAGATAAAAGAACATGTAAGTAAACAATATAAGTAAACACTGCAGCAATTAAAACAGTGAAAATAGCTTGACATTAAAAAAGATTTTACAGCTTCTTCACTTGATCTTGACTGCTCGACATGATGGTGCAGAGGACTATTCATGAATTCAGAGTCATTTTAACACTTATTTTCAACACAACACAGGTTGGACCATTACATTTCTGTTTCATCCTAATGGACCTCATCAATATGGAGTAAGCTATCGTTTATACTGAGTATTTATAATAAGACTAGTCATTTACCGGTCATAAATGACAGTATAATATTACCTGTGTCTCCCCCCTCCCCTGTGTCTCTTTCCCGCCCACATCCTTGCCTGTGTCTCTTAATCCCCTCTCCCTCGCCTGTGACACATTCCCCCCTCTCCATCCCCTGTGTCTATTTCCCCCCTCTCGCTCCCCTGTGTTTCTTCCCCCTCTTTGTATCTTGCCCCCCATCTCCCTCCCATGTCTGTTCCCCCCTCTACCTTCACTGTGTCTCTTTCCCCCCCTCCTTCCTCTCCGTGTCTCTCTCCCCCATTGTCTCTTTCCCCTGTGTCTCTTTCCCCCTCCTCCCTCCCCTGTGTCCCTTTCCCATCTGTCTCTTTCTCCCTTTCCCTTGTGTTTCTTCCCCCCCCCCTCATCCCTCCCCCTGCCTATTTCCCCATTTCCCCCTTTGTTTCTTCCCCCATTCTGTCCCTTTCTCCCTCTCGGTTCCTTTCGCAGCTGGCGCACTGCAGCATGTACGCAAATCCGTAGCTGGAGTGTTACACACACTTCACAAACTTTATTAGTGATAGAAAACATTATATTGCAGATATGGTCCAACTGACCCTTCTAATTTGTCTATTCTATCGACCTGAAAATCTTAGTAAGGTTAATAAATTCTCATGGTAGCCTTAAGCTTATTGCACGCCTGCTTATACTTTACTACTGTACATTTTTCACATCTTGATTATTCATACAGATTAAGCCGAATTTTAAGCACATGGGCTGTATTAAAAAATAGAGCTGAATCTGATAAAGAAAGTACATTTACACCAAACTGATTAATTTAAAAACCACTGAACTCCTGATCTTCTCAGTCAACACCAATAAGAAATCACTGGCAGTTTATTAATATAAACGCTCTCTATATTATTTTAATCATGACACAAATAAGAAATGCATACTGTTGTGTGGAACTAGAAAGCATTTTTTTTTAACATATAAGTTATTGTTATAAATCTGTCAAGGCCGTTCCAGTTCACTGACGCCATGGAAGTTATTTTGCTTGTGATTACAGTTAACTGTATTTTCTCCGGAATCTTTAACCTTACTAATAAAATATTGATTTTGTAAAAACCGTAATAAAAATAAATACACTGTGTGTGCTAAAATATATTATAGTTATTTTTTTATATATATATATATATATATATATATATATATATATATATATACTAGTCACTTGCCGGTCAAAAATGGCAGTATAATATTGTCTCAAAAATGGTGTCTTCTCTCTGTTTGTGCACCCTCTCTCTGTGTACCCTCTCACTCTCTCGGCACCCTCTCTCTCTCTGTGCTCACTCTCTCACCTTTTCTCTCTCCCTCTCCTTCTCTCTCCCACTCCTACTCTCTCCCTCTGCTTCTCTCTCCTTCTCACTGTCCCTCTCTCTCTCCTTCTCACTCTCTCTCTCCCTCCCCCGCCTTCCTTCCCTCTCCCTCCTTCTCTATCTCTCCCTCTCCTTCTCTCCTTCTCTCTCCCGCTCCTTCTATCTTTCTCTCCTTCTCTTTCCTTATCTCTCGCTCTCTCCTTCTCACTCTCTCTCTCCTTCTTACTCTCCCTTTCTCTCTCCTGCTCACTCTCTCTTTCCATCCCCCCGCCTTCCTTCCATCTCCCTCCTCCCTTCTCTCTCCCTCCCTCTCCTTCTCTCTCCTTTCGTCCTCTCTCCCTCCCTCTCCCCTTCATCGCCCATTGCGAGACTCACAATGTGCAGCGCGCACACGCAACTCGCAATTTGCGAGCGTTACACACAAACTAGCAGTACAACTAAATTAGTGATGATTGATAAATATATAAAAATATGTGCAGACACACACAAAAGAAGAAAACAGTAAATGTGCTTACAGATGAGGCCTTTGAGGTACTTTAGTGTTAGTTAAAGTTGGGTGTGTCTTCTCTTTTCCTTCTCCCGATCCTGGACAAATTGAAAGGTTTATCAGTCCTACAAGAAGAAACATAGACGCGCAATAAAATCTCTGATATTTGAATTTCCAGTGAGTGATATAAAATACATTATCTCTATAAACCAATGAATTATATGGTATAGGGGTAAATATATACAACCTTTTATTTAAAAAAAATAGATATCAAACCTTAGAGAAGCATGTCAAAAGAGAGACAATATGTAAAAACTGACATCATTAATAAAATGTTACTCTTGTGAAAATGAACGGTGCTTATATCAGAAACACATATTACATTGAGTCATTCTGTACACATACAGATTATTATTTTTGTAATTGTCTCTCCCCCTCCCAGAGGTGCCTACAACAGAAACAATGCATTGGGGTAGGTTTTTAACCCTATGCTGACCTTCAGGTCAACATCAGCACAATGCAGAAATCCACATAGCAATGTATTAGCTGCTCCTTGCTTCCTTGTGGAGGGAAAAATAAGACCACAAATCCCATGATGCTTTGCTGCACAGACTGACGTCCTAGGCATTGAAACAATGTTATAGCTGCCTGTGATTAGACAAAACAAATTATGAATTTTATGCTAATTTAGTTAAGTTTTTCAGGGGGCATTTCTTTTCAGAATCAAGTGGCAGAAACCTAAAGAAATTAGCAAAACACGGTAAGTTTATTGATGTTTTTTTTTTAGATTTTCATGCAGAAAAATGTTTTCGTAAACTACTGATTTTCCTCTATCAGATGCATCTGTAAACTTAAATATGCCTTCAAGTGAATTGCAAGATACAATACAGCATGATATACTTCAGGAAGCTCATGTCAGACCGTTTTGACCTTTTTGATTATGTAAAAACATTAATAGACCAGGGTTGGATTAAAAAATTAAATATGGGGAAAGCGATGAAAGGCATTACAATTAATTTCACCACAGTCTCAAGCTCACAGATCTGCAATAAAAAAAATATTTTTTTTACGTTCATCTTCCGTGTTAAATCAATCATGGGAATCAAGGAGTTAATACATATCAGGCCGCCCACATGAACTATTACAGTTTCTTCATTCATTTTTTTTTATTTTTAAATTGCTGGATTGTGAGCCCGATCGCATATCGGACGTCTAAACACTAAGGCCCTCATTCAATTGCAGTTTGGCCAATTGAATAGGGCTCTAAAAAGGAACATAAATTTTTTTTTTTAAAGAAGTTTTTAGTTAGTAAACATCTATCCAAAACAAGGTTCTCACTAACTAAAAACGTCTTTAAAAAAAATATGTTATGTGCTTATTTAGAGCCCTATTCAATTGGCCAAATTGCAATTGAATGAGGGCCTAATTGATTGACATTTAAACGCCATGTTTTACTGATGTCATGATGATTGTCTCAATTACTATTGGCTGTTTCTAAATCGTTACTTACGGGCTTGCTTAATTGATCATGATCATACCCTGAAATGCTACGTACGGTTACATGGTTAACGGATTTGGCTTTTGGCCATGTAGCTGCAGGCTTGTTTAATTAAATCAATCTGTAACTGTTGGAATTTAATAGGGCCCTAAGTGTCATAGAGAGTCATTGTTAACAGTCAGATGAAGAGATGGATACCAGTAGAGGGCCCCAGAGATCTGTGCTGGGGCATGGTTTGTTTAACATATGTACTCATGATATGATTGATGAGCTTCAATGGAAAGTTTGCTGATGACCCAAAACACTTCAATGATTTAGAAAATAAAATAGAGGAATGGTCTAGTATGAGTTATGTAAAATGTAGAATATATACTTAATGGTGTTTTGATGACTGCCACACAAGTGGAAATGAATTTAGGAATCACTGTATCAAATTATTTACAAGCAGGCAAACAATGCAATAAAGAAGTAGGGAAAAGTCAAGTTTCTTGGTTACACTGGAATAGGAGATATCAGTAGAAAAGGATAGGCACTAATGCCACTCTATAGATCCCTATTTACATTACAATTATGTGTACAGTTCAGGAGACTGTATCACCAAAAGGATTGAAATGAATTAGAAACAATTCATAGTCTAGCTTTTAAATTTGCTTTTAATATATATTGTTACATTATCGATGCAATCCTAAAATTTTTCCAACAGATATGAGGAATACCCTTGCCCTCATTGTAAATTTTTGTCCTATCTAAAATTAATTATATATCTACAGTACAGATGTATATACCTTGATATTCCCCATATACATTTCTCTCTACATTATTATAAAATTGGTAACTTAAAGCAAATATATTTATCTTGGATTAATGCTCATTACAGCTTAATTTGCTATGATCAGATATGATTCTATACAGAATGGAATTAAATAGGATAATAGGATTTTTTCAAATTGTATGCTCTTGTAGTTTTTAATTACAGCCTGTTTATTATTTAAACTGATTGCAAATAAAATGTATTTTTGTTTTCATCATTCTATACACACACACAGATTTATTTTATTTAAAAATAAAACTTGTTTTCACCACCCTCAGAGCTGCTTACATAGATAGGCACAGTGTACCTACCAATAGAAACACTGCATTTTGGTACGGTTTTCAACCCTATACTAACCTTCACATGGCACATGTAATGTCTGAGCTCCTCTATTTCCTTGTGCAAAGGAAAAACAAGAGTACACCTTCCATGGTACTTTGCTGCACAAACTGCCATCACAGATTGAAACAATGTTATAGCTGCCTGTGATTGGCCAAAACGAATTATGAATTTTATGCCAATTTTATCAGGGATTTACAGTGGTGTTAACTCTCAAAATCAACTGCTAGCAAACAAGATTTAGCAAAATAATGTTTTTTTTATTTTTCATGCAAACTAAATGTTGTCATACACTACTGATTCTCCTCTATCAGATGCAGTCATAATCCATGGAGCATAGAGATCATGAACTACTTTACAGAAAGGGTACCAGATAAATTGAATAATCTTTCAATAGAAGTGGCATGGACAAAACACAGTAAATTAATTGAAGCAGGCGTGGGAAAAGCATTACGCCATCCTGGTGATTAATTAATCCAATTTTTAGGTAGATAGAATGAGTAGATTAAATGGAGCATTTGTCTTTTATATGCCACCAGCTTGAATTATTTGAAACTACTGAATATGTTACTTCTGTTACTGTGTATGTAAAGTATAGCCAGGCAGAGAGGTTGTTGTCTCTCAAAAATAAACATTTGTTCACAAAATAATTATCTGTCATATCTCTTAAGTATAATTTTCTTTTTAGTTGCATTAGTAAATTTGTTTTTAAGAAACAATTCCTTCTCTGCCAGGTTGAATTAAATTTCTCAGAAAGAATGTAAAATAACTCTTTATAATGGTTATGTACTGTTATTCAACAATTATTTTTAATAACCATTTGTACAAGAAGGAATTTTGTCAGCAAATAATACATCTTGGAACATCTAAACCAGTATTAGTCAATTTGGTCCCTACCACCGACTGGTGGGCGATTCAAGTTTTCAAGGTGGGTGGCAGGGTAATGACTAGGTGGCATCGATGCCAAGTGATGTCACACCATGGAGACCTGTAGCACCACGCTTGGCTGGTTGGAGAGCTGGTGAGAGAGCGTAGGGAGAGCAGTCAGGACCGGGTCACTATCTAGTCAGTACAGGGCAATACATAGCTAGGGTCATGTGATTTATGTAACCAGAAATGAGAGAGGGTAAATGTAGTTACTGTGGCACCGGTGGGCGGTAAGAAAATGTTATCATTAAAAGTAGGCGGTAGGTATTAAAAGGTTGACAACCCCTGATCTAAACTATCCATGTTCTTATCTGTTTCAAAACCGTAACCATTTGTTCCTTGTTTATTTTACCCCAATCCCCTATATTTATTTTGCTTGGCTACCTCTGAAATGTGCTTCACTGAAGGCTGTAATGGCTTCTTCTATCAAAAAGGCCCACATGGATCAGGCTTAGGGCATCTTGTTTTCAGAGGGCAGCACGTTTGTATAGTACCATGGAAGAATGTCTGTGTATGCACAGAAATGGCTTTATTCAGTGACATTTCAGTCTGAAAGTATACCTGTTTAACACACTTCATATTTGCATTAACATATATATGCTTGAGACTTTATATCATAGATATAGTTATGGATCTACACAGGACTTAGACTGCAATGAGCACCAAAGGTGCTCATCGCGAAGCCAGAAGGACTTTGCACAGTGCTAAAAATTACGGCCCTTAGGACTTAAGAACCGAAGCACGTAGATGGACTGTGGGTCTCGGAAACTTACGACTTTAAAGCAGAACGGCGGAACTCGAAAGAAATTAAAAAAAAAAAAAATATGCCTTAAATTAACTTACACACTCACACAAAGCACAGGGGGAGAGCCAGGGAGCCTGTGAGTGAGGTTGCAAGTTAATTTGAGCCATATTTGGCGTTTTTTCACGATCGAAAATAACCTAAGCGACAAAAAAAATGGCGGTCGAAAAAATGTAACAGGAGGAAAACAAGGCTAAAGACAGTAAAAAAGAGCCCGAAGCCAGTACCAGTTAATGCAAGCCAGTAACACCCAAGGCAGTAACACTCATCGCGAGGCCCCTAAACTGCAAGGCGCTCATTGCGAGCCACACGATGAGCACCGAAGACTGTCATCGCGGGACTTGCAATGAGAGCCGAAGGTGCTCAAGTGCGAGGCCTCTAAAGTACACGGGGGAGAGGCTTGAAATGAGCACAGGGCTCGCGCTGAGTGCCGAATGTGCTCAGTGGGGCCATAGCCTCGCATTGTGTGGCAAACAGCATTGCCAGGCTTACAATTGTATTCCCGTCATTTTGACTGGCCATTTCCTAGTATCATAATAATCTTAGGACTTGGATATAGAAAGGGGGGAGGAGATGTGCACAAGTGTAGAATAAAACCCTAAATATATGGGATAAATTGTTACTACTTCTTCTACTGGAAACATATTACCCACTAAAAGAGCATGTCTAAACCTTTCAACAACGTCAGAATATGAGCTCTTACATGTGCTAAATAAAGACTAGGAGAGAACTTATGTTAAACAAATTCAAGGACTATCAAGCTTTAAGTTACAGTGTTGGGTTTACCAGTCTTCACTATGGTGGATGGGGTGTAATGCCTGTTTCAGAAGCAGTGTGGCCATCCCGGTGTCCACTAGGCCATGTTCCTCATTACATTCAGTGAGCCATCCTAAGGCATCATTAATCTGACGCATTGGGGACAATCCTGTTCACAATATTCACTAAGCACTCAAAATTGACTAACCTGGTATACTTCAACATTATTATTCCCATAGTTATAATGAAGAGTATAACTCAAATCATCAGTAAATGTGAGTATCTGGCAAACTAGACACATTGCGTGTAGATAGTAGATGATAGCTAATTTTTTCTTTAATAATAATGACATTTAATTTTAGGTAGAACTTAAGGAGACGAAAATGTATTTTTGGAGACAGAACTCTCAGGAGCCAGTTGATAAATTTGCAGACACTTTAAACCTTTAAATTTACACTTGAAACCCTTATTTCTTGAGAAATAAGTAAACTGTTGGAAGTTCAACTAATAAAGTAACCAGGATTTGTCCAGCCGTGAATAAGATACAGTGTGTGAGATGATGCTTCTTCTGCTTATCTCTGGAAATTTGAGCAGGAAATAATTTGCAAAGCAAGGACAGGGGAAATTTGTGTTCATAATATTGTATATATTTTTTCCAACCAGCAGATGGCAAACTTGAGCTTTCAAGTGATTTATATGCCTGAGTATATGGCTTTAACCGGAAGTCTGATACATACAGTAGGGGATATTCAATAAAGGTCTTTTCTTTCTGATTACCTGTACATTTATTAGTTTTAGTTATAGTTTATGTTTAAAAATTCAGTAAATTTAAAATCAAGGATACTTGGATACCATGATTACGTATACAGTATTATTATAAAGAGGTATAAAAGCAGAACTAACCAGAATCATGTCATTGCCTGTAACTTAACTTATGTATAGTACTACGGAATATGTTGGGGCGTTACAAATAAACGATAATAATAATAATAATAATAATAAATGGTGGCACGTAATATATTTTGCTATATAAATAATGTACATAATATCTAGGAACATAATTTTTGTGAAGACTTTTACATGGAGTAATGCAATAAATTAAGTTTTCTCTTATGTTGCATTGTAAAATGGATTGGTGCAAACTGGTATGTAAGTATGAGCACCATATAAAATACACTGTTTTAAGTAAATGAAACACACGCACCTATTCACACACCACACACACACATACTATAAGTAAAAAAAAAAAGAATTCTACAAAGGAAATACCGGCTACAAAAGTGTTCAGTCTTTCATTTATATACATGGATTCCATGGCAAAGCCCCAGAAGAATTGTTTAATCACTCATGCATAGTCTCATCACAAAAATAAAATTGTCTCTTGAAGGTTGTGTTCACATTGGAATGGGATATAAGATGGCAACTGATACCAAGAACCAGCTCTATGCTATTGTTAAAGTTGGGGCTGCCCAAGGAGCGCCAACAAGGGAGTACATTTTCCACAGAACTTGCACCTTAGAGCACAACTGTTGCCAAAGATTTATCAGAAGACTTTGCATAGAAGAAGGCATAAAAGAAAATATTTGAGTTTAATGAAAGTTCTCTAATTGTAGCTTTACAGTTTACCTTCAGTCCTGTTTTCTCATGTTACTGATATATAAAGTAGTATAATTATAGTATCTCTGTATTTTGAATTGGAAAAATAAAACTAGACCTTGACTTGAACCACACTGAAGATCTAGGTTTTATTTTCTCCAAGTAGGTGTTCCATTGTCTTGTAACTTATATGGAGTGCAATATGTAAAGCTAGGGAATTGAGTCAGCACTGTTTTTTAATATTATTAGAATTATTATAAATTAAATGTTTCATTGCACTATTTTGAAATCAGTATTGTCTTTGACTTCACTTTGAGACACTCTCTCCAAAGCTCATCAGTCCAAACAAAATGTTTGTCCAAAAAAAAAAGATATCATTGTATGCTGCAATAGTCTAATTATTCATTTATTTTACTGGACTTCAGTTGTCAGCACTATTTGGGGAAACTTTCTTAATGCAAAAAAAGTATTGAATATGTAATATATTAGTTAACATATCTTTTGTATCTTGTATCCAATACTATTTACACTTTTATACTGATACAAATCAACTAGGACAGGAACAGCAAAATCTGCTTCAGGCTAAAAGGTTCATGTTTATTCAATATGTCCAGCACAACAGAATGGAAGGTGTCCGCCTGCTTTGTCTATTGATCTTGATATACACCTACAGATTGTTAAAGGATCTGCACCACATATATAGTTCATT